>CM052885.1:35672643-35699546 GCA_028534135.1 Potos flavus
AAAAAAAAAGAATTTACTATTGTACTGAAAAGAGACAAAGATGAAGCTCAGGAATAGTAGAAAAAAGTAAAGATATTTACTCCTTGAAGAGTTTAACTAACCTACCCCATATTGCTGCTTTCACATTCATTTCCTTTGGCCCAGAGGCCTGCTGGGGCCTGGAACTGATACTAGCCCCCCTCAGGCAAGCACAGGCCCTAGAAAACAGCCTGAGTCACAAGTAAATGTTAACTAACTTCCTGATACTACTTCCCTAGTAGCCAGATCAACAATCTCCTCTACCTCCCAGGGTCCTTCCCCTTGTACACCCAACCCCTTAGGTAAGACCCCCGTGGAGTTTATCAAAACACCTCACTCTTTTTGTTTTGAATTAACCATTCTGGCCTTAGCCTGGGAACCCCAAAACACTGCACCCTTTGTCTCATGATCCTACATCTCTCTGCCTGTACCCTAACTTCACCTACCCTTGTGGACTCTTGAAGTATGTCTTATACTTCTAGGACCTGTGAGGAATAAATTTCTTTATTTCAACTTCTCTGGTGGTCTTTTGTTGAACCATGGCTCATCATCCATCAGCCTGTGCTCTGCTTAACAAATGTTAATTTAACAAATTCATCACAGCCTCCTATAAAGTAGAAGCTAAGCCATTCACTCATGTATACTTCCCCTGGGGCTTACCTAAATTTTTGCCTGGATCTCTTAAGCTTTAGGCCTACCCTGAAAAGAAGGAGGCCCCTGGCAAATCTTTAACAAACAGCCACTGGGAAAAATAAGTCTTTAATGCTGGAGGATCTACAGATATGTGGCAATATAGTATGAGAATGAACAATTCTACCCCTTAGTAAAGTCGTACCCTCACCAGGGAGTAAAACAGAGTGCCCCCCCCTCACTGCCCTCGCAATGGTTGAAGACAGAAAACAGAGCAAGTTTATGTTTTCCCTAAAGGCCAACAGATATCAACTTGGGCTAGCAGAACTAGAAAATTCTCCAACTTTCTACATGATTTGAAATCCATAAATAAAGATTGGGGGAATTTGGAAAGCCAAATACATCTTTCGTACCATTAGTTTGAAGAATATGATAAATGAAAATCAAATCATGATCAATCAGGAATAAATATCAGGAACAAAAATAATTTCATTTTTTCTTTGGGTAAGTTTTCAAAATATCCTACAAATTCTGTAAAAAAAATTTTTAAGTGTCCTATTTATAGTCTGTCCTAGAGAAGTTCTATAATCACATTCACATATGCTACACAATAAAGAAATTGCCCTTGGTCATCATTATTTTTGGATGTCAAGATAGCACACAGTTTTAAGCACAGCTTGTCTTTTTTATTTAATATTGCTTTTAACTGAAAAGCTAGGGGCAGTTGTCAGGCCATTCTGTGGTTCCCTTACTTAGAACTCCCCTGAGTACTGAAGTGTTAGGAGATGATAATATCCAGGATTCCTTCATCTGTAGGTGATATCAGACACACTAAAATCAGGTAGAGTATAATTCTATGTTTCAAAATCATCGTGTTAGTACACTGTTTAGCTCATCCCCTTGGGCAGGCTTATGACAACAGATATGCAGATTAAACGTTTCAAATACAACCAGCCTCGCATAATGGGTGAAATCTGAAATTCGAAAGCAGCTCAACAGTATTTTGGTCTGGTGCTTACTTAAAATCTCTATTTATCAAGTCTTCGGTTGCATTTTAAAAATTTGTTAAATGAACACATTAGGAGCTCCCTTGCATGGATTAGTCTGTGCATCAATTTCATTAATGTTGTGGTATGGAATATTAACTGTATATCATTATGCAGACGCTAATCATTATTTAGAGGAGCTGAAAACCTTCCTCTCACACACACCAAGGACTCTACCTACCATCCTCTTATAATACCCATATTTCCCCATTATTTACTCCTTTAGGCAAATGTATGAAGAGTTTAATTTTAAAATATAATCTTACTGTTTAGAAGCCATAATTCAATAGTTATTCCACTCAGTCGAAGATTAGGACTTTTAATCGAGCAGTGTTCATTGACTATGGAGAGTCTGTCACACTATTTGCAAAAATATACTATAAAATTATCATGCATGGAAATAAGGCAACACAAACCAAGCAGAGCTAAGGCTTCAAAGTAGAAACTAGTGTCAGGGAAACAAGTACCAATTTTCTTTCTTGGTTATAGAGAGTGGTTTTAAAACATTTCAGTCAACAGTTAAAAATTAGGAGAATTTGTAAGGCAATCTGACATCTAGCTTCTCTACTAATTAGAAAATATGGATGAACTTGACACGGTTTTCAAGGAGCAATCATACATACAAGCTGAATAGTAGGTACCACTAGACATAAACTCTCTAATTTGCACTATTCTCACGACCCCTTCTTGCCTTTCCATGAATGTTACTTATCTATCTGGTTTCTGGACTAGAGTCTCTTAACTACAATTTGAAATTACTAAGAAGAGATTCTAACTGATCCATGTAGGCCAGGTATTATATGCTATTATAATGTTTTATGACTAAAGCCATGGGAGCAAATGACTTAGCAGTATTTATATGGTCTGAGAATTCTGTGTTGAAGTATTGTAGCAAAATTTTCTCTATGTTGACTACTTACTAAAATATCCAATTATAATGGCCAATACATGATATTAAATAAGTATGTTTGTGTGTGTGTACACATATCTATTCCAAAATTTTAATTCTAGGCCTTCCCTCCCCTTCCACTGCCCCCCCCCTTGCCTTCTCTCCCCTCTCCTCCCCTTCCCTTTTCCCTTTCCCTTTTCCTTTTTACTTTCCCTTTGCCTTTCCTTTCCTTTCCTTCCTCTTACCTTTTCCCTTCCTTTTCCCCTTCCCTTTTCCCTTCCCTTTTCCCTTCCCTCTCCTCTCCTCTTCTTTCCTCTCCTTTCCCTTTTATCGTGTTTGGAGGAGTAGAGGTGGTTATTGCCCCCAGTTTCTCTTTAATAAAAAATTTGTTTATTTAAACTAAAAACCCTTCAAAAACAACAATAAAAAAGTTTACCCATTTTTCTCACCCCTACACTTTGCCCTTGGCAACCACCAATCTGTTCTATGAGTTTGGGTTTTTTTGGTGTAATTTTCTTTTTTCTTTTTGTATTCTACATATAAGAGAGATTATAGGTTATTCGCTTTTCTCTGTTTGACTTATTTCACTTACCATAATGCCCTCAAGTTCCATCCATGTTGTCTCAAATGGCAAGATTTCATTCTTTTTTATAGTTGAAGAATATTCTACTTTATATATATAAAATGATTTCTTTGTCCATTCATGCATCAGTGGACACTTAGATTGTTTCCTTATCTTGGCGATCATAATAATGATGAAGTGAACATGGAGATGCGTACATGCATAGATCTTTTTGAGTTAGTGTCTTTGTTTTCTTGGAGTAAAAACCCAGAAATGGAATTGCTGGATCATATTGGAATTCTCTTTTAGTTTTTTGAGGAACTTCATACTATTTTCCATAGTGGCTGCACGACTGTACGTTACCACCAACAGTACACAATGGCTCTCTTTTGTCTACACCCTCGCCAAGCTTGTTATTTCTTGCCTTTTTTATTTTAGCCATTCTGACAAGTGTAAGGTGATATCTCATTGTGGTTTTGATTTGCATCTAGGTTTTACATTTGTGGTAACGATTTGGATAATAATCTAGTATCTTTGACAACAGACATTCTTTTTTTTTTTTTTTTTAAAGATTTTCTTTATTTATTTGACAGAGAGAGACACAGCAAGAGAGGGAACACAAGCAAGGGGAGTGGGAGAGGGAGAAGCAGGCTTCCTGCCTAGCAGGGAGCCCAATGCTGGGCTCAATCCCAGGACCCTGGGATCATAACAGGAAGACACTTAACAACTGAGGTACCCAGGCACCCTGACAACAGACATTCTTATAGGTGTGAGGTGATATCTCATTGTCGTTTTAATTTGAATTTCCCTGATGATTAATGATGTAGAACATCTTTTCATGCTCCTGTTAGCCATCTGTATGCTTTTGGAAAAATGTCTATTCAGATCTTCTGCCCAATTTTTAGTCTTTTTTTTCTATTGATTTATATGAGTTCTTTATATATTTTGGATATTAGCCCCTTATCAGATATATAATTTGCAAATGTTTTCTTCCATTCAGTAAGTTGCCTTTTCATTTTGCTAATGGTTTCCTATGCTGTGCAAAAGCTTTCATATGCTTTTTAGTTTTATGTAATCCTACTGTATTTTTGCTTTGTTATTTTTGCTTTTGGTGTCAGATTAAAAAAATCACTCTCAAGACCTATGTCAAGGAACTCAGCACCTATGTTTTCTTCCATGAGTTTTATGGTTTTGAGTCTTACATTTAAGTCCAATCCATTTTGAGGTAATTTTTGTGTATGGTATAAGATAGTGGTCCATTTCTATTCTTTGCATGTGGCTCTCCAGTTTTCCCCACACCATTTATTAAAGAGACTCTCTCCACCCCATTGTATATTCTTGGCTTCTCTGTCAGAAATTGACCATATATGTGTGGGTTTATTTCTGGGCTCTCTATTCTGTTTCATTGATGTAGGTGTCTGTTTTTATGGCAATATGATACTGTTTAGTAACTATAGCTTTGTAAAACAGTTTGAAAGCAGGGAGCATGATACCTATAGCTTTGTTCTTCTTTTTCACGATTGCTTTGACTAATCAGGGACTTTTATGGTTCCATACAAATCTTAGGATTATTTGTTCTATTTCTGTGAAAAAATGCCATTGGAATTTTGATAGGAATTGCACTGAATCTGTAGATAGCTTTGGGTAGTATGGGCATTTTAACAATATTAATTCTTCCAATCAACAAGCATGGGTTATCTTTCCATTTATTTGTGTCTTCTTCAATTTCTTTCAATAATACCATACAGTTTTCAATATACATATCTTTCACTTCCTTGGTTAAAGTTACTTTAGACATTTTAAGGGCACCTGGATGGCTCAGCTGGTTAAGCACTGGACTCCTGATTTTGGCTCAGGTCATGATCTCAAGGTCATGAGATCAAGCCCTGTGTCAGGCTCTGCACTGAGCATGAAGCCTTCTTGAGATTCTCTCTCTCCCTTTGCCTCTACCCCCCGCCCCTACTCACACACTCTCTTTCCCTTTCTCTTAAAAAAAAAAAATATATATATATATTAATTATATATATATGGGATATATATATATTAATTATATATATAGGATATATATATATATTAATTATATATATATAGAATATATATATATATTCCTGGGCATTCTATTCTTTTTGATGTAATCTCAGGAACTGAACAATATCCAGAAATCATGTCGTCTGAGATGGGAACCCAGAAGATTATGGAAATGAGGAGAACACAGGGGTGGCAAATATAATGGGAGATCAATCCAAATTTATCCTCTAGGTCTTTAATAGTCTGTGATATGCCAAATACACAAAGAAAAAAAATCTGGACTTATTAAGGAGATATTTAATTCAAAAGAATTTTTGTAAAAAAGTAAAAGGGACTATCGTTATATGGAAAATGCTGTGAACATTAGATCTGCAAGCATCTCACTCATTAGACAAAACAGGGTTTTCTTGGGGCACCTAGGTGGTTCAGTTGGTTAAGCATCTGCTTTTGGCTCAGGTAATGATCCCAGAGTCCTGGGATCAAGCCCCACATCAGGCTCCCTGCAGGCCAGGGAGCCTGCTTCTTTGTCTCCCTCTGCCACTTCCCGTTTGTGCTCTCTCTCTCTCTCTCAAATAAATAAAATCTTAAACAAACAAACAAAAACCCCAGGGTTTTCTCTTACATGGAGGGATAAACAAGAATACAAAGAACCAGATGTAGAGAAATGCTACGAAAATATAGCATGGTCAGACAGTTGGTCAGAAAAAGTTTTATCTTGAGACCATCCTATTTTCATTTTTAAAATTATTTTTATTTATTTACTTTTTGTAGGGGAGAGAAAGCATGAGTAGGGGGAAAGGGCAAAGGGAGAGGGAGAGAATCTTAAGCAGGCTCCATGCCCAGCATGTAGCCCAACAAGGGGCTCAATCTCATAACCCTGAGATCATGACCTGACCTAAAATCAAGAGTCAAACGCTTAACCAACTGAACCACCTAGGTACCCCAAGCCCAGCCTATTTTCAAGAGAGACTATATGATGGCTCAGTCTCAGGGTGGGTCAAAATTCAGGGGCCTGGGAAAAGGAGAGAATCTTAACCAAAGTCTGGTTAACAAGAATTTTATTCCTTTTGATCAGCAGGGACAAGTAGTTCAGCTAATCACTGATGAGACAAGAAATGGATTTGAAGGGTTTGTGTCTGGCCTTGTAATAGGTAGACAAGGGAGGTATCCATGAATCTTATCCAAGTCCTATGGGGAAGGATGTTTCTTTGAAATAAGTCATTTTTGGAAAATGAACGAGTGGAAGATTTCTTAGTCTTTTTTTTTTTTTAAGATTTTATTTATTTATTTATCAGAGAGAGAGAGAGAGCACAAGCAGGGGGAACAGCAGGCAGAGCAGGCAGAGGGAGAAGAAGGCTCCCTGCAGAGTGAGGAGCCTGATGCGGAACTCGATCCCAGGACCCTAGGATCATGACCTGAGCTGAAGGCAGCTGCTTAACCGACTGAGCCACCCAGGGATCCTGATTTCTCAATCTCGACTGTTTCCTAGGATCATATGGCTCCAATAAAGTTAAACATTGTCAAATATATTTTATTCATCCAATTGCACACCTACATGCCAGAAAATGGTATCTTTGAAACAGTACTGGTAGTCTTCAGGGGAATACTGTTAAATTGTAGATAAGACCAACACTTGCTGTGAATGTTGCCTACATGTAATTTGTTGATAATGGAGCTTTTTAACAAGTATATATAGTATTTAGCATTGCCAGTGATGTATTAATTAGCCAGAGTACCTAAATTAGTGCAACTATTTTTCCTGCTAAACATTACCTTGATGGTTTCTAGTTTCTAAAATATATGCTAAAATATGCAACTAGGCATATTATTTTCAAGGATAGATATAGGTGGTTCAAATTGAGAATTTTCTAACCATCCTTTGAGAATATAGAGCAAAGAAAATGGTAAGTTGCTGTAAGAACAGCAAAAACCATTATAAGATTGATGAAACATTGTGTAGGAAAATTGGAAGTGAATACAGTATTACTTCACTTAAGCCTTTACCTTTCAAATTCAGTTATTAAAAATGAAGTCCACTGACTGTAAGACCTAAATGTATTCTCAAAAATAACAAAATTAATTTCAACAATGGCAAATCACAATTGGATATACAGAAATCCACCTTGTAGCATAACCTATGTCACTAAGAAAACATTAATTTCTTAATAATTGTCAAAATTTGAAAGCACAAAATAAATCATAAAGAGTAATGAGTGGTTCAAATGATCCTAGTTATAAATAATGGTTAAGGCCTCATCATGCTAAATGTAATGCATATCAAATATATAGACCACAGCTTGAAGTTCGACTATCAGTGAACAAAAGATCCAATCACGTCACTTTAATTCTTACAAACCTCAAAAATTTCTTCTAAAAGTGAGGAAAAAAAGTTAAATAATCTTGAACTTTGCATTATACACAATAATTCTACAGTACTATTTCTTGGGTATAGCTTAAAGGGTAATAAAATATTTGATTTGAATAGTAATATGCAATTTCAGTTATATTGTCATATATATTAGAAAGAGAAGGAATTCCCTGTTAATTGGGTTTCAGCTATGTAGCAGTCACTACCCATGCATTACCTCAATATAAAGTTCATGTGAGAAATCCACAATTTGCAGATGAGGAAGGAGAGGCACAAATAGGTAAAATAACTTGCTTTAAGTCACCTTCAGGAAAAAAAGATGCATTTCAGTGGAAAACTTTATAATTTACAGGACATCCCTACAGGATATCTGATATTAGCCTTTCATTGTCTTTGAGGTACTATACAGAGCTTTGTAAGTTGTAGGTAACTAATAGATGTTACTTCGAGTGTTCTTGTCCTATAAAGCAGTAATTTTCTTCCTTCCTACCCTTTGGAAAAACCAGCTTTGCTTCCATTTACATAATCATTTCAATATTCCTGGTACACACACACACACACACACATGCACACACACTACATATATACAACAATCTTCCTCATTAATAAAAAGGATAAAATCTGTAAACTATGTTCACTTTTTTTCTTTTTTAACTATGTTCACTTTTATATCTGTTTGACCGTTATAACTGAAAAGTACCTTTCTGAACAAACCTAAATTTTGCATGATAGAGCGGGGCATTGAAATTTGGATTATCTGGTTCAAAATCCCACAGTTTTTCTGGTACTCTATGGTACCTTTCCTCCCAAGAATCCTGAGGAGCCAGGAGAATAGTTAACATGTATTCTCACTAAGCAGAAAGGAAACAGAGTCAGAGCATTTTCTTGACAGAGTCAGCATGGCTGTCTAAATGGCATATTCACTCCAGATCTTGAGTATTTGGACTCCTTGTCTGTTAGCCTTTTCTACCAAATAATTGCACTGGGATGATGTTTTCCTGTAGAGGGGGAAATGGTCAAACTTTGAAGTTGCACTGGAAAGTAAAGGAAGAAATAGCAAGAAGACTTTGAAAGAGACAAAGCAGTAGAAGAGAATGAAGTACGATGAGCACCAGCCAAGAGGACTGCAGGGCCAGGATGAAGAGATTTGATTAGCTAGCTCAGGAGAGAGAGAAATCGATATGGATGGTAAGCCATTTGAAATCATGAATTGAGGGAAGCCCAAGTTCAATCTGGGGCAGGGATTACTTTTTCTGAGCCTCATACATACTATTTTCAGCTGGATAGGTTTAGCAAAAAATCCTACTTGTCTGGTTACCAATGTACTCACAAATATCTACTACTAAAAATAAAAATAGTTTGGAATTAAAATAAAATAATAACCAAGTAAAATAAAAACTCTAAAAATAGGACATTTATACATTTTAACTTTTACAAAATCTTGTATTAATAAGCTGATCCAAAAGATAAATTTGGGGCCAGAAGAATGATTTAGCTGAATATCGATTAAATAAAAAAAAGAAAATCAAGGTCAAGGATAATTAAGGAAAATTGAATTATAATGGTTTATTTCATTTCTGAGGAGAAAAGACCAGACGGAGTGGCTCTCAAAAATCCTTATTTATTGATTTTGTTTTATTTGACCATTTGAAGAGCTAATCTGACACAGGCTATTACTTCATCCTGTTAGTGCAAGTATCATAATGGCCAATTGAATCAAATATTCTAGATAAATGGTTGACAAATGCCTGGAAAAAATGTTTGATCATTGAATATTGAAATTTTCCACACAATTAATTGTATCTTTGTAGGAGGAAGATGAGCTTAAAAATGGAATTAAGCTATTTTGGAAAATGGCTCTCCAACTATACACCTAAACGGTCTCCAGGATAATTATCAAATTAATTCATTGATTTGATGCTTTCGTATAGTCCTTCCTAGTGCATTTCAAAAATACCTATGTCTACAGTTTTATAACTTCTAAGTGTTGTAGGACCAGCTTTGATAAGATGCAAAATATTAAAAATGTTTATTCAATTGGTTTTCATGCAATTTCTTTCAAAATGCAAACTGTCATTGAAGAAGGAAAGAAGTAGAAAAGACCTAATTGTTGATACTTTCTCTTTTTCTACTAATTTGTACTGAAGAATATATTTTAGGGATAATTTCAGACTCCCGTGCATTTTATACTCACAGGGAAGAAACTATAACATGTTTTAAATAAACATGAATTATCTATAAATGTGTTTTAGTATCTCTGGGTTGTTCTATATAATGCAAGTATTAAGAGATACCTTTAGTTTCTAGGGAAAAAAATCCCTTTGGCAAATATTAAACTACATTTGCATGAAGCTTCTGGAGTACTTAATTTTCATTCAGAAACATTTTGTCTTAAGTATGAACTCACGTGTTCAGCAGATATTTATTGAGGACTTACTATGTGTCAGGATCAGTATTCTAGATGCAGCTCTAAATGACACAGAGGGGAATTAGTCCTGATAGTCACTGATAATAGGATAATGAAAGATCTGGATATTAAATAGAGAATTAGTTACTTATGTTTCATAATGCTATAAATGAGAGAAAACAGATGTAATAAAACTGTAAGAGGTGACTTTACCTGATACTTGTGATTAGAACACCCCTACATTATTTGGAATCATTCAGTAAAAAAAAAAAAAGAGAAATATTGTTACATTATATGGCTATTCTTAGGTTAAATTTATTTTAGTCTGTTTCACGTTTAGGATGAGCACCTTGTCTAGCAAATAAAAATATGAATCTGAACTGAAACATATGGAAATAGCTTTGGTCACAAACCTTTCCCAATACTGTCACTTGAAGAAATATATAGGAAGAGTTATTTACACAGTTTGGTAGGCGATAATAAAACTAAAATGCTTCACAAGCTAACAAAACTACATTTCCCCCCCCCCCAAATGCACAGTAAAACAAATAAAAAGCAAAATCAAGTATCTAAGTAATTTACTAACACTTAGAAGCATAAATAAGACACTAATCTGAGAAGTTCTGGGAAAAGAAGTTGCACATGTGGGAATTCATCTCGAAGATATATTTACTAAAACCTTAAGGTCCTCACATAAGGTAGACCCCCTACATCATATTATACAACAAAATACATTACACATGGATCAATAATGTAAGTTTAAAGTATAAAATTGTATGCTACTTAGTTAAAAATTTTAGTCAATGTTTCCAACACTGTGGTGAAAAATAATTTCATTTGCATACTTAGGTCAGAAAAATCAAAGTTAAAGATAGTTTAGATACAGAAGACATAAAGTATCTGTGTGACAAACTATTAAATTAAAAAAATCAAGTGAAAACTCTGTCACACATGTGAGAGATGAAAACTAAACATTCTTAATATGTAATTTGCCTTCAACAATAAATAAGACTATGAATAAGACAAAGGCAAGAGAAAAAAAATGATATAACTTGGCTGTCCACACACAGATTTGCCAACTGCAAATGAACATTTAAAATGGTGTTCAATATTATTTATTTATTTATTTTAAATATTTTCATTAATAATATGAATACAAATGAAAATGATACTTTGTCTTTCTACAAGTATTTTTCACCTGTACTGTGCCTAATTCTGCTTTTCTGTTTTGAGACTTATTTCTGCAAATATAGGTTTCATTATTATAAGGGCCAAGAAGAAGTTAAGAAGATATATTAGAGAGTAACTGTGTGTGTGTGTGTGTGTGTGTGTGTGTATGGAAAGGTGAGAACTGAGGAGCATTTACTTCGAGTATGATAATTAGAAAAATGATTTTCAGGGAGATGACATTTGAAATGAAACCTGAAAGATAAGGAGTCTAGGGGCACCTGGGTGGCACAGTCTGTTAAGCCACCGACTCTTGGTTTCAGCTTAGGTCATGATCTCAGGGTCGTGAGATGGAGCCCCATGTCAGGCTCTGCACTCAGTGCAGAGTCTGCTTAATATTCTTTTCTCTCTCTGTCCTCCCCCCCCTCCCCGACGCTGTAGGCATGCCCTGTCTCTCTCTAAAATAATCTTTTTTTTTTTTTAAAAGAAAGATAAGGAATCTATAAAGAGCTACAGGAAAAATAATCTGACTTAGACTAAAAACAATTGGAATATGATAAAGACTTTAGAATGATTCAAAACTAGAAAGGAGACCAATGTGTCAGAGAGGAAGTAAAGTGAGAAAAAAAGGTGGAAGGAGATAAAGTTGAGTAGACAGACTCTCAGATTAAGGGGGTGGGGACAACAATTTGAAACTCAAGGAAGGATTTCAGATTTCATTCTAAATGTTATGGAAAATAATTGATGGATTTGAGGCTGGGGCAAGGGTGCTGTGTAGAATCCATCATGCTGATGAGATGAGATGGGTAGGATGACTCGAAATTTGGATCAAAAGACATGTCCTTAGTTCAAATATGATCACAACTTGGAACCAGGTGCTAGCTATGGAGCTAGGGAGAGAAAGATTCAAAATCTATTCTAAGAGTAGTAATAACAGAACTTGATGAGAAGTTAGATGTAGTTATAGAGAAGACAGGAATCAAAATTAAGACTTCTTCTGTTTCCTAGGCAATTAGGTGGAAGTTTGTATCATTTATTGAGATGGTTCTGGCCATATTTCCTCCTTCAGCTTCACTGAATCCTGGGTGTTTAGCTCTAAAGGGCACCAGTGTCTCCTGAAAGTCTGAGCACTAAGATTGGAGGAGGTGAGAGTCATCTGGGAGTTAAGGTTTGTCTTCATGGGTCCCAGTGGTTCTCAAGTATTCTCTGTCCTTGCTCTTGTCCATATAAAGCTTTCCTTCCCAGCTGTTCATCTCATTGACCTGAAGTGATGTTAATCTAAATACCAAACACATGATAACAGCATGCACAGTCTTCTCTACCGGATCCATTAATTGCATAAGGCCTAATCTTGTTAACAAATTTCTTATTTATCACTTCTAGTTGTTCTGCTTCCTGATCACACCCTGATACAGAAACTTTTCAACAATTACGGACTCTGAGAAACTAAGGGTTTTAGAGGGGAGGGAGGTGAGGGGATGGGTGAGAGCACGTATTGCATGGAACACTGGATGTTGTACATAAACGATGAATCTTGGAACACTGCATCAAAAAAAAGAAGAGAGGCGAAAAATATAGTGAAAGATGAAGTAAATTGTTGGGTGTAGTGTTAAAAAAAAAAAAGATTTTCTGTCTGCTCCCATTTTCTCATTGAATTACGAGGCAAGTCCTTGAGTTGGCCTCAGCCAAGAGTGAGAAGATGGGATTTAAAAGAAAGGAGAACATACTAACTAGGGAAACATTAGGATATCTGAATCACTGCTGAGAGGCTGGATTTTATGATTTTCCACTAGTATTTTCAGTTACTGAAGAGTCACTGACTAAAAATAGGTAACAGAACTTTCAGTCTCCGTTTAGCGAATGCTGAAGGGATCTATAGTAATCAATGTAAGTGAGGGTTTCAAATATTGGTACTTACTAGTCCTGATTTTTATTTTGAATTAATATGACTTTCTTAAAGGACATTAGATTATTACATATAATAATAACTGATTTAATAATTTATATGGTCTTAAGAAAGACTAATCTGATTAAGGAAATAGTAGGTTATTGATTTTTGTAATTTTAATTTACAAAAACCACTTGTACTGGAAGGATCTATTGAGCTCTCTAATGACAAAATATCATGATGGCAGAGTTTATGGAATTTAGATGACCAGCTGAGGATTTAAATTTTCATATATAAGTTTCAAGCATAATGTAATAACAAGCTGAAAAACAAAATCTGCATGTGGACGTTATGCAAATAAACTATCTCCACAGTGTTTATGATCCTGTGGCAAGAGGAACTCTTTATGTTATTAAGCAGAATTACATTTTGAAAATATATGGTGACATCTTTTACTTTTATACTTAGGCTTGTGATCTCCATTTATTTTCAGATAAGATATTATGGAATAGTTATATTCCCTCCTATTGCTTTTATAAACATTTCCTCCAGGGGATAAAAATATGTTCATTCCAAATCTTTTTACAATTAATCTCTGCTGAATATGTACCTTAGATAAGTCCATCCTCAATTTGAAAATAATAATACAAAATTAGGTACACAGTAAAAGTTACTATAAAATTCCCAAAGATCTCATTTACCTCCTCTGCTAACTTATTTTAATTATATGATTCGAAAACATGTTTATAGACAATATACAGATGTTTATTAGTTTGAATGTCAAGGGCAGGAGATAATGTGTGAATTTGTACTTACTGATCAAACATTATAATCAGGGCACTTTTGAGCTATAATTTCGAAGACATAAAAATCCCTAAAAAGAAGACAATTTTAGGTTTCTGCACCGGTTATGTTGGGCATAGGTCTGCATCCTAAGAGTTAAATCATTTTTTACCTTAGACACTCTTAATTTCATTGATTTTCTTGGCAACCATTTAAAACACTTTTTTTTCTGCACAAGTTATCCTTTTATTTGGTCAATGGCAGCATGAGGAAAAACAGAAGCCATCAGGATCAATTTTCTTAAGAATAAAACAAGTAATTCAAGGATATTTAATGGAAAAAATACCCAAACTTATCAATAGTTATTTTGGGCAATAAGTATCACTATGAACTTTTACTATGGGTCTTTTACTTGTCTTACATTTTTTTAAAAAAACATCAAAAGTACAGAAAAATAAAGTATATCACAATAAGCACCTATATACTTGCAGTCCAGAATTTCAAGCACTTTACACTTTCATTTCAGATATTTTAATTTTTATTGTCATTTGGTTGTTTTGTCCACAAGCTCATTTTATTATATAGAAGAGCAGATCCAAGAGGGAAGACGACCAATAAATTGACATTTACACAACATAAGGGATTGTCTGACAAAGGCAAAATAGTGTATTTTATTTCCATAGAGAATAAGATATGCCAAGTGGAGTCAAGGAGTCTGGTGGGTTTGGATAAGAGTGAGAAGTAGACTGTATCAAAAAGAAAAGCCTTGCCTGTCAGAAGTGGCTCAGAGAGTCTGGGTCCTGCCAGAACGTTGTGAGGTTAAGATGCTAAGAGTAGATTCTAAGCTAGGATTTTATCCTTAGGCAAACAGAAAACAAACCAAGAGGATTAAACTTCATGCTAGTCAAATTAGAAAAAAAAGCTAGGTTAATGGAACAATAGTATAGAGCAAAGATTGTTATAGAAGGTGAATGGATAGCTTCAGGTTACACAGAATATTGTTTTAATAAGTCAATGTCACCTGAGATTTCACCAGAAGATGAAAAGAGGAAAGCTAATGTTTTTTAAATTTTTAAATTGCTCTTTCTTTTATTAATATTATAGCAAATTCAAATATTCTAGTAAAAAAGTTGTTCTTTTTGAAACTTTCATTTTTTTCTAGCTTTCAAAGGTATGATGACTTTATTGTTCTCTTACCAGAAGACATTCTGATTCTGAGCTGTGTATCTGAGCAAATGTCAGGGATCTTTCAAAGACAGTTTGACTGCAGAAAAATTTTGAAGTTATTTGATAGACCTTTCTAAAGTGATGTAGATTTTTTTTCATTGTTATATTTTATTGGCCATTTATCTTTTCTGTGAAATACCACTGATGTCTCTTATGTACTTTCCTAATAGGTCTTAAAGATTTCTTTATATATTCTGGACACAAATCTTTTGTCATTTCTATGTGGAAAATTTTTTCCTGCACTTTTTTCAAATTTTACAAATACTTCATGGTATCTTTTGCCTTTTAGCGAAATTAAATTTTAATATAAATTATATTTGCTAAGCTTTTCTTACATCAATTATAACTTCTGTATATTGTTTAACAAATCTTCCATAAACAGAACTTATTAAGATACCCAGTTTGGCTCTGGTTTCTTCATAGACAGACTTCTAATCAAGGCACAAAAGAAAGGTAAATGGGAGAGGAAAGGGAGCAAGAAAAGAAAAAAAGGAGACAGTGGTGAGATGTAGAGAACTGGAAGAAAGAAAGCAACACAGATGGGAGAGAGTAAATCCACTCCAAGAGCTGTGGCTGTGAGTTCTACACCTTAACTTTCTAGGCTCATCTACCTTGTCCATCAGTCGTTGTAACTTCAGCCACTTTACTTTTTCACATTTAGAGTACATGTGCACATGGCTACATGTGAATACAGTGAAAGACTGCAGGGCGTGCCCCTAGTGGCTATAGCCTAATAATTATTAGGAAAATTTCACAGAAGTAGCGACAAAATTAATCTTCAAAACACCTTCTCAGAATAAGTCTCAGAATAACTCTTCATTTTCTCTTCTTTTTGGGCCCCTGGTGCTCATTACAAAACCAGGGCATCCAAACAAACAAACATTAAAGATGTTTAGTAATGTGAGAGCCATTTGGTAACCCAGAGCTCGTCTTAGTAAACACAGAGATGAAGATACTGAAGTACAGAGAAGTGCGTGAACTTGGATGTGAACTTACTGAACAAGTGTATAATGAGTGCCTGACAGTGTCTGGGACTCTAATATGCCTTAGATATATTAATAATTGAAGAAGAAATATAGGGATCCTGCCATGGTGACCATATAAGTTAGTTGTGGAAACATACAATAAAGAAGTAAACTATATATATATATATATATATATAGTTTATGTACAGTTTATATATTTATACACACACCCTCTTTATACAATAAAACATACAATAAAAAAGTAAATTTTCTCTCTATATATACAGATATGTATATGTAGAGATTATATATTTATACATAAATTAGTCCTACTGTGTTTTGAGTCTAGTCTTGGTTCCCAGATCTTGTTGATGCAGATTCACCTGTTGCCAGCTGAATCCTCATTAGACTATATACATACTACATTTCACTTACAACTAAGCATAAGAATCAATCCTATCTGCATTGAAAGATCCTTATGCACAAAGAATATTGAAGCTTTGCATCCTTGTATCTAGTTCAGTATCCTAGAAGTTCAATAAATATAACAGGATTTAAATTAAAAAAAAGTCCTTAGTGCATAAAGGCAGCTGGAATAAAAGCTTTTAAGTATATAAAAGCAGCTAGTCTACAAATCTCTACTTTTCAGAACGAACAATGATGTTCATGCATAAGCATGTCTGAGAAATAACTCCATATACTGAAGAAGGTTGGGAAGACTATAAACGATGATTTCATGACTTAACTCTGAAAAGTCAGTGCCAGAAGTGACTTATTTGTAATTTTAGACAAGAGGTTTATGCTCTATGCTTTTTATTTTTTATTTTTAGATTTTATGTATTTATTTGAAAGAGAGAGAGAGTACAAGCAGGGTGAGTAGCAGGGAGAGGGAGAAGCAGGGAGCCCGATGCGAGGCTCGATTGACATTTCCTGGCTGGGGCGAGGCTAGGTACGCATGCTGCACTGTGAAGAATTTTATCTCGCCCAAAGTGCCAATGGTGTGTTCACTGAGAAAAAATGTACTGGGTCCCAGGATAGAGGAGTCAGGGAGCCGGATTTTTACTATCGCTCTGGTTACAGCAACACACCCCCAGTACCGCTCAGCAGGTAGGAAGGAGAAAGGGATTTAGGAAATAACTTTTATCCCAATTAAAAACTGTCCTCAGAAGCTCCCTCGTGCTGCATCTTTCAGAAATGTACATTAACACGGATATCCTATTAAAGAAATTACACTAGAAAAAGCAGCAGGAAGCTAGGTATCAATGCACATGTTGCTGTATCAATTTAATCATACCTACTAAGAAATTATAGAAAGTTCACCCTAGCCCATACATTTTCCTCATTTTATAGAGAAGAAACCCTGGGACTGGGGCACCTAGCTCAGTCGATTAAGCGTCTGCCTTTGGCTCAGGTCATGATCTCGGGGTCCTGGGATCGAGCCCTGTTTATCAGTCTCTCTGCTAAGCAGGGAGTCTGCTTCTCCCTCTCCCTCTCCCCCTATGCTCCCCAACATCAAAATAAATAAATAAAATCTTTAAAAAATATTTTAAGAAAGGAAATCATGGGACTAATATGTTCAATTACTTGTCTATATTTAATTACTAAGGGGATAGATCCACCTCTTATAACCCATAAGATACCTGATTATTAGCCACATAGTAACAACTGAGCAGCATTTGAGGCCATTCTATTTTAAGATTATTCACAGATTAAAGATCAGTTGGACGTGTGAGGGTATGCATGGGGTGGAATGGTGGAAGTACATGGCAAACTGTTTTTTATGAAATAATTATTATTTTAATTGTAATTCATGGTTCTTATGACTTATTTTCATTGCTAAATATGCTGCTCCTTTAAAAAAATTTGTACTATTGGGGTGCCTGGGTGGCTCAGTTGGTTGGGCGACTGCCTTCGGCTCAGGTCATGGTCCTGGAGTCCCAGGATCGAGTCCCGCATCAGGCTCCCTGCTTGGCAGGGAGTCTGCTTCTCCCTCTGACCTCTTCCTTCTCATACTTTCTCTCTCTCTCAAATAAATAAATAAAATCTTTAAAAAAAAAAATTTGTACTATTAACCTGACTTTGAAATGAACTACTCAAATCTTTCTCAGAAACAATGAATAGAAATTGCCAATATTTTTGGGATGGTATTTGTGAATTAGGACCTCCTTCCATCTTCTCTGAATGAGCACTTTGGAAAATAATACTCCAAGAGACATTCGAGCCTTTGGTATTTTTCCTCTGCGAAGCTATTTTGTGGTATTTGTTATATATTGTTTGTGATTTCTGATATGTTAAATTTTAAAAACAGAAATGGTTTCCTTGCTATTACCCCTAGAGTAAGGGGTAAAAGTAGATAGCAGGAAGAGCAAATTAGAGCCATGGGTGCCTCCCCTCAGCATGCAAAATCCTAACAATGTAAACACCTACAGCTAAAAATACATTTTAAAAAATCAATAGAGAAATCTTCAGGTAGTCAATAAGAGTGATGAATTTCTCTGGTAGCTGAATCTAGACTGTGAAGGTAAGCAACGGGGCAGTAGGAATGTTTGTCTCCTGAAAATAATCATCAGAATTTGGGAAATCCAATGCTAGTTTCTTTACCACATTTGGAAAACTGTGATTATTTAATGTCACTAAAATACAAATTATTTGAAAAATAAATAAGGATTAAGAAAAAATGGCTATTGTCATCCATTCAACTGCATTTTGTTGCAGTGAACTATAGTATTACAACTATATATAGTGATTCTGATTTTATTTCCCTTATGAAGTTTTGGAAGATGCAAAGCTGCGATTGCATGGTTCCTGAGCTTTCTGCACTACCCTAGGTAGGCACCTGGAGGTTTTCCAATTGTCATCACTTTTCAGTGTTTCTTAAACGTCAATCTGTCCAGGAATCTACCATGCAATGATGATACTAAGGCTTATTTCTGAATAATCTCAGTCAACTAAAAAGAAGGAGCATTTACATCAAATAATGAATACCAAGATAAGTACTAGTGCTAAGCAATAGGTATGTGTCATAGACCAGAGTTCTCCAGAGGTTAAGAGAAGGGAAGAACAATTAAACATACTCTTTATAATATACATTCTTTATAGCTATGGGAGAGGATGGTGTGAGCCAAGAGCTCCCTGTTGGATTAAATGGGTGTTATAAGTAGTTTTCTCCAGGAGAAAAGTCAATAGAGTATGGTGACACCAGATTAAAGAATTAAGTTAGCATCCCCTGGGTTCCTTCAACTTTTCAATTATAGTAACAAGAGGCTCTTATGTGGAAATAGGCTAAACTGAAAATAACCACTTTCAGCGAAGTAGTTTCCAGAAGATGGACTCAAAGAATTCAAAGCCAACTGAAATCAAGTGGTATGATTAGTGGAGACAAAAAATAGCACTGGAAATGAGGGTGGCAGGGGACCTTAATGGACTTAATGCCAAATATTAAGTCGATGAGATGAATGGTGGTGGTTTTCAATGAAATTTACCTAATTTGGTCAGCTTTTAAAATTTACATTTAAGTAACATCTAAAATAAATTAAATAATTTGATTTTAAAATGCACTGAAATTCAGAATTCACTAACAAATTAAAAAGACTGGTATTTGCACTTCAAAAGTCATGAAATTTCCCATAGTAGCCATGAAACTATCCATCTTGAGATCAGAATGAGCAAATCCAGCAGACCAAAAAGAGTTGGAAGTTAGTTTATGCAGGTCTGTTGTGGGAGGAGACCTGGAGCAGGGCCCGGCTGCAAGGGGCATCTGCAGGAGGACTTGGTGGGGTCTGGGGGAGCCGTTAGCAAGCGAGGTGGAGTGTCAGGGCTGTGCTGGTTCCTGCAGGCGTCAGTGTATACAGGCTGAGGGGCAGGGAGGGAAATGGCACCTTGTAGGCTTTTATTTTTGGAGGAGTTTCCCACTGATCCTGCCCCTCCAGCACAGGCTCTGAGATTAGTAAGCAAATCTCCCTCCCATATAGCCCAGGCATTTTTTTCAAACTGCTGCTTGGATGCTCAGTCTCCACAGAGTTGTTTGTTGTGCTGTCTTCTTAAGGACTAGGACTCATTTTCCTCTTGCCCTCGAACCTAGCCCACTGATTTTAAAGTTCCTTGTGTTAAGCCCTGTCAATTGTAAGAACTGGCAAAAGTATGCCAGTGTGGGTCTCCTATGCCCGGGGTGCCTTCTGTGAGGAGCACTTTCTGTCTTCATGCCCAAGGCATTTCTCCCTCCTATGGACAGTCCTGAAGGTCATTTAGCTTAGACTGCTTCTCTGCTCTTCCCTACCCTCTTTGATGTGGCCTCTTCTCTACAGGTAGCTGTGGAGAGTCTGTTGTGCCAGTCTTCCGGTCCTTTACTGGGTTATTTACACTGATGTAGGTGCTATCTAGCTGTATCGTTGGAACACCAACGGGTTCAGGTCCTCCTGAGCTTCGGGTCCTCCTACTCCTACTCCCATCCTCCACGGAAGTCCCACTGTGGTTTCAATTTGCATTTATTGTTTGCACTTGTGGTAATGATTTGCATAATTTTATTTAAGCCTTATAATGTAATGATTATTTCCCTGACAAACATCCCTACCTCCCCGTAGTTTATCTTCCCAATTTCGATTGAGCTACTTATTGTATGTTTCATACTCCTACTTTGTCTTGAATTTCAAGACCACATCAATTAGTAATTTTCATTCTTTAAAGAAGGTACTAATTTTAGGGAAAGAAAATAAATGTCCAGTCCAATGACAATTAAAATAATAAACTCCCAACAAAAAGTATAAGCCACCAGTGTTCTTGACATCTTGGGAGTCCAAATTTTTTCTCAGATCCTCACAATATATCATCAAGTAAAAGAGATTCTATATTCTGACAGCAACTCTTGTACTAAAATACAATTCAATTCTGATGCTAACCACCTGGAGCTGGTGTTAGAATCCCCAAGTTTAAGGGCATGGTCTCCAACAAGACTGCTCCTACTTCAGATGTCAGCTATATGTGCAGTCCCTAGTCTCCATGCACTTCTGATTAAGTGGCCACAAATCTGGGGGCTTCCATGATACCACTCATGTTTGATAATCCACTAGAAGAACTCACAGAACTCTCTACTCACAACACTCTCTTGTCACTATTTACTCCACTTAAGAATGCTTTTTTATATTCAACCCAATGTATGTCTCCTTTTAATGATCCTTTCCTTGACCTCAGGCAGAATTCACCACTTAGTGCTACTTTTCAACATAGTCATGAGGACTTAGGCATTTGGTTGTGATTTTAGTTTAATTGCACATGTCCCTTCATAAATTCTTACCTCCTTGAAAACAGGGTTTATGTCATTTTTTGCTCTTCATCCTCTGGGGACCAGCACTATGTCTTTCACACACAGGACACACCACACACACACACACACACACACGTATGTATGCATATATGTGTGGATATATATGTATGTGTCTGTGTACATGTGTGTGCATAATGTAGATGGTTTTGAAGTTAAGTTTTCTAGCAAATTATGAAGCCCAACTGTATGTCTAGTTTCTTGCTTGCTGTTTTCCTAATTTCCTTTTCTCTTGCTATTGATCACTCACATGAAATACAGAAGAGGGATGTTCCTCTGTTCGAATGTCTTGGAACACTTGCAATGCCTATTGATTAAAAGCTTAGTCTCCACTACCAAGAATAGCAATATCTAATAGGTTCCAAACTCTGAGAGAGGCTTTGCTGATTTTTGTGACACTGGGAGAAAAGAAAATATTCTGAGGATGATTACAGCATAGAAACATTCTCATTACTCCTGAAATGACTTCTCTTTTTTTCTTTGGACCCATATTCTCTTCTCTTCAAAACAAATGAGGACACAGAAACATTTCACTATGTTCTCTGAATCTCAGTTTCCTAATCTAATAAAATTGTCTTATTACTATTGATAATAATGTACAAAGACTGAAAGAGATACAATCCCTAGCCGTTGGATTAAGTTTATCCAATTTAAGTTGAGCCCTTGCACTGCAGTTGTTTTTTAAAATGCAAATTGGTTGCACAGGTAATTAATTTTGTTTCCTTGCATATCCTTTAACAACCTCAAATAGATTTGGGAACCCAAGAAATAGAAGTATGATCAGCTGATTGATTTTGAACTAATTAAATGAAGACCTTTCAAGGAAAGTCATATGTTGGTTAAAATTAAGCAGTTTGCTGAAAAAAAAAGTGAAAGCATGCTTCTTTTAGAGAGAGAAGGAAAAAGAGAAACAGAAACATTATCCTCAGTTTGAACATTGCTTGACCTACATCAGAGGTGACAGAAATTTTAAACTGAGACCAAACAATGGCAACCCCAATGTGATATTAGTCACCCAACTCTGATGGCCTGTGATACTTACCACCTCCTGAGAAGGTAGGTGCTCACATTAAAGTAAGTGTTGGAAAAGGGTCAGTGAGGCAGGGGTCATGATTTTTCAGGAATGACCAACTTTTTTTTTCCCTAGGTGCACTGAAACTGAGTAGGAAATTTAGAGAAATTACTTTTGGTAGATAGAGTGTGTGGCATTAGATTTATTGTTGAAAAATTACAGAGAATTACTTCTTTACCTACTGGGACTGTTTAATAGATACCTGATTCTCTTGCAGCATATCATTAATGGGTCTGTAAGGAATAGAACACGCGATTATCTTTCCTTGAAGTAATTAAAGTACCAATGTAGGCAAGGCACAAAAGAAGCTTTTATAATTAGGTGGGTGATCTTATCAAGCTTGATAATGTATTTCTCCCTTAGAATATTTTTTCTTAAATTAACCAATCATGAAATTTCAAATCTTGATAAGATTCTACAAATAAAGAAAACTCAACTATATCAATAAATTTTTAAAACAGGTGATAACATACCTTATGTTGAATTGATTACTACATGCCATATGGTGTATCTATTCAAGGAAAGCGGCAAAGGGAGAAGAATGTATTGAACAAAGTCAGATGTACTAAGATTTAGCATTCCTTATATAGAATATGATTACTCTAAAGAATAAAATGTCATTAAACATTTTTAAAAAATAGACTGGATGGGTTTTGGGCCAAAATTCTGAAATCTCTAGTACTATTATATTCATTGAATATTCTAAATTCATATGGAAGCCTTAAAATTAATGTGTCTAACCAAGTGCCTGTAACTTTAGTTTCTTTAATTTAGTCTCTATTTCAGAAGATTAATATCAAGCAGAGAATATTAAAAAATTAATATATTTTATCTTAGAAAACAGTTTTAGGTTTATAAAACAATTGAGCAGGTAGTATAGAGTTCCCATATACCTGCTTTCCCTCTACATTTTGCATTTACATCTTGCATTAGTGTGGTAGATTTGTTATAACCAACAGACCAATACTGATACATTATTATTAACTAAAGTCTATAGTTAACATTATGGTTTACCCTGTGTTATACAGTTTCATAGGTTGTGACAGATATACAATGTAATTTATCTACTATTACAGTATCAAGCAGAATAGTCTCACTACCCTAAAAAGGTCCTGTGCTCTACCTATTCATCCTCACCCCCACAAACATCTCTGGCTACCGTTAAATGATTTATGCTCTTACAGTTTTGTCTTTTCCATTACATAATATAGTTGGACTCATATGGTATGTAACTTTTTCAAATTGGCCTCCTTCACTTAGCAATATGAATTTAGAGTTCCTCTTTTTTATGTAGCTTAACAGCTCATTTCTTTTTATTGCCAAATAATATGCCATCATAGGCATGTACCACAGTTGTTTTTATACATTCACCTACTAAAGGACATCGTGGTTCCTTAAAGTTTGGGAAATAATATAAAAAGCTGTTACAAACATTTGTGTGCAGGTTTTTGTGTGGACATAATTCTCAACTAATTTTAATGAGGACACAATTGCTAGACCATAAGCTACAACTGTGTTTAGCTTTCTAACAGAAAGCTGAACTGTCCAAAGTGGCTGGATCTTTTTTCATGTTCACCACCAATACATAAGAGTCACTGTTCCTCAACATTCTCACCAGGACTCGATGTTATCAGAATTTGGGATTTCAGTCATTCTAAAAGGTGTGGTGGAGTAGTATCCCACTGTTGTTTTAATTTGCAATTTTCTAATGATTTTGAGCATCTTTCTATGTTAATTTGTCATTTTGAGTATCTTCTTTGATGATCTTTTCCCCATTTTAAATTGGGTTGTTTTCCTATTACTGAGTTTAAAGAGTTATACATATTATGTGAATGGTTTTCCCCAGTTTGAGTCTTGCCTTCATTCCCTCAGCAGTGTCTTTTACAGAGCAAAACTTTTATTTTTAATGGAATTCAACTTCTCAATTTTTCCTCTCATCAATTTTGCTCTATGGTATTTTATCAAAAACTCATCACCAAACCAATGGTCACCTACTTTATCTCCTATACTATCTTCTACAAGTTTCAAAAGTTTGCATTTTACATTCGGGTCTAAGATCCATTTTGATTTAATTTTTAAAGTATAATTTCTGTGTCTAAATTCATTTCTTGACATGTTATGGCACCTTTGTTGAAAGGCTGTTTTTCTTCCTTTGAATTAACTGCCTTTGCTCCTGTGTCAAAGATCAGCTAACTATGTATGTGTGGGTCTATTCCTGTCTATTTGGTTCCATTCATCTAACCACCAGACAGAGCTATATCCATTTCACTGGTCTTCTGAAGAGCCAGATTTTGTTTGCACTGATTATGTTTTCTTCTATTTTTATTTTTATTTGTGTGTGCTCTTTATTATTTTCTTTATTTTACATGCTTCTAAAATATCTTCTCATATTTCCAATTTTCTAACTTCTTGAAAATGGAAGATGATATTATTGACTTGAGGTCTGTCGTCTGTTTTAATATTAGCTTTAATGCTGAGGAAAAGGAAAAATATGCTTAAAAAGCCAGTAGTTGATATTCTCAAAAAAGTCATTTTCATTTACATCAATCTGTAGTAGTTTTTTTTTTTTTAAGATTTTAAAAATTTATTTATTTGACAGAGAGAGCATGAGCATAAGCAGGGGGAGCAGGAGAGGGAGAAGCAGGCTCCCTGCTCAGGGAGCAGGACTCAGAACTTGATCCCAGGACCCCGGGATCATGATCTGAGCCAAAGGCAGACACTTAACCAACTAAGCCACCCAGGCACACTCTGTTGTTGTTTTAAAAAAAACTTTCCCCCTCTCCTTTTGTTGTCTTTACCCATCAATTTCCCTTATCTCTGGTCTCAGCCCTCTGATTTTACTCTGGAGAATGATTCCGCTCTTGTTCTCAGTGTTTATAAGACTGCCAGTCAAGCACTCTTTCCCTAGTTGAGAGGATGGAGCATTGTTCACTAGTTTACTAGGCCAATCCTTATTAAGTTGAAACTATATTCCACATCTAGGCACTGGAGTTCCAGTAGTGAACTGAGCAGAAGATTCCTTCCTGTTGCACTTACATTCTAATGTGAGATTCAGATATAAAACAGATAACAGTTTATGATAACAGAACTCCAGATGGAGAAGAGGAATTAAGATTCGAGTTAGGAAATTTGGGCTAACTCTCCCAGAATGGTAAATATTAAGTAAGGCAAGGCGAGGACAGAAGATAATTGGAACTGACTAGAGTTAGGGATGTGTTAGTCCTTTCTGTATGGTCAGAGATCCTTTGATTTTTGTCCTGTGTGATAGCTGAATTATTCTCCAATGTCTTTGATTTTGTGAACTACATAATATCCTTTCTATCAATTTCTTTTAGCTAGCATTATCTAGAGTTGGTTTCTGTTGTTTATGTCCAAAGTACTCTAGTTGAAACAATGTTGAAAATCCTTCTAAGTGCAATGGGCCAATGGAATGTTGGAGGGTGAGACGCTCTAAAATCTTCCCTTGCTGTTTCAAATGTAAAATTAGGGTATAGGCCTAACATGTTTTCCCAAAGAGTCATTTCAATGAGCCAGGCATATGTTACAGCAAATCTACACATCAAGTATTATTTACCAAGGTCCCCATTCTAAGTTCTGAATGTAGCTCACACAGACCACTATTAGGGTCGTCACCATCTTATATGATACTTAGTATTTTGTGCGACTGTCTTACCTAGGTTTAGTTTTCTTGAGTGTACACAAAATGAATCATTTTTTTATATGCCAATTTCTCTAGGACTACATGCAAATAAAAGGTTGATGCTCAATACATTTTTTTTGTAATGTACAGAAAACAATGGGATCTCTTTAATAAAACTTTTCTAGATTCCTATGTTAAAATATTTCCTCTCCCCTACGTTCATTCACTGCTAGTGCCCTAGCTTTTGGTGCATATTAAGATTTTGTATATCCTTGGGATGCCTGGGTGGCTCAGTCGGTTAAGTGTCTGCCTTCGGCTCAGGTCATGATCCCAGGGTCCTGGGATTGAGTCCCGCATCAGGCTCCTTGCTCAGCAAAGAGTCTGCTTCTCCCTCTGCCTGCTGCTCCCCCTGCTTGTGCTCTCTCCCTCTCTCTCTCTCTCTGACAAGTAAATAAATAAAAAATCTTAAAAAAAAAAAAAAAAGACATTATATATCCTTCTGCCTCTCACCTAAATCAAAATGAAGTAATCTTGGGACTTAACCAGGGCTGCGTGTATGTTCATTTCAATGACATAAACAAACCTAAGCATACTCAGATTATTTGGATGGCCAACTTATAACCAAGCAACTCCATGTTCTTTCAGAATCAGCACTTTTATTTGTGTTTTAAATGATGCTGGCACCAAAAGTATGACTTTAATTGTCTTAGGGTAATTAGAAAAGAAAAGAAGTAAACTTAATAAGTAAAAGATGACTTTGTGCCAAGTGAAAGCCAATTGATTCACAGCATGCTTTACAAATAAAGTTTCCAGTCCCCTGAATAGAGAAATGTGGTGGGAAATTGAGTCCTCAAAGGGCCCAGGAAGGTAGAAAAATGCTGACACAAAAGAATCTG
>CM052885.1:35700046-35745429 GCA_028534135.1 Potos flavus
GTCCTTAGACATGACCACAGAAACACTCACATTATGTTTACTGGCAGTCATCTTACAACTACAAGAGAAACCATGTATAGTATCAACATACAGAGACCTGCAGACATATGGAGCCAATGACTTGAAACCTAAAGGAACACTCTGTTTCCAATTATGTGGATGAAAATAAAAGCTTTATTAGTGTTAAACATGTTTAAGCTGAATTTTTATTATTTAGATCAGTAGCAATCTATTTGATACAAAACAACAAGGCTAAATATACTGTTATATATTATAACATCAGGGAGAATAAGAAAGAAAGAGGAAGGGAGAAAGAGAACTTGAAATGTGATAGATTTGTCACTTATTAAGCATGTACGATGTGTCGTGAATGAATGCTAATCAATATTCCCAATCTTTATTATCATCTTTCAGTGTAGGTATTATTATATGGCAGCATTAAAATGAGGAAACTGGGCAGTGCTTAACACAAGGTCAGCTATCTCGGAACAGAGAGAGTTTTTAAAAAGAAGACTTAGTGAACAGAAAGAAAAAATAGAATATGAAGGAGATAGAAAAAGAGATGACAGAAGGGAGCCAAGTCGGAATGGTAAACTAAGACATTTTGGAAACAGAGGGGATAGTCTATAATTCTCGCAGTAAAGTCATTTAGAGCAAGAACTTTGAAGTGTTCCTTTAAGTGGATCATTCGTATTATCATTGGTAATTTTTTTTTTTCAGATCAGTTTCAGAAGTAGAGACAGTAAGGGGAAAACTGTATAGTGGAAACAAAGGGTGGAAATATAGCAATATTTCAACGAGGTGGACAGTTTTATAAAAGTAGATACCAGTCTTCTGGATGACTTAAAAGTACATTAAATCTAGGTTGAAGAGTTAGTATAGGAGTAGGCATTGAAAATCCAAGAAGAGTGCTAGCTAGAGAAGCTAGGTTTGGGCATTTAATTATAGAAGACAGAGATGGCACTACCTAGTTCAGCAAAAAGGCATTTATTAAAGAATATTAGGTAAGCCAAACATTCACCTGGAGTGATGGAGAACCTAGTTATATCTGAGCTTATACGAGCAATCATCAGAAACATACCGGTGAACTAGCCACATAAGGAAGCTGTTGCTTCCACTCATCTTCAAACCATAGCAAATCTGCCATGATCCAAAAGCTGCTGCTATAAAACTGAGACCCACAACCAGCCCCCAAACAACCATGCTGCCTCTGCCTCCACTTCACCAAGACAAAATAAACAGCTGTCGTGTCACAGGTAGCACACAAGCTGCAAGGGTGTGTGTGTGTGTGTGTGTGTGTGTGTGTGTGTGTGTGTGTGTGTGTCCTTTCACATAAGAAAACAGATTGACAATGGCTAGTATTTTCAAAATGTGGAGAGTTTCAGAAAATTGTGGGCAGCCACAAATGTTACATGCTCACCACAAAAATCCTAAAGAATGTGGAAAGAGAGGTCACTAAAGCCCAGTGGAATTAAAAACAAAAGGTATAGAGAAATTGATGACTTACATAAGCCTTTATACTTTTAATAATACTTAATTTATTGTTTCTGATACATCAGTGACATACATCACATGCCTCAAGCTCTCTTAAAGTTTAAGTTGTTGCTAGCTTTTGGCATCCTATATTGGCCAAGCTTTTTGGCTTTCCAAGCACTTCACAATCGAGAATGAAAATGGAAACAGGATGGTGGGAAGGGGTGGTCCTCTGCACCTTTCTGAGCATATGTAGCAGCTATGTGGTTCAGGACCTGGGAACTAGGTTTGAGGGCACATCCTGATTAGACTACGTTAATCATTACAGTCTCACCCCCATCACCAGTTGCTTTAACCAAGAAATAAATACAGGCAGTCCTTTCTGAGTTTAGTTCAGATATGCACAAATTTCAGTTACTACTATTTAATAAAATAACACCAGCTCCCCACCATACGGCTCAAATTTCAGTTTCCTGGTATAACGATTATGAATTAATTACATGAAGTACAAACTCTTTTGTTTCCTTTTAATTACACAAATCACTATGTAAATAACACATTTGTAGCATGATCAGTGACCAATCATATCACTTCTTTCAAAGTCTATTAGCAATCGGTCGGTCCTTGTATATATATTATTCAATTTGTGCACAAGTAGTAAAGTATATATTCGTGTTACCTCCTTGTCTTTCAGTGACAAACTCTCATGACATTTCATAAAAATTGGATAATTAAAAGAGAGGATTGGCTAACAAAAACCAAAGTCAGTAAACAAACAAAAAGTGATAACACCAGAGATGAAATTCAAATAGAATATAAGTGAAGTTATAACAAAATGATCATGGGAATGTTGACACCACTGCCATTGGGGAGACTCTAGATAGGCAGCAGGGTAATTTAGTGAAGGTGAACTTATCAACATAATGAAGAAAGTGTTAGTAATGAAAAGATAAAGATGTCCTAGAAGAAATGACACCAGCAAAAAATCTTCCCACTAAAGGAACTCTCAAAATTAAAAGTGCAAAGGATAAAATGTTGGAAGCTGATCCAATCTTAGAACGGAACAAAATAACTCACCAAGGCATTAAAAAGTATTCTTTTCATCCTCTAAGTTATACTGAGAAGAACAGAACCAGCACTGTTCAAATTACCCTTGACGCATTTTTTTAAAAAGAAATAAAACATTTCTGTTGTCAATGTTTCTAATATTTTTAATTATGATATACTGTACTATGATATACTAAATATGGTATGGTATACTATTTTAAAATATTATATACTGTGGTATACTAAATTAATTTTACTATTTTTATTGCCCTATATATTTATAATTAACAGTAAGAGAGTTTTTAATATTATGACAAAAAATTAAAGGTCATGGAGCAATTGTCAATTTTCCCATTGATTATTAGTATTTCTTTACATGGTTTCAGTTTGCAGGGGGCACCATTATAATCCCATCTGTAGAAGCAAGTGCTCCCTGCAAATGCCATGCCCCCTCCAAATGGATATATGGTTACCATTTATCAAGATTATAGGAAGAGGAAATAAGGAGAGGACAATTCTACAGCACAACTTACCTGGATTTAAGCCAAATTAAAAGGAATAGGGAAGAGATTCACTAACTCCACACAGACACAAGATGGACTGCAGAGAAAGATTTCTTTGTGCATCTTAAAGGTAGAGTTCGAAGGGTTTTTTTGGAGGGTTAAAAATAGGTCATGACAAAAAAAATATTTTTCATGGGTGAAAAATAAAAAAGGTCCTGTCTGCATGCAGATGAGACCAAAGAAATATAAGCAAAACTTAGTGCTGCTCTGATGGAAACCCGTGGGAAGAAACTGATTAAAGGAGAATGCCACCTCATCCAAGAAGGTTGAGTGAAGGCAGAATCCATAGAGGTGATGTTATCGTTAAGATGTGAGTGTTTTAGCCGACTATCAGAAGGAACTGGACAGAGAGATTCCCTCTAGGTAGTGACTTCCAGGAGGAGATAAGAATACATCAAACTTGGGGCAACTGGGTGGCTCAGTCAGTTAAGCGTCCAACTCGTGATTTCGGCTCACGTGGTGATCTCAGGGTCGTGAGATGGAGCCCATGTCAGGCTCTGTGCTCAGCATGTAGTCTGCTTGAGATTCTCTCTCTCCCTCTGCCTTTGCATCTGTTCATGCTCTCTCTCTCTCTCAAAATAAATAAACACAATCTTGAAAAAAAAAAAAAGAAAAAGACTACATCAAACTTGAAAGCAGTTATTGGAGTAAATGAGTCTCCTGGGCCCAGAAATGATCCCAAGGGCATTTATAATTAGAAAATCTAAAAAAGCATATTTAAAATTTGGATCACAGTGAATGCTACGTGAAGAAAATAAACAACCTGGGTCTTGCGCACTTAATTTCTAAGCCTCCCAAACCTGCATTACCCACCCTCTTTAAAAGCACCCAGTCTGTGGCATTTTTGTTACAGCAGCCAGAACAGACTAAGACGACCAGAGGGCAGTCTGGCCTTGAGGCTGGGGCTGGTCCAGCTGGCTTTTATGGGTTCTTAAAAACCACAGAATTCTATGTCAGCCCTGATGGGAAGAGATTTGAGGCCTCAGTTGAAAAAGAAATCCTTCTAAAGTAAGGAAGGCAAAAGAAAATGTGCAGCTTTTCCTGTCTCTCTGCAGCTCTACAGAGAAGCTCCCAGTACCTGCTGCGTTGGGGAGAGATTAGGGAGATTTTTCTCCACAAGGAATTGAGGATAGGAAATTTCAATAGGTTCTTCCTCTGTAGCCATAATTATTGTATCACTCAACTGAATGCAGCAGCCACGGGATGAATTTTGTGTTCTGGCGTGGCTTTGTCTTTTGAGGACCTCACGTAAGTCACTCACTGCCCTTCTCCATCCATGTGGTGGGGAGTCGGTAATGAGTAGTTGCTAATAAACCTGCCTCAGCAACATGCTGTGAAGATTCTGTGGGACACTATGTATGAGATAAAAGTACCACCACCACCAAAAAAAGGCATCCATTTCTGATAGGATTATTTTTCTTCCTTCCTTTATTTAGTGTGTGTGTGTGTGTGTGTGAGAGAGAGAGAGAGAGAGAGAGAAACGTGATTTTGAAAAATATTAACATTCTTGACTGGAAAATGAAGAAATTGAGGTTTTTTCACAAGTTGAACAGGAAACACGGGGTCATCAATTTACTTCAAGTGTGAACCTGAAAGGATAGGGTCCTACGTCCATAGTAAAAGCTGTACGAAAAAGTCAGGGAAAGTAAGGAACCTTAAAATGATTATTATAAAAGGGCACCTGGGTGGCTCAGCTGGTTAAGCATCTGCCTTTGGCTCAGGTCGTGATCCCAGGGTCCTGGGATCGAGCCCCATGTTGGGCTCCCTGCTCAGGGGAGAGCCTGCTTCTCCCTCTCCCTCTGCTGCTCCCTTGCTTGTGCTCTCTCTCTCTGTCAAATAAATAAATAAAATCTTTTAAAAAAATGATTATTATAAAGAATCTTTGTTGGCATGGATTACCTCATCACTTCTACAAAAAGAAGTCTTACTTTCAACTGGTTTTTTACTAGTTCTATTTTAAGATGATTCTGGCAGTAAGTCAGTCAGAGTTGGAGGCAAAGGTTGGGGTTTTACTCTGAGGGCTTTATTACCGAAAATTGGTGTTAGTCCTGAGATGATCACATTATACTAATGCTTAAAAAGTTATTATTCATTTAATAAATCATTAATCAATATTTATTTTATTTAAGTAATATTTTGGACACCTTATGTCTAAAACATTAAAAGAATAACCGATACTCACATCACCTTCAGAGGGAGTTTCACTGATGGGGTATTTATAGGTGTTGAAAACATAAGGAAGTGCCCCATAGGCAAAATTACATAATTTAGAGAGATAACTTGTCTGTAATTTCAGAACTTTCAGAGAAAGTTTCACTTTTAATCAGGTTTTTTGTTTTGTTTTGTTTTGGGAATGGATTCTTAGTTACATTAACAGAAGAACAAACTCCATTACTTTTGAGTTAAAGGGTGTGTGCATGTGTGTATATGTGTGTGTGAAAGAGAAAAGGGGGAATTGAAGAGAGGTTTCAATTTTGTTAAGCACAGGAAAAAAAAAATCTATATGCAGTTTGCATAATTCAAAGGCCAGCCTGAAGAAAGAATTCTAGACTCTAACTCTTGTTTCAAAAAACATTCAAAGATTTTGGGTTAATTTACTATAAGTAAAACTTCAGCACAATGCTAAGGAAATCCAATAGATAAAGTGTGTTTCTCTAAACAAATATCATTAATTGATTTTCTAGGAATTTAGGAAATAAGAACAGGCCACCTGTCTTCCTTTCCAGATATATACCCAGAAGAATTTAAAATCTTGTACACAAACGTTTGTAGCAGAACTATTTACAATATCCAAAAGATAGAAACAATCGAAATGTCCATTATCTGATGAATAGATAAACAAAATTTGTCATATCCACACAATGGAACACTATTCATGCATAAAAGGAATGAAATACTGAGGCATGGACCAACTTGGATGAAACTTGAAAGGAGTATGCAAAGTGAAAGATGCCAGACATAGAAGGTCACATACTGTATAATTCCATTTATGTGAAATATCTAGATTAGGTAAATCCATAGGGACAGAAGGCAGATTGGTGATTGCTAGCGATGGGGAGTGGAGAATAGGGGGTGACTGCTTAACAGACATGTAGGTTTCCTTTGGAATAATGAAAATATTTTGGAACTTGATAGAGGTGATGGCTATACAACATTGTGAATGTAGTAAATGCTACTGAATTTCATACTTTAAAATGATTAATTATATGCTATATGCATTTCACTTGAATAAGAACTATTAGATATTCACAGACATATGCAGTTATATACATACACACACAGACTAGATTTTTCATACATTAAATGCATGGCTTTCCTCCATACACTTGCTGTTCCTCTTCCTGAACCCCATCTACATTAAAATATTTGTCTATCACACATTCTAGAGGATTTGAGGTAATTCTTTCCTAAGGTTTTTTCTACTCTGAGACACTGGGATTTTGTAATTTGTGCCTAAAGACAACATCTGACCCGCAAGTAATAGCAGGACTTTCACTTAACCCTTCTTCAATTTTCTCACCATGTATCCAATTGCCTTATTCCCCCTGAACCTCTGCATCCCATCAATCACTACATTCTCTTAGTTATACTGACAAAGTGTTTTGCAGTCATCCCCCAATTTACATATCCCAAACCATTTGGTTAGTTCAAGTCTTCACCTACATCACTGCCACCACTCCCAACATGGAGTCACTTCCACCAGTTTCTACTTCATATTGAGGGTTCTGTCTCCTATTTTGTTTTTGTTTTAAGGAAATTAAGCTACCAAATTTACAGAGAAAATTATAGTGAAAGGCTGTGTGAGCACCATCCACAATGAGATTGTTTTACTGTATTTGCACAATTTTTGTAAAGAAAGGTGGTTAAGATTGAATTCCTTTTTATAAACCTCCCCAGTTCTTTTTCTATTCCTCCCTACACAGAGGCCATGCATGGATATTTTGCATATAGTTCTAATCTGTATGTTTATATATTTAGCACAAATATGAAACCATTATGAAAATATTAGGGTCTTGGGAATTAAAAAAAGCATTAGCAGTTAAAACACTAAATGGATGACTTTACAACTTAGTTTTTTGTAAATGCAAATTTTTGAGATTTATCATAGTATTTCATGTTCATTGCTTTTTTTTTAAAATTTTTTTTTTTTTTAGTCATTTATTTATTTGACAGAGAGAAAGAGATCACAAGTAGGCAGAGAGGCAGGCAGAGGGACAGGGGGAAGCAGGCTCCCTGCTGAGCAGAGATCCCAACGCGGGGGCCATCCCAAAACCCTGAGATCATGACCTGAGCCAAAGGCAGAGGCTTAACCCACTGAGTCACCCAGGCGCCCCACGTTCATTGCTTTTGACCACTCTAAGATCCGTCACAATGTGAAATAGCACAATGTGTTTTTCTTTTCTTATGAACAGAATTTAATTATTTTTATTATATGCAATGGTGAAAAGAAGAACCCTGCATGTGTGAACAGGAATTATACAGATTAATATTTAACTTGATGTATCACTGAAACATGATAGAATAAATATACACCCAACTTTACGGATTTTGGAAAAGTTCTCCACAAATAAGTTTTCGTCTGTGCATGTGTGTTTCTGGGTCAATGTCGTGTTGCATTTCTCTAGTTCCCCTTTTCAAAAGATTCTATGTTTTCTGAATTTTTAAACCTTGATAATTATTGACATTTCATGGGTAACTCTGTATATTTCCCAGTTTCTTTGTATTTCTGAGATGGACCCTACTTTCCCATGGTTTTTAATGTATCTCTAGGTAAAATTAATAATATTTTCGTAGTACCCGTGCATGCATTTCTTTGTATTAGTGAGATTAGCCTTAATTTAACTTGTTTTTACTGTCTTATTTCTATTTTGCTATCATGGTTAGAGTAGTCTCATGGAATGATTTGGGTACTGTTGCTTCTTTTGATTTCTCTGGATTGTATAAATTACTACTTATCTATACCTTAAAAGTTTTATGTAACTTGCCTCTAACTTTCTGGGCCATCTATTCTGAAGAAAGATTTTTTTAAACATTTTTAAAATGTTTTGAGCAAACCCTATACCCAACGTGGGGCTCAAACTTACGACTCTGAGATCAAAAGTCGCACACTCCACCTACTGAGCCAGCCAGGCACTCCTGAAGGAAGATGGTTTTGCTATAAATTTGATATATTTTAGTCATTTTTGTAATTTCCAGTTTTCCATTTCTTCTTAAAGTCATTTTTTTTAACTGTAATTGTCCACTTCATCTACATTTGCACAAATGTTAACTCGATCTTACATTAATTTATCAGTATCTTAGTTCTTGTGGTGTAGTTCATAAAGTTTGTTGCTGAATTATTTTTATTGTTTGGGACATGTATTAGTTTGTTGTATTTATTCTCTGACATTTATGTGTGTGCTTATCTATTCACTTACATAAAAGGCCACATTCAGTAGTCCTGTGTAATCCCTGGGTTGTAGAGGTAATGCAAGGGATGTTGAAAGGGTAGTACTCAGTTTCTGACTTTTCTGGGCTCTATGATAGTCACTGTTCTGATAGGAGTTTGAATTTTATTGTTTATTTGAATAACAATCTAAGACTTCCTGTTTTTCTAAGTCCTATAAAAATTTAGTACATACAATTTTATGTTCTGTAACTGAGACTCTGATCTCTTGGCTTGGTTTCCTGCCTCATCCCTTCCTATACCACACTGTCCCATTCCCATGTGCCTTCTACATGCTGTTGTACACATTTTTCAGATGCAAACTATTATTTCCCAGGTTCCAAGTTCAGGCAGGGTGTCAAATTCCAAGTCAGCATCTGCAGGCTCTGCTTCTGTCCTAGAAGGGCATGAACACTCCCACTTTTAAGTTATAGGTTCCCTTTCTATTTTTGCCACTTGGACGTAATCTTTCCTTGCTTTCATGCTTGGCTAGGTGTTTATAATTTATGTATCTCCCACTTACCTATGGACAAGTAAGTAGCCCACCTACATCTTGAAAAGACTTGATAGGACTTCCAAAATCAAGATACTCTACCATTTCATTTTTTAGACGTTTCTTCAAATATCCTGATCAATGCACTTTTCTTCAATCTTTTATTTATTTGCAACTTACATATCATTACACATGACATTCTTCCTGATCATGTTCCAACCCAGTTGTCCTGCCAAGGCTTCCCTATTCTGCAGGCATTCTGTATCCTGGTCATAGAAATTGTTCACCGAGAATACCCCTAAACATTTGCATATGCTCTTTTCTCTTCCTGAAATGATTTCTTCTCTGCTTTGTATATGATGTACCCTTTTAATATTCATTTCTAATTCCTTATCTTTTATAAAACCATAACTGATTTAATCCTGCCGTGTTATTTCTTGTATCAGTTTCCTCATATCTAATTTATAGCAGTTAATGTATTTATTATAATCTTTGCTTATATGTGTTACCTTCACAAGCTTCATTTTCTCAGAAAGGGATAATTTTTTAATGTTCATGTGTATATTTATATATTGCCCAGGACATGGAATATTTGAGAAATAAATGTAAAAATAACAATTCTAGGCAAAAATAACAATTTTATGCAACTGCTTTGCAGAACTTTTTTTTTTTTTTAATCAAGCTTTTCTTTCCCTTCATTAGCCATCTCTTTATCACTTTCTTAATCAGGCTTTATACTTTGAGGTCCCTTCATTTGATTTTCAGGTTTATTTCCTAGCCAATAGATTCAAGGTTATTTTTGCATGTGGGTTTTTAATCTCCCAGCTCAGCATTACAAGTCAACCACAGCTGATAGCCTGCTCTAATTTACAGCCTTGGATTTACTCCTAAAAAGGGTAATGATTAGCACTCCATTCAATGGAAGTCAATATCTCTACTCTGAAGTTTTGAGAAATTGTCAGTAAAGAAGAGAAATGTATATACTCCAAATGTAAAGGGAGAAAACTGAAGCTTGTTCAAGAGGTATTTATTTTCTATTTGGGAGGCAATGGTCAGCCATAATGTAGAACAAAGTACATGTTGTTATATTTGCATATGGCCCATTTTGTTATTTTTACAACGCCCTGATATATGATCAAGAAAATACTCCTGCTCTCAGTATTTTATGAACTCATTTAGATGCAAGGATTTCCTCTCAAAGCTGACTTATCTTCCTCTGTCCAGTTCTGAAAATGTGAAGTGAATTATTTGCTAAAGGTCAGGAAATGCTGGGATATTTTTAGGTTATTCTCCATGGTTTGGTCTAGATAATATGTATTTTGGCCCATGCAGAATTTACTTTTTACTATATCCTATTTCAATACAATTTCCATGCCCTGGAAAATTCCCTCATACTGGCGAAATGTATCAGATGCTAAAGACCACTTGGTGGGGATGTTACAGAGGTGACTGGCTGCAGGGCTGTCCTATGTTATAACTGAAGCCTTTCACAAAGAAGGTGAATGAAAGGAACAATAAAGAAAAGTAACAATGACAACAAAACGAGTTTGGAGTGTCTGCTCTGTGACAGGTACTTGCTAGGAGCTTCACATATATGATCATATTTACTCCTCATCACAACTGTTGAAAATTGATATTATAATTCCTGTGTTATCTGTGAGACAAATTAAGTCTTATGGTATAGAAGTAATGTTTCCATGGTTCACATAGACTAGAAGAGTTCAAGCCAACACATCAATCTAGAGCTGTTAGATTCCAAAAACTGTCCTTATTATGGAATATATTGCTTTTTCGAACTTGAGTTTCTATCCTTCCATGATATTTTTAGAACATGGAGTGTATTATAAGACATATTTGAGGTTTGTGAAAAATTCTTCCTTACATTATTATCAAAAATCAGTTACAACTGACAAGTTCACTATTTCTTATGCATAAGTATAAACACTAATTAATGATGGATCCAGAATACCACCATTAAAGAAGAGAGTACCCTCTTTAATGAAACTTAGGACTCCCAGTGAAAAAAAACAAGGGCAATACTTTAGCAATCAACATTTGAATAAAATTTATCTGAATATTCCACAATGCACAAGTACCAAATAATTCTACTTTTGACAAGGACACTGAGAACTCATTGTGAACAACAGATTCGACCAGCCTATTGAGTGAAGTACTTTCATACCCTCATCTTATACTGCTTGAAAACATTTAAGGAAAGCTGTCAAAAGTGATTACATTTAGAACTCTGAAACCAAATTTGGCCCAAATAATTTTTTGGTAATAAGTGTTCAAATATTTGAATGTTTAAGTGACAATAAATGAGCAGATAGATCAGCCTTAGACATATGTTCCATGCTAACTACTGTCAAGTCTAACTGAGTGATCTGAATTTCCCTTGTCACTGTCTTACATATGTTTCCATTAGACCAAAATCCCAGGTTGCATATAACCTATTATTCATGCCCTAGTTGATTTTTTGAATCATAAAGCTGTATAACATTTGGAGGCCTTAATTAGATGCTACTGCTTACTAGAAGAATAATTTTACTGTTTAAAATAGGAGGTTGAAAAGTAAGCAAAATACCTACACCAAAATGAACAGATTGGGGAATTTGGTCTTTGTGGTAAAATGAAAGAAAGAAAAAAACCCTTTTCTGCTGTAAAGTCAAGTCAACAAATCAACAAATCGATAACCTCCTACTGGGGCTGGCAGTTCCTGCACGTGGGAATGATTCTGTCTGTGAATTTATTGTAAACTATAGATTCAATCAGTCCTATTAATTTCAGTTCTTTCTTTTGTATCCTCATTTATCACTGCATAAAAACATTTAAGGAGAACTTTCAAGAGCTGTCAAGTTTGGAGCTCTGAAATTAGGTGTGGCACATGTAACATTTTCCATATGTTCAAACATTTGGATACAAAATAAGAGGATAAAAATGTAAAAGCACTAATCTCAAAAGTAATCATTAGATAATGAGTGTATGTGTGTGTGTGTCTTCATCTTTCTTTCCTAGTATCACTTGCAGCCATCCCACTGACAGATTAATCCCATTACAAAAATAATATATTTAAGGAAAATAGTATAAAATCTTCAACTGCAGGATTTCAATAGTTGTATTGGATGCTCTTTGAGGTTCTTTCAATTTTTAAGCTTAATTTGTCAGATTCTGAAGGTCCTTTTCATAGTCTAAAGTGAAAATGACAGAATAGAACAACCTATAGAATAGTTTTGTTAAGAGTAAGTATTGATCAATATCCACTTGTCTTTTCAACATTTGTTTTCAACTTAAATAGATTAAATCGGTCCACTCCTAAGTTATAGTTATGAAGTGATAGTTATAGTTATAGCTGTGGTTATAGTTATATTTATAAATGAGCTGAGAGCTATCCCATGATGTATAGTTGGAAGGTGCTGGGGATGGGTATAAAATGCTTTTGAATAGGTTGCACTTATTTTTGAATATAAGAGATCCCTTAACTATATACAGACTTAGCTTAGGGATACTAACTAAGCAAATCCTTACACCTAAGAGCAATTGTATTTCCAACATCTTGTACATCTCTATCACAAAACCTTGATAAGACAGTAAGATAATTTCCCTGATGCACATGCAATTCTTTTTGCTTCTCCTGCCAATAAATCCAGGGTTGGAGTCTTCTGATCATCAATAATGCACAAAAGCCAGGATAAGAACTAAATTTCAAGAGGACTGAAGAAATTATAAAATTCCCTTTTACTCTTTCCTGTCTTATCTTTTCTCTTTGGGGTCTGAAGGCCTAGGGTTGGATATATCTTTTACTTCTGAGTTTTTTGTTTTGTTTTTGTTACCAGAGACCTGAGAAGGGACAGAGTGTGAGCTGGGGAAAATAAATGAGAACCTGACTTAATACTGCTTCTGGCATTGATAGAACTAAAGGGAAGTCCTTGAAGTTCCTTATCTCTTAAGCTCACATCAAACAGCATACATCTTAAAGAGAGTTTTAGAACAGGAGACAAGTCAGGTATAATTAATATGTATTTGGTTAAGGTACCATGCATTGTGTTTCTTAGAAATTCCCTCAGAGGAGGAAGTGGAAAAAAAAAAAGTAGAGGGTGATGGTTGGTGACAGTAGTCTTTTGTCACAAAATGTCACATTGTGAGTAAGGCTCTTTCTGAGAAGATCATGTATGAATCACAACCTGAAAGGAATCAAAAAGAGGGTAAAGGGAACAACCAGGGAGACTATATCGCAGGGCAAACACAGTAGGCTACGAGGGAGGTAACTGTGAATTGAACAAAGATGGTAGAGGAGAAGGGGTCAGATTCTGGATTTATACTGAAGCAGCACTGATGGGATTCTCTAAATAAATGAGACTCATGCCACAAGACACTAGTTGAGTGATGCTGCATTTGCTGAGCTGAGGAAGACACGAAGTAGCAGCTTTTATTATAATTATTTTGGGAAGGTTTGGATATGGGAAATGAAACTCACCTTTGGTTGTAGGCACATTTAGTTTGAGATACTTCTTAGATCTACTTTAGTAGAGTGGTCAAATGTGAATCTAAAATTTTGTGTATCCTTTTCACATTGTATTTAACAATGGCGCTGGATAAGATTTCGTGAGATGTGATCACAGAAATGTTGTCCAAGGACAGAGTCCTGGGGCACTCTGATGTTGGGAAATGAGGCAAGTAGAGAAGGAAGCAGCAAAAGGCACTAAGAAAAGGTATCCAGGGAGGAATGAGAACAGAGAAAAGGGGGAAGAAAGAAGTAGGTAGATGGATGATAGGTGGATAGATAGATCAATCAATCAATACATATATCAAATGATCCTGATGTTCAAGTAAAGAACATATTTAAAGGAAGAGAAAATAATAAATTGGTCAAATGCTACTAACAGATTGAGAAAGGTGAAAATGTGAAAAAGAACTCATTGGATTTGGCAATGTGGAAGTCATTGGTAAAACTGATAAGAACATTAGCAGCACCGAGGGTAAGAGTCTGATTAGAATGGGGAGGAAAGGAAATGAAAATAGACGGTACCAATGACTCCACAAAATTTTGTTGTAAACTGGAGCAGACTAATTGGATGGTTATTGTCTAGAATGAATATACATACGCACATGCATATATTATATACACAGGAGTAAATATATATATGTGACGTATATTTTATATTATATATATGTATGTGTATATATATATTTATATATATTTACTCCTCTATATTTGGGCATGGATATTTATTCAATAAAAGAAGAGTGTGCTGGATTTGATTTTGACTAAGTCACTTCATTCTTTCCCTTTCCTGTCCCATAGCAGGGCATGATCTCCTCAGCCTGACACCCCACCCAAAAGCCTAGGCACATTTTGGCACTTGGATTTCATTAGTTGATTCAGGGCATGTTTAGAAGAGAGGAAGAGAACAGAGAAACAATTAAGAAAATGAATTCTGCCACTGAATTCTTTCACTGAATCCCAGTGAAATGTGAACCTTCTGGCACGTTCTGACGTAAATACAGACCTTGGGGAATGTCTATTTTGTTTCTTCATTATGTTATTAAAATATACAGTGATTGTAATTGTAAGCAGCAGTTGGTAAACAATTTTAAGACTGCGCCTGAGGGAACTAAAAGAGAAGAGCTAAGAAATAAAATCAAATTGGGAAGTCCAGGGCTGCACAGTAACATTCACAGATGAAATGTTTTCTTTGCAGTTGGAAGACCTATTCTCGTCCCATTGTCCTGAATTTGGATAGAAAGGAATTCTGCATTCCAAACCGAAGATCATCAGTTTTGCAATATGTTGCTAATAAAAAGTAAACAAACTAAGCCATTCTAAATCTATTGTGTAATATTTCCATATGGAATTGAAGAAACTGGCACTTTATTCACAATAGTCCTATAAAGGAAGGATTCAAATACAGAAACTCCCACACTAAAGAGCCCCGAATGTGAGTTACATTTGAAAATGGTAAATGTATCTAGCAAATTTATGCTTCCTATACTGCACTTCAGGCAGCATTATCAGTATGTAGCTTTACATTTAGGGAATACTGGATTCTGTAAGACTGTATCCTCAGTGCTTTATCTGACTTGATTGCTGTACTTAACATTTGAATAGAGAATTCAGAGGGGAAAATTAAAAAAAAAAAAATACCCATAGCTAAGCTAGGGAGTGGGGGCTGGAGAATAAAGTTGAACTCGACTGAATTTAGAAATTCTAGTGAGGGTTTTATATGCCAACTCAACTTTCAATATTAAAATAATTGGACTGCCAATTACTTTTCTTTCCAAGTTAGACAAGGAACAATATAAAAATTTCACTATTTTTTTTCTATCCAATATATGCATTCACTTAAAGCAAAATATGGTTGTTGCAAATTGACTTCATGAAAGGTCATAAATATATCCCTGAAAGAACACTATCTACAGAAACTCTTCTATCTTATCACACACCATGCAATGGAGACACTATGGGTTCTTACTAGTTTGAAGGAACAGAATACCATACACCCCTTATTGCACATTTCCATATGGATAAAGTGCCCATAGCTATCTAGTTAAGTCTCCCCCTTTTACAAATACAAAACCTGGGTCCAAAGAAGGGATATGGTTGTCTAAAATCACAGAAATTATGGAAGATCTGAAGCTCATTCTATAAGTTCTAGAAGTATTCTGACTACTTATTCCCTGTGTTGTAGGTAGTGAATACCCAGTTTTCCTGTTTGACTCTGACATTCTTTTTTTTTTTTTTTTAAGATTTTATTTATTTATTTGACAGAGAGAGAGAGAGAGAGAGAGAGAGAGGGAGGGAACACAAGCAGAGGGAGTGGGAGAGGGAGAAGTAGACTTCCCGCTGAGCAGGGAGCCCCAAGCTGGGCTCCAGCCCAGCACCCTGGGATCAAGACCTGAGCAGAAGGCAGATGCCTAACTACTGAGCCACCCAGGTCCCCTGACTGTGACATTCTTAAGGTTGCATAAGCTATTTCAATGTGAAAGCACCATCCTTAAATACATTGCCAGGGGCTTTCAAGTAGACTCCTTCCGTTCTCTCCTGATCCTTCCCTATATCAGATCCTTGCGGTTTTTTTACGGAAAAATCTTGGGATTCCCACAATATTGATCATTTATAACAACTCTTGTGTCCAAGCACCCAGTCTAGCAGGAAGATGGAGTGTACATTCCTCCCAACTCTCCTTCTGAAGGCTTTGGACTAAGTTTTCTAATTACAGCTTCTCACTGTAGATGCCTTTCCACCCATTTCACCTTCAGTAATGTTGAAATAAGCAAAAGCCACTCAAATGAGAACAAGCAGAAGCTATTTATTGAGAGCTTGCTGTGGCAAAAGATTTAGGCAGCATCACTTTCATTTGGCAGAGATTCAGAGACAGGCCATGGGGTGGTGAAAATAAGGTAAATCTTCAGGTATGTTATGATTTGAGCGTGTTGGCATTTAATGTGATTGGTCTGGAGAGCTTCTATGACTTTCTCTGGTTCTGGTCCAATTACTATTCTTAGGGGAATTTTTAAAGCATAGAGTATCAGATAGAGTGTTAAGATCTTTATCAGAGGTATGCATCAAATACGCAGAGAAGGCAAAAGTATATCCAGAGAAGATACAACTTGATTAGGAATAAAGGAGTCCTCTGGAACCTCAAGAAATAGTCCATCTGATGTGCATCTAATAGTAACATTCCATTTGCAGAGTAAGTCTCTTTGTATTAAATGTGCAGAGGTATCAAAGCAGAAAAAGGTTAATTTTTTTTCAGTAAGTGTGCAAGGATTACATTTAAGGAATGGAAGATCAAGAAAAAACTCTGTGTTACATTTGTCAGAGGAAAAGGTTTAGCAAAGAGTGAAGGTGTCAGGGTTTAATGTATAAAGAGTAGCACATGTAACGACCAGGAATTGATGAGATCGATCATCTACCTTTATAGTTAATTCACCTTGAAGGTTTAGGGTGAGGCAGGATACCGGGTGTTTTTTTCTTTCCCAGAGTACCTTCAATTGATCTGGATTGAGAGATTTCTCCTTATCTTGGGTTTTCTTCCATAAGATGGGGCAATCTTCCTCCAGTTCCCCTTCCATTTAAATATCTGTAAGAGTTGATAAGGGGGCTAATTTCTTGTTCTAATTTCTGTCTTGAATTAGGTCTACAACTTCAGTTTTAATATCATTGACTAAGTGACATGAAATAACTGTTTTTATATCATCACCTTCTTTAACTTCCAAATGTTGAAGGCATTTTCTAGCCTATGCTCAAAATTTCCTACAGTTTCATATTTTCTATGTTTGCAGGAGTAATTTATGATCTAATCAATTTTGGGGGTAAATTTTTCAGGTTTTTCTTTGAGGAGAATTTGCCCTTCATTTCTGGCATTTTTTTGATGCTTTTGGAAAGAGTAATTATGTCCCTTTCAGTGTCGGTCCAATCAGCTTTTGTCATCCTGAATTAAGTAGCTGAGTTTCCAACCACATATGCCTAAATTGGAATAAGGCAGGAAATTCCGGGTTCTTTGCATTCAAAAGGACTACAAATTCTTCTGTGCTGGTCTTGCCTGGATTTACAGAATTCCTGAAGCATAGCACTTAATTCACCTCAGGTTTGGGGTTTAGTTACCTGCACACCTGGGTCACATGAAAGATGAATATTTAGAAGCAGCTGGCATTTGGAGGTCTTCAAAATATCTGAGTGAATGTAGGGGGTCTGAAAAAACAGAAGAGGAGGGAGAAATGGGAGGACATACAGAAGGAGAGAAATTGGAAGGACAGGGAAAAGAAGGAGAACTCTATATAAGGAAATAACTGGAGGCTGAAAAGAGGAAGGATTTACTAGGTAGATGGGTCAAGTTTGCTATTGCTTAATTCTGTCAAATTGCTCATTAGCTTTGGATAAAGACTCTTTAGTGAAGTAATTTTTGATTCAGAATTTGGTTTGGAGGCTTCTGCATACCAAACAGGAAAAAAAAATGCTGTTCATTGTGTTTGAGAAACCTTATTCCATTTCTTTTCCAAGTTACCTCTCAAATGAATAATTTTGCTCAAGTCAAGTGTCCTCTAGAGTGACCACTGAAGACCCAAATCATTCTTGGTGAAGTTCTATCATTTGGAGAGAGAGAGAGACACAAAAATTTAGATACTAATGAGAATATATATAAGAAGCATGAGAGATGGTAATCTTTTGGTAGAATGTAATACTTGCTCACTTTGTGACTCAGGTCCCCAACATGATGGTTATCTATTTCCAAAAGCAGACCAACAAAGTGTGCCCTCTGGCAGGCAGAACACCAGAAATGCTTTTTCTGGATAAAAGCCAATCTGACTCATGGCTTGCTAGAATCACAGGAAACTCTCTATTTCTCTAAGCCAGTCTCCTCATACTATAAAAGAAAAGAGTAGAACCCACAGAAGTAAAATATCTTTTTAAGATTTTGGAGTCATGATAAATTCACTTCAACTACTAAATTATTTTTGATAAAAAAAAAATCCTAATGTAAGTCACACTACACTGCCTTTGCTAAAGTACAATTTTTGAAAAATGAAAAATCGGCTCTCAAATATATCAAATAAATACATGTTAAATATTTTATTAAACTGATTATTTTGAAGGGACCAGTAGGATGGACATGCTGGCTCGAAGGGCAGTTGAAATGTTGGCAACTGTGTAAGTAATGTTAGAAAGATTGCTAAGTTATATACAAACTTGTTAATGTCTCGTAGGAAACAAAACCATGAGATTTGGGGTCATTATTTTTTCTTGGATGGAACAGAAAAGATGTGTCTCTAACAGAAACAACTCTACAAGTTAACATATAATACTAATTCTTTGATATTCAATCAATAGTTAAACTAATCCTCAGGTGCGACTATTAAGGAACATCTCATGACATTAAAAGAACACCTTCCTTAACATTTTTTTCTTTTTTGATAAGATCTGTCCTTAACATTTTGTAAACCGACTTCCCTACCAGGCAGTTTAATTGTATGCTGTTATCTTATTTATAACAGCTGTTCCAAGCTATTGCTACACTGTTATTCAGGACCTATTGAAACAAAGTTGTTTGCTTCTGGTAGTGGCTCCAAGATTCATGTTTCTGGTTACTATTTTTCTTTTTAATTTCAGGAATTCTTTGCTCTCTAGCCATCATCAATCATTCTGATCTTTTCCACTTTATAACTAAATCTTGACTTTAAATCATGATTCTATCTAATTTAGAGTTTAGAGAAACAAATAAACAAGAAGCTTACCATAGACTGAGTTTCTGTGTTCCCCTGCAAAATTTGTATATTAGAAACTGATTTCTAATGTTATGGAATTTGGAGGTAAGGCCTTTGGGAGGTGTTTAGTTGATGAAGGAGGTGCCCTCATGAATGGGTCTAGTGCCCTTATAAAATAGACCCCAGAAAGTTCCCTTGCCCCTATTCTGCTATGTGACATTATAGTGAGAAGATGTTCATCTGTGAACCAGGAAGTGGGTCCTTACCAGACACTGTATCTACTGATACCTTGATCTTGGCCTTCCCAGCCTCCAGAACAGTCAGAAATACATTTCTATTGCTTACAAGCCACCCAGTTTATGATATGCTGCTAGAGCAGTTCGAACAGACTATGACAGGGCTATTTGGGAGCCTGAAGTTCTAACCAATGCATACATTCCATAGATAACTTCTGAGTCCAAAATTTGTCTCTGGAATTGCCTCCTGTGAATCCTGGGGACAACTATCACTACTACTTACCCTCAAAATCCCCATGTTGTTAGACAAGTGCACATATGTTTTTAAATTTTTCCAAGTGTTTTAAAATGATAGCAACTATAAGGGGGGGGGAACCCCAGAGACATAATGATCTTTGAGTTTATAACATTTAAACATCTATAATTGTGCTGGTCAATAGTCAGCCATGAGCTACATATGGCAATTGTGTTAAGCAGTTGAGATGTGGCAAGTACAAACAGATGTGCTATAAGCATAGAATACCTCCTTGATTTTGAAGACCTACTATGAGAAAATGATGTAAAATATTCACAATTTTACATTAATTAGATGGTGACATAATATTTCTATGTATTAGATTAATAAAATATTAAATTTATTTTTTCTTATTTCTCTACTTTTTAAGTATGGCTAGTAAATTTTTTCAAATTACACATGTGGCTCACATTTGTAATTTGTATTTAATTCTATTAACAAGGTGACCTATAGTATATTTATTAAGGATGTAAAATGCATAACATAAAGCACAACAATACAATGTGGGAAGGCATATAAATTGACTCAAATTCTCTATAGATCAATTTTGTATAATATTCCTATCTTTAACTTATTACTATGACTTATAAAAACAATCTTAGGAAATAATTTGCAGTATAGGCAGAGGATCATGTACATGAATGCTCACTGAACCTTCATTTGTATTATCCATAAATTGAAAGAAAAAATATTTGTCCAATCAAAAAGAAAAGTAAAAAGTAAATAAACATATTATGTTTTCTCCTGTGTTGGGATATTAGGGATCCATTAGAATTGATATAGAAAAAATGCTCAAATTTTGTTGTGATTGGCAAGATATACATATATATATACACATATATATATATATATATATATATATATTTATAGTACTTAAACAACTTTAAAAATTGTAGAAATCAATAAAAATTGATGAAAAGATCCAAAACATAAAAAATTGACAGCACTTTTTTCCTAAAATTTAAATAAGTTACTTTTAAAAAATTTTTATTTTTTTGTATTTTCTATTATAGATCTATATACATTTCTATCCATATACAAGCTTTAAAATCTGATAAAAATAATAGTACATATTATTTTCAAAGGCAAACATCTCAGATGTAACTGTATTTTGTGGAAAGGGTTGTGGACTTTGGATCAGAAGAATCTGACTGGAGGTCTCAAGTTGCAATACTTCTTACCTTTCCTCATCTATAAAATGAACACGGGTAATGGGATCGATCTGCAGTTGCAGTGGGCCAGTAGGTCTAGGAGCTGCAACACTCTCAGTCATCTGGCCTTTACTGATCAGTTGGTGCCATGTGGTTACCAATGTTAAATATTTTAAATCTCATCAGTGATAATGCCTACTGTATTTGAATGTTGAGAAGATAAAATAATTATTCTTCCTTCAAAGTGCTTTGGACATTCACTATAATAATAAAAATAATGAGGATGAAGATGATATTAGATAGTACATGTTAAGAAACCAATCTGTCTTAAATGCTGCAGGATTTAAAAAAACAGAATAACATACAACCTCCTTGGAAGTCTGAACCCTAGCCTGGGGCATGAAGGAAAAAGGTGCTGGATATTGGCCTCTATCGTTTCTAGATAGATTTGGAGAAAAAGGTTAAACAGAGAACTTGGATATTTTACCAAGTTCAAAATATCACTTCGGGAATTCAAGAAATCATTTAAACATCTCCTAAAATAATACCCATTGTTTTTACAAAATGCAGCAAAAGCAAACAGAACTCTTTGCTTTAGAATATCACACTCTAGTTAAAGATATCACTATTTACACAAAATAATTTGTGAGAAAAGGCAATAGTCTATAGTAAAAAATAATTGACTTGGGTATACTGAGAAAGAGAAAAGCTGGGGATTGGGAAACCGGAGGAGGGCTATCCAGGGGTATTTGTGGGGTTTCTGACTATATACGTTCTAAACATCCTTTGATGAAACTTAAAGTCATTATACTGTGGTGCTGGACATGGATGCTGAGTAATCACGATCTTATTCCACACAAATCTTACTAGGTATCTGAGTTTAGGGTCTCTAATGCCCAATGTTAAGAGGCAACAATATTATTGGTTAGCTCATCTTTTAAGTGTGTGAGCACTGAATTTTTATTAGTTTCAGTAAGTTTCACTCATCAAGGCTGTGGACTAATCATGATTCCAGAATTAGTTCTAGGTGCCATGACTTACACAAATTGAATTGGAGCACAAAATCTGGAATAGCATTTAAACATCACCCATTCCAAACCTGATTTTTAACATTTTTCATATTAGAAAATGCACGTTTTAATAGGCAAGATGGATTTTTCCAAAAGAAGTGTTAGAACGAAACTTTCTGGCTCCCTGAAGCCATTCTTGGAGAGAGTAGGTCAGAGGATACAAACTTGCAGTCTGAAGATGAACGGGTTCTGGAAAGCTAATGTGCCGTACTATGATTGTATTAACAGTACTGTCTTATATCTCAAAGATGCTACAAGACTAGATCTTAAGTGTTCCAATCATAGAAAAGAAATGGTAATTATGTGATATGACAGAAATGTATATGACATGATGGAAATGTTGGTAATGTCATGGTGGTAATCATATTGAAGTAAATAAATCTATCAAGACAACAGGTTGTACACCTTAAACTTACACAATGTGATACGTCAACTGTATCTCACTAAAAAAGGGGGGGTTGGTCATTAGAATGATTTAAATATCTATGGCAGTAAACAGAAAACAAATCACTACGGAAAGAACCTAGAAACTATCTTTCCTCATATATACAACTATTAATATGTTTATCCATCATGCTTTCATTGACACAGTAATTAGTTCATTTCTTATATGCGTTCAGAAGTTCTGAGTTCTTCCCATTGCACACAGATATTAGGGATATAGACCTCAATATGGCAGATGGCTCATTCAGAGAAAATCACCTTGTGGAGACAAACATAGAAATGGATAATATTAATAAAAACTACTGTGTAAATACACATCAAATATTATTTATGATTACAGAAAGGACAGTGGGAAAAGATTCTAGGAAAGAAACATCTGATATAATTTAAAGAATGTTCGTAAGTAAGCCAGGGAAAGAATGAAGACTCAAGCATTGAGTAGGGAATGGACGCCATTTCTGACAGAGGATACAGGATGAGAAAGCACTTGAAGATAAGAAACAACATGTTTCTGGGAAGAACAGGTGATTTAATCACACATTTATTCAATAAATATTTTTTGACCACCAGATGCCAGGAACTCTTTCAGATGCTGGACTCTAAAGATTATAAGATTATGTTTCCATTTCTCCAGAATTTACCATCTATCCTTTTATCAGATTATCACAATTTGTAGCATTTCCCAGATGCTAAGGTATCTCTGCCAGCTTTCACTTACTTTTTACAGCACAGTATTGGAAACATATATCAACTCGGACAAGCTCTATAATTGCTAAACTTGGATTTGATCCTGCTCTATAGCTCAGCAGAAAAAGAAAGATATCCCAAAATAATCACCCATTTTAAACTGTTCATTCAGAGATTCTGGGAAATCTAAGAGCCTTTACAACAGCAAAGAAATAACAACCACAAAACCTGTCACAACACAGAACACAATAAAATTGTTTATATTAGTTTGCTATTGCTGCTGTAACAAATTATCATCAATTTGGTGGATTAGAGCAATACAAATTTATCATCTTATAATTCTATAAGTTTTAAGTCCAAAATAGGTTTCACTATGCTTTAATCAAGGTGTCAACAGAGCTATGTTCTTTCCTGGAGGACCTGAGGGAAGAAACCATTTATTGTCTTTTTTCAGTTTTTAGACGTTGCTTACATTCCTTGGTTCATCTTCTCTTCCCGGTTTTCCTCCAACTTCGTGCTTTCAACATCACCTCTATTACTACTCTGATCCTTTTGTCTCCCTTTTATAAGGACTCTTTTAATTATAATTATTTTTTAAAAGATTTTTATTTATTTATTTACTGGAGAGAGAGAGAGGGAGAGAGCATGAGCACAGGGTGGATGGTGGGCAGAGGGAGAGGGAGAGGAAAAAGCAGACTCCCTGCAGAGCAGGGATCCCAATGCGGGGCTCAATCCCAGGACCCTGGGATCATGACCTGAGCCGAAGGCAGATGCTTAACTGACTGAGTCACCCAGTACCCCAGGACTCTTTTATAATGGGCCCACTCAGTTAATCCAAAATAATTTCCCATTCAAGATACATAGTTGTATCTTCAAAGTTCATTTTCCTATGTACAGTAGTATATTCACAGGATCCAGAAATGAGGACAAGGGAACTTTGGGTAGCCATTATTCAGCCTAGCACAGTTTGCCATCTGGGCCACAAAGATTCACATCCATCTCACATACAAAATGTATTTACCACATCATGAAAGTCTTATCTTATTGTAGCACCAACTCCAAAAAAATCTAATTTTACTATCATCAGCTCAAAATGCCCAAATCTCATCATCTAAATAATCTACATCAGGTTTGGATGAGACTCAGGGTATGAGTCATCCTGGGTCAAAATTCCTTTCCGTCTGTGAACTTATGAAACTAAAACAAAATTATCAATATCAAAAATAAAAATGTAACTGACATAGGATATGAGTTACAGACATTCCCATTCAAAAGGGAGCAAAAGGAAAGAAAAAGGAGTCACCAATCATGAGCAATTTTTTAAATCCAACAGGGCAAACTCCATTATGTTTCAAGGCCTGGTAAAAAATTCCCGGTGACTCAAGACTCCACTTTCTGGGCCCAAAGTTCTGCTCTGTGGCTCTGACTTCTTGCAAATCCTTTCTTTTTCAAGAAGATATAAAAAGTGTGTGTTTTCAGCTGAGTAGTTTTATCAACCTGTTTTCTGCCTGTAGAATTTTGGGAGTCAACAGCCTTCTCTCATTTCCTTCTCTCTCCCACCCTTTCAATCCAAGCTGCCAGTGTTCCTGTTGGTGTAACATTATCAAAACATTGTGGATCTTCTCTATATGTTATGAGGATTTACTCTATTAGTCAAGAGGCTCCTTAGTTGGTCTTTCCTAAATAATTCCACGTCTATCTTGGCTTCTACTAAAATGGCTAAAGGGATCTAAGAGTTGTGAGCCTAATCTCTTCAAAGAGCCCTCTATATGACTGAACTGTGACTTTTTTTTCCTTCTGAAGCATTAGCAAAAGGTTACCCAACTACAGCCTTGGCTTTTTCTCCAGAGCACACCTTTTTGACAATGAATCTCCTAATTTTAGTGTCTTCTGCTATCCGGATAGGCTGAGAATTCCACAAATTATCCAGTCCTGGTTCTGTCTTGTTTAACAATTCTTCCTTCAATCAATCTCTTTCCTCTTGCATTTTACTAGAAACCACAAGAAGAAAACCAGACCTTACTTCCAACACTTAGAAATTTCCTTAATTAAATATCCAATTGCATCACTTATAGGTTCTTTTTTTTCCCCACATGGTAAAAAACACAACCCAGCTACATATTCTGCCATTAGGTAATGAGGAATATCCTTCCTTCAAGTCTCCAGTAACATGTTACTCCTTTCCTTCTGAGCCCTCATCAGTGGTACTCTCATCATTTATACCTCTATCCACAATTTATGATGATGCAGATATTCTCAAAGATAATATAGATTTTCTCTACTGTGCTCTCTTTTCCACCAGATTCTACCAATTATCCAATTCCACAGTCATTTCCACATTTTTAGGTATTTCTTACAGAATCATTATACTTTCAAATTCCACAATATCCATTTCCTATCACTGCCATAATAAACAGTCATGACGTTTTTTACTTAAAATAACACAGATCTAATATCTTATACTTCTGGAGGTCCAAAATCAGTCTTTTGACTAAGGTTGATGTGTGAGCAGTGCTGGTTCCCACAGGAGGCTCCAATGGAGAATCTATGTTTTTGCCTTTTTCACCTTCCAGAGTCTACTTACATTCTTTAGTTCATGACTCCCTCCTCATACCACCCCAAATCTTGCATTCATCATCACATCTCCTACTACTGCCCTTATCCTTCTGCCACTCTTTGTTAAGGACTCTTGTGTTTACACTGTGCCCACCCAGATAATCCAGGATAATCTCTTCATCTCAAAATGCTTAATCACATCTGGGAAGTTCTTTTTACTATGGAAGGTAACAGATTCATAGATTTCAGGGATTTAGACATGAATATTTGAGGGGGCTAGTATTAAGCCTACAACATGGAATAGTTTTCTTGACTTTCCAGGCTCCCAGAGGCTGATTTTATTCCTTGGGTCATGACACTCTATCTTCAAAGTCAGCAATGGCCAGTTAAATTGTTCTTACATGGCATCACTCTGACACTTTGACTCTAACTGACTCTTCTGCCTTCCTCATCCATGTTTAAGTACCCTTGTGATTACACTGGGCCACCCAGATAATCTACAATACTATCCATGATTTAAGATCAGTTGACTAACAATCTTAATTCCAATTGCAACTTTAATTCTCACTTGTTATATAACATATTTATAGTTTCCTAGAACTAGGACACAGACATCTTTGGGAGGCTATTGTTCCACCTGTCACAGTGTTTATCAAACTTAAAACTCTTAGGTAAGTAACAAAACATAGCTTCAACTGATATACTGGAAAGGTCTGATGACAATAATTTAGTCACATATTAAAGAAACTGTGTACCATACACTAGTGATGTAAAAATTCAAAAAGAAAGAGAACAAACTGCAAGTTTGTCAAAACTGTAAACTGAGATTTTAGCAATGACTTATGGCTATACCTCAACACAAAGCAATATAACTAGTGCTTCATGCTTACTCTAGAAAATAATCCTTGGGTTCTGGGGATCTTCAGTCACTGCTGATGGGAGTGTACACCAGTGCAGTTAGTGCTGAGACTAACTTGGTGGTACCTGAACAAATTTAGTATACGAATATTCTATGATAATAAAATTTCGGCTTTGAGGAGAGAAACCAAATAAATTCATACTTTAACCCCTAAAGGGCATGTTCCTTGCATCTTTGCAGGGCTATCTGCGTGGCTAGGAGCTGGAAACAGTATGCTGGTACCCATCTAGTGTGAGAACGCATAGGTAAAAAATGTCTAATATGAGAAAAACACGAAGAAATTCAGAGCAATGTTTTTCTAGATGTAAACGGGACAACAAAAACTGATTAAAAAACAAACTGCTGTGTGAAAACTTACTGCCATAAATTATCATTTACACAATATAAAAATACAAACAAAATAACATGTATTTTAGAAGAACACATAGAAAGGATATACATTAAACACATTAACATGATGATCTATTGAATAAGGTGTATGATTAACATATCCATCAGCATGGTGGATATGTTAGGTGCCCATCCCCCCCAAAAAAATAACAAGAAAAGGGAAGAAAAAGAAAGGAAGTGAGAACAGAGGAAGACGACAAAGTAAAATAAAGAATTCCTGAGTAGAATGGACTTGAGGATTGTGGAAAATGAAAAGAACTTCAGGCAAAGAGAAATAGATTAGCAAAGATGGATATAGAATAGGGGTCAGCAAACTTTTCCTATAAATGCCTAGATAAATATTTCAGACTTTGTGGGCCATGTGTTCTCTATTATAAGTATCACATAGTGTGAAAGTAGCCATAGGTAAAATATGAGCATGATTGTGTCCCAATAAAACTTCATTTATGGACAATGGGATTTGAATTTCATATAGTTTTCATATGTCATGGAATATTCTTCTTTTGATTTATTTTTACATGAAAAATGTAAAAATCTCAGCAGGTGAGCCATACCAAAACAGAAGGCTTTGTCCCAACCCTAGTACAGAAGCAAGAAAGTACTAGGCATCCATCACTTTGACTAGAACATCAACTTCTTATTGAATAAAAGTGCTTACTCGGTAATTACCGATACTTTTATTTCAGATATCCTGAGAATTTTATTATTTATTTATTTATTTAAATAAGTTTTTTTTTTTTTTTAAAGATTTTATTTATTTATTTGACAGAGAGAGATCACAAGTAGGCAGAGAGGCAGGCAGAGAGAGAGGAGGAAGCAGGCTCCCCACCGAGCAGAGAGCCCGATGTGGGGCCCGATCCCAGAACACTGGGATCATGACCTGAGCCGAAGGCAGAGGCTTTAACCCACTGAGCCACCCAGGCGCCCAGTTTTTTTTTTTTTTAAGATGTTATTTATGTATTTGAGACAGAGAGAGAGAGAGACAGAGACAGAGAGACAGAGCACGGGCAGAGAGGGAAGCAGGCTCCCCTCTTCAGGGGCGAGCCTGCTGCAGGGCTCAGTCCCAGGACCCTGAGATCATTACCTGAGCTGCAGGCAGACACCCAACCAGCTGAGCCACCCAGGTGCCCCAATCCTGAGAATTTTAAATGAAAACAATTCTTGTGGTTAATTTTGGATTATTATGCTCAATACTACCAAAAATATTTGCTAATTTATGCAAATTAATGAATTGTAAATTTCTCTTACTCTTTCCTACCTGGGTTCTAACAATTAAGCAAAGGCTACTGCTTTGATAGTATACCCTTGAATATGGAAATCTTTTGTCTTCTCAACTGTGTTGTCATATCACAAATGCTGTGTTTACCTCTAGGTTCTAGGCTCTGGAAATGTGTTATAATCAACAACAAAACCAGCAACAATGAAACCACAAAACTTCAGACCAAAAATCTGCTTTAACCCCTAACAAAGCCGAAGAAGGCTGCTAACATTAATGGAATGGGCTTTGGAATTTTACATGCCTCCTTGGATGGAACACATACTTGAGACAATAGGAGTGACAGTGCGTATGGAATTTTACTAATCCCAATGCCGAGGCCCTAGTCCAATCAAATTAGTCCTCTAAGAGGAGGATCCATTTGTTAAAGCTTTTCAGGTAATTCTAATCTGCAGGCTGTTTGAGAAGCATCTTGGCTGGGTCCCAAACTACCAAGTAGAAAAATGTATCCATAGACCGTAGTCTGAGGAGACTGAAGAGAAATAATTGGCACGTCCTCCAAGTGAACAGATTTTAACAACTTTGACATTTCCTCAACTGTGTGAGGAATGAGAAATGCTACCAATAAGCCCATGGAGGAGTTCCTTTTTATCTTAACTGAAGAGAACTAAGTCAGCATAGAGTTTGTATTCTTGAGATGGTAGTTTACCTTCTATTTCTTCCTAGGTCCTGCTTTTTTCATTAGGGCCTCCCACAGCCTTGACTAGCTGTTGATGCATGAGGCTGCACATTCATACTCAGATCATTGCTGAAGTAGACAACATTCATAGTAAGCATTCGTGACACACTTGGTATTTGCAACAGATAGTAATCTAGAACTCACTGAAAACCAGTACTTCCACAACCTCAACTAAAAGATGGAAATTTGTATATAAAAATATTTGAAGAATATGCTATACATTCATTCATTTGGGTTTATGGCCTCCTTCAGGTTTCATAGATAAATTTCAGAGCTTTCTGAATTCCCTTAAACTGTATTAAAAAACACCTTAGTTTTATACATATGAGTTTTATACCTATGATGATAAAAATGAGATATATTTTATATATTATATATAATATATATTTATATATATTTATATTCATATAGATATGACGAGAGAAGAGGGTCCACAGTTTTCATTAAATGCTAAAATGTCCAAGAGTCCCCACTACTCTTGTCTCCTGCCTACTCCCCCCAAAAAAACCAAAACCAGAAGCAATAAGGAAAAGAGAAGCTGCTATTTGAGATACTCTTAATTCTAAAATCCAAGTATGGATTAAGCTAGACCATGTGAAAACTCCATCATGATCATATAATTCTGGTTCCATATATCCTTGCTTAAACTGAATTTTGCTTTGACCCTCATGCTATAAAGAAGCAGCTCTATGAATTTTTTTGTGCCCTGTTTACTAATGATTTTCACGCAATTAAATCATGTACATTCTTACTGGAGTCACTGTGGAAATTTTCTCTTTGTTCTGAGTGTTAGGAATTGTGCTATTTCTTGGTCCTCCTGAGGATCTGACTTGTTTATTCTTTTAGAGGATTATAAATTTTTCAAGTGATCATTTTTGTTTTAGGTTCAGCATTCATAGAGGACTCCCTGCAAAGAAGAGAGCTCATCCCTAGATATAAAACTGGAGTAGAAGTTCAGAGTTGACACGAGAAAGACTGATGATAGTGAGTCATCCTGGTCTCCAGTAATCATTTTTGAAGTTGCTTCTATTCATAACTGTGAGCTGGAACTCCCTGCTGAATGACAGAATGGGTTCTAAGGCCTATAGGTTAGCTAATTCTACTTATAACATTAAAGTATTCCCATACTTAGCATTCCAGATACAGTGATGCTAAGAAGAAATTCATTAAACAGCAAGCTCCTCAGAGAGGAGACAAAGAGAAGCAGTTTTAAAGGCTCCAACTGTTTTCCTCCCACTGAACTCTTCCGACTTCAGTATTTGAAGAACAATTTTTTTTCTTTACTTTTTAAAAAATTCTGGTAGTATATGAACAAGTAATGGAAAATTAACTTTATAATTTCAGTGAGAAATTATTATAGTCCCATATCCATAAAAGGCTTTGTTAAGTACATACTACATGCCGTATTGAGTTACATGTTTATTTTTCACTAGAGTCTGATTTCACCATCTTTTCAACAGATCTTACCAATGCGACAAAGCTCTGAAACTGGGTAACTTCAGTGACCATCAGAACACTGTCAAGATATGACTGACACATAATGTTTGTATTCAATTTGTGTGCAATCCTATTTGAAAAGAGGGGAATTCGGTTAATGACTCTTTTGAATGCTTTCCTCTTAAGGATTACACTATTGTTGGGAATAAGATCTTGTTAAGTGCAAAATAAACTTTTCTTTTTTTTTTTTTTTTTGCATAAAGTACTGTTAGCTCTAGAAAAGATCACCATCCAGACAGCCTGAATAAACACAGCTGAGCTGTTGAGGAAACAATTAGTAGGAGTGGATCATGAAGATAAATTTGACCTGAAGAGAAAAAAGTCTCAGCTTTCAGCTTTTAATATTTGAAGTGTGCTTTCTATCTAATGATCAGGATGCCTTGGAGGGATTGCCTTTAATTTTCTTTTAGAGGTAGAAGAAAAACAGCTTCATGGAGTCGTAGGCACTGGGTTAGTGCATTTTAGAAAGATTTTCGAAGTTGGAGATTATCTTCTATGGTAATTATAAAAACTTGGAATGATTTTTTTTGTAGGCTTCCTTCCCTGAAATAGCTACAAGGCATCAGATTCAGTATTTTACACAAATTTATTTCATTTATTCCTCAAAAAACTACAAAGTAGACTTATTTTTATAATTAAAAAATTGTTTTATTTTTCAGTAATTTTAGGTTTATAGAAAAATTGCACAGTAAGTACAGAGAGTTCCCATACATTTCCTCTTTATGGTACCCTCAAAGTTTCTCCTATAATTAATAACTTGCATTAGTGCAGTACATTTGTTATAACTTGATGAATCACTATTAATACATTATTATTAACTAACGTCCATAGTTTACATTAGGGTTAATACTTCGTGTTGTACATTCTGTGGGTTTTGACAAAAGCATAATGTCATTTGTCCACCATTACAATATCATACAAAATAATTTAACTACTCTAAAAATGCTCTGTGCTCGGCCAATTCATCTCTCTACCTGTCCCCTCAAGCCCCAAACAACCTCTGATCTTTCTACTTTCTCCATAGTTTTGCCTTTTTCAGTATATCACATAGTTGGAATCATACAGTATGTAGCCTTTTCTTCTGGCCTCTTTTGCTTAACAACATGCAGCTCCACTTTCCCCATGCTTTTTCACGGTTTGATAGCTCATTTCCTTTTATCACTGAATAATACTTCATTGAATGGATGTACCAGAGTTTGTTTATCCATTCACTTATTGAAGGCTATTTTAATTTCTTCCAGTCTTTGACAACTAGCTTTGTAAGAAACTGCCAAACTGTCTTCCATAGTGGCTGTACCATTTTGCATTTGCCTTAATAATGAGTGAAAGTTCTTATTGCTTCACATCCTCTTCAATATTTGTTGGTGTTAAGTGCTTTGGATTTTAGCCATTCTAATACATGTATCTCATCAGTGTTGGGGTAGATTTTGTAACCACTGAAATGGTTAAAGATATGGGCTTCAGAGGAGCCAGGGTTACCAGTATTACATTTAGTCTCTGATACTTCTTAGTTGTATGATCTTCAGTGAGTTCCTTAAAATACTGTGACTCAGTTTCCTCATCTTTAAAATGGAGTTAATGATAATACCTACTCTGTAGCATTATTACAGAAAAGAATGAATTTCTATGTTTAAAGTGCTTAGAACAGTGTCTGGCATGTCATAAACTTCCATGAATGACAGCTGTTAAAACTGGCAATGATGTAGCTAATTGAAATGAGAAAAATTTAAGTATTTTACCAGTTTAGAAAGTAGAGCAGCCAGGATTTAATTTTAGGTTTGTCTCCTGAGCTTTTGCTCTTTCCATTATTCTATGAAGTCTCTAAAGTTGATATATACATAGAAAGATAGTGCCCCCATTTTAAAAATTTCTTGCATTTCTATTCTAGTGTGAAGCAATTAAGTCTCAGCTGTACATTAATCCAGAGCTCCAGTTGCCTTAAAAAAAAAAAAATGAAGCCATCAGAGTGTATCTTTGGGACCTTCTACTCCTCTCTTTTTGCTAACTCGTATCCCTTGTCTATTCCATTTCTCATGGCTCTCATCCTTCTTCTTTGGCTACCCAGAGAGCCCCGATGGTCCTGTCCTTTCATCCAGTGTTACATAATATACTTATTACAGAATCACCAAAGATTGTCTCTTCAGGTGTTTTATTGTTACTATTATTATTTTGATTTTGTTTTAAGAAGGTTCATGATAGAAAATAATGTCATCTATCTTCACGTATTTCAAGCTTGTTAATTATAGGAGTGGTTTCAGTAAGTTTAAATGAGTACATTTGCACTGTACGCAGGAGACTTAGCTAAATGTCTTGCTTCAAATCTTATTTATCTTTTGATCACACTGCACCTGCCACATCCCTCAGTATACATTCGTCACTTGGAACATATGTGGATGACCAAATGACACACAGTTTGGGCCCACAAACTCAGAAGGGATAGGCAAAATCAATCATACATGACAAAGGTGGGGGCCTTTCCTCCTCAAAGAGAACATTAGAACAGAGGGGGCCGCTGGATTGCTGAGACCTGGCAAGGGAGTGCTCTCTTCTCCCAGCTGGACAGTCTAAGGAGCTGTTACGTTGTGCAGCTTTAATGGGAACTTTATGGATTGCTCATACTACTCTGTCAACAGAGGTGACAACTTCGTTATGTTTCTAAAGTTCATTATTTTTATAGAAAATTGATAAGCTAGCATTTCAATATATGTTTATAATTCATTTTTCTGCCTCTTAAGACATTAATTTAAAATGAATTGCACATCATTTACTTGTCATATTAGTACTTTTCCCAAAGAACTGGAGCTCATCCCATCAGAAGGGTAATTATTTAGCTCTTATGCTATTGCTGTTCTACCTCAGATGAAAATCTCAACTATGTAATACAATTACCTGCATTTTTTTAAGGTGGAATGCTACAAACTCAATTTCAATTTTTATCAGTGCCTTGGGGTCATCACTTTGACCAAGGTATATTCAATATGTGGTGAGACGATGGGCATATATTACTACAGTATGTAAAACAGCTTGTTTACAACTTCAAAAGACATAGTATCTCCTCTTTGTAGTATATACATTTATGTGTGTGGGTGCACAAGTGTATGATCTCTTAATTTCCCTTTCTTCACTCATAGCTATGGCTTTTTATTGCTTCTAGTGTCTTGCTTATACCAATTACCTTTATCTTATCTTTTAATTATTTTAGTATGTTAAAGTTTGAGAAGAAGTCTTGAAATGTTCACAAACCCTAGAGTAAATAGACCAAATGAACGATTTCTTTGCTGTAATCTTCTATCCTACTTGACCACGGAATTAATTTTCTCAGAAGCATACTTTTGGAATAAACAGTTTCGAATCTTGGGCATTCTAAGAGGTTAAGTCTTTACAAGATACTCTAAGTTTAGATTGAAAGATGCCGTTTGAATTGCGGCCCTGTCGTTTACATGGTCTGATAGAGTGGCTATAGAACTTGCTAAATAGTAGCTGATACTATTATCCCTATGACTATATTTGACACAGCTTTCTTTTGAGGAGAAAGCATGTGTTGACAATCTAATAGCTTCCTATCACTGTTGTGACTCTCAAGGAACACAAGGTATGTGACAGTAATCCATAAACTACAATAAGCCACACAGATGTCAGATTTGTCTCTTCTACCCTTTCATGTAGTTGGCCCTGTTCCAGAGCTTTCAGGTTGCCAAAAATTAGAAATAAAATTAAGTAGGTTGTCACAGGGCTATGTGTTTTGTTGGTATACATAATTTGACCTCTATTTGTGTTTTTTTTCCCCCCCCAAATATGCACTTTCTTTGGACTCTGAGAGCCTAGAAAGAAAAAAAAAAATGACACCATCTCTCTTCCCTCCCATTTCTTCCTACTTGATTAAGGTTTAATGGGGTCATGGATATTGGATGCTGGCCAGGGCTGTGGCCTGCTAAGTGGCCAACACTGCTGAATAAATCATATTAAATTAGGCCAGTGCAGGTGTTCAGGAAGGGATAGAGAAAACATATTCCTCCTTGACTAACATCTTTTTCCACTTGGCCCCAGGCCAACATCACAGTTTGTCAGTCCTGTGGCAGCTGCCATAAGCCACTCTTGCTGGTTAAGCTCTGTTGGCTTCCGGCTCCAATTCTGCTCCTGCTGGGAATTCCACCCTTTTGAGGGTCCCTGCACCAAAGAGACTTTGCAAGAGTTCATTATAGACCTGATCACAAACTTCAAAATCACTAGGTCTCACCCACTGTGTATCTGGAGCTTTGTCTTGTTCTAAGTGCTAAGCAGGTTATGGAATAAGTTGTCCCTCCATACACACTCAGTGGCATGCTCCGAAGAAAGATAAAGATATATATGCAGAAAATTATAATGCACAATGATGCAATATGGACAAAAGACTTTCGTTTCATCTAGTTTGAGCTGGATTAAAGTTTTGGCAGAAAAAGCAGTATTGGAGCTGGAATTTGAACAAATACGAAGAAACAATGAGTCCTAAACCCTCTATATACCACTGAAAGCCTATCTTCCAATTCTCGTCATTTTATAAGAATGCATTGTTTGTTGCCTGACATCTTCAGACCTTTTCTCCCTAATCCCCTTTAGCAATCTTTCCTATTCATCCAAATTGTCACACGTGACATCTGCTTTCACATACACAGATGACTCCAGAGCCCAGCTTTTTGAAAAATTTTAGCTAATTGGATAGGACATAAAGGTCAATGGCTCAATTATTATCCCAGGACTCTTAGAGGCCTTGACTGCAGTGAGACTTGGCTTTCAAGTGTCTTGGCCTAAAATCATCACTGAAGCTGAGATTTCATTCATTTTATAAAGTCCCTTTAGCATGATTCACTTGAAAAAAATTTATCTTTTGCCCTTGACAGTCCCAATCTTCTTGCAAATATTCCACTGAAATATTTCCTATTTTACATTAAATCTCTTTTGCTTGTTCTTTCCTAATAGCCTGAGGGTTTAAAGCTTTTCCTTAATCACTTAACCTGGCATTGTATTACGGCAATCAGTGATCTGAGTCCTGAATTTCTTTCTACTGCTTAAGTTCACATACTCCAAATAACAACCAATGTTCCTTTACCCTTGTGTGGGCCACATCCACTCTGTGCTTTCCAGCATGCTGAGAGCTCTGTCCTATCCTGGCTATATTTCGCAACTGAACATAAGCTGGAGTTCAATACCTTATCTACCTATCGGGGCTGCGTGTGACAGAATTTCACCTGGGTTTTTGAGTCCAGGGGTAAGTGAAGCAATTTTAGAGATAACAGTAGGAGCAGACATAAAAATGAAAGACATAGCACCACTGATGTCAGAGGATGGGAACCCCATGAAGAAAGGGACTATGTTTCTTCTGTTTCTTACCTGAGTTCCTATTCCAGTGACTCTCATATTACATTTAATTTATTTAATTAAATATTCATTTAATTAAATAAGTTAAGACAAAACCGACTATTCAGCTACTTATTTATCCAAATGAGCTAAGTATAGATAGAAAGATCAATTAATAGGCAGATAGATTTTTTAAAGAAGGAAAATAAGAAGAAGGTAAGCAATCTTAAAGGAGTAGATAGGGAGAATGCCTGGACAAATCCTTAAGGTTTCAGAGCCAAGCTAAAGCTGTTATTTTTAGGCTTTCCAGGTGGAGAGGGATTTATTAAAACTGCCAACCCAGCAAGCATGATATCCCAAAATCCAAATTATATTTATTTTTTAAAATGCTGCCCAAATGAAACTGGCTTTTTCCACTCTCCTCTCACATAGATACAACCTCTTCTTCCTTTTAATTTTTATATCCCAGAGATTGACATACCTATCTTGTCTCACCTCCTAAACTATAAGATCTTTGAAGGCAAGCTTCGTGACTAATTGATATTTGCTTTTTGCCTCTTCCTTTCCTCTGTAATGAATGGTTCAGTGCCTGCCCATCAGTGTGAGCACAGTGAGTGCTGCTGAAGCTGATGGGAGAGAAATCGCTTACAGCCCTGAGGAGTGAAGCTGAGAGCTCTCAGACAAAGCATGATTAGGAATGCACCAGAACAAGGCCAGGTCCCTAAGGAGACATGCAGTCTTCCTGCCGACTGACCTTCCTTTATGCCAATCTTCTTCTCCCAACATTTTAAACCTAAAAGGAAGTATACTACCTTTGATTAGTTTTTAAGGAGGAGCCTCGTAAAAGAGCCTGCTATGGTGTCAAACCTTTTCCATGAAATACAGTGTAACTGATGGCTCTTTATTAGTATTTTATTGGTGCTCTTTAAAACACTTACTGGACAAAACATTCCAGAGGTTCACTCTTTCTGGTGTATATCACTGCTGTGCCAGACACCTAGATATTTTACTAAGTTAAATATAGGATTTTTAAAAATGTACTCTTCTGGTGTAGGTGTTAAAATGAATGGACCTGAATTTCTGATCCATTCAAAAATCTTAAGTTTATATTTTAATGTACTAAGCATCTAAGCATAATTTTTTATGGATTATTTATTCATAAAATGTATCCTGCATAATTGAATAAACTATACTCTCTTTAGTAAATGTTGATCTATTGGTTTAGTTATTGTATTTTCTCTTTTTTTTAAGATTTATTTATTTGAGAGAGAGAGAGAGAGAGTGCACAAAGAGGAGGAGCAGAAGGAGAGGGAGAGAGAAAATCTCAAACAGATTCTGCGCTGAGCATGGAGCCAGACACAGAGCTTGATCTCAAGACGCTGAGATCAGGACCTGAGCCAAAACCAAGAGCTGGATGCTTAACAGACTGAGCCACCCAGGCATCCCTCATTATTGTTTTTCTTACAGTATCATTATCACATTAAGGTTGAGGGTCATTGATGAGTTTGAACACCCAATGACTATCAGTTTACCCCTATGTTCCAAAGGGAGAGAGTATAATACTGACTGGGCAGTTACACTGCCTAAACCCCAGTACTTCTAAAATATATAACTTGCATCACAGTAAGTTTACTTGGCCTCTGTGGCTTCAGTTTCTTTATCCATAAAAGAGGGATCATGATATCTTATTTCACAGAATTAAAGATACCACTTGGCAAAACAAACTGTTAACACATACTACTAATAGAAAGGAAACAAAACAGTGCCGATTAAAATATGACTTACTATTGACTGTTAAACTATGAATCCAAGTAAAGCTCCAGACTTAAGGGAATAGCAGCACTCCAGTTTATTCCTCTTTCTTAACAGTTAATGTTGTATTGGCTGCAAAGTCATTATGACTGATTTACTTGACTTGAATTTATGTGTTCTTGTTCTGTTTTCCTCATCCTAGAACTTTAATTTCAGTCTTTTCCCCCCTTGAATCTGGGATTTTTGATCATGACTTTGATTAGAAAGGTTATAGAAAAGCTGTGACTCATCTGTGAAAGAGTATATATATATCATTATATACATAATTCTATAATATGTAGCAAATAAATAAATACATAGCAATTTTTTAAAGATTTTATATTTATTTATTTGACAGAGTGAGAGAACACAAGCAGGGGGAGCAGCAGAGGGAGAGGGAGGAGCAGGCTCCGTGCAGAGGAGGGAGCCTGATATGTGGGGCTCAATCCCAGGACCCTGGGATCTTGACCTGAGACGCTTAACTGACAGGCACCCCAATACATAGCAATTTAAATATAATTTTAAAGACCTTATTCTGGAATGGGAGATAGACCAATGGAATCTGAATTTCCTTTCACCTATAGGATTCTATGATCCTTGATTAATCTGTAGAAATTAATAAAATATTTATTTAGCAGATTATTCAGTGGCTACATTTACACATAACTCAAATGATAATTTAGGAGTTTAAAGTCACTAATACTATTTGGAAAAGGCATCAATTACTTTGAATTGCTATTTCAAAACCAAACCTTGCAGTCTACAGGAACTAAAACATAGCACCCCATTATAAACGAGTAGAGATGTCCCTGCATTGATATTTTAACCTGAATGCACCCCACAGAAATGGCTAACCTAATTTAAGAAAATAAATACCTGCATTTCTGTTAGAAAATAGAAATATTAATTTTTACTGTTCCTCTTTTACTGGTTTGTTGGGAAAATCATCAGATAAGATAATTTCTAGAAATTCCCTGTACATTTGAAAAAGACTGTAATCAACAGAATATAATAGAACAGACAATATAATTAACAGAAGATACAATTAGAGGAAGGATATTATAACTATAAGATAGGTAGTGGGTATTTAAGTAAATCAATCTCATATTTCAAATTATAATAATTTAATAATTTATTATCCTTTGTAGTTTCTATTCAGACTTTCCGTTGCAGAGCTGAACCAACAAGAAAATGGAATCATTAATTAAAAGTCTCACAAATTAGGTATTGCAAATACCTTTAATGGGTGATTTGTCAGATTTCTGCTACTCTGCTTGGCTCACTGTCAAAGTAACAATAGCCACCCCCTTTTGAAAAATGTCAACCAATGGATCCATAGTGAATTCTTACCTTCAGAAAACTAGAGATTTTATTTTGGAATACATTGTAGTTTTACCATAAATCTATCTCTCAACCAACACCATTTGATATTTAACTACACTGCTGTTCCGCATTATTGTTTAATAATTATAAATATACATTTACATGTATATGTATTATATTCTCCTCCACTTTCCATCTACCATAGTATTTCTAGTTTGAATTCCAGCAGAATTAATAACAATAGTCTGACCACACTTGATTTCTCAGCAGTTCTTTGAATTGGATGGAAAATAGTCACCCACATTTTTCTAAATGTTCACTTCCTTGGCAATACAAAGGGTAAGAAGGGCTTATACATTTTCCCATTCAAATTGAAGTGTCTGACAATAAATTGATACTAAGATTAATTTTAATTCATAGTATGCAATTATTTTTATGCAAGGGCCAATGGGATTCTTCACATGTCCAAAGTGCTAAGAAAATTTTTAGTCACTGAGCAGGGTCATGTTGTGGAAATGGGAGTATGAATCCCAGAATTTGGGACTCTTTTTTTTTTTTTTTTCCTCCAGGCAGGGCTATTAAGTATGTTAGCTGGATGTTCACTCTCACTATAGTAGTTAAATGAGGTTTTTCTCCTTTTTGTGCACAATGTAGCTAGAAAATATTTAGGTTTGAAATATAAGAATTTGCAAATCTGAACAATTTTTAAAAATAGTTCACAGTTACAGTCATATGTAGAGTGATGTCCCCCCCAGTGGTTTATAATCACTGAAAATAAAGTCTTTTAAGATGGCACATTGAATAGCATCACCCTTTTCTTTCCATGGTAATGATCTAGCTTGAGAACCTAAGACCCATAATAAGACCGTATTTCTGTGAACACACCTGCTTTAATCTCATTTCAAAATTGCACGGTGGTTAGCCTGGTTAGCAAGTGCAGGTATGCGATAATTTCCCATATTAAATTTTACATTTCACCAAATTGCCTTGGCAGCAAAGTTTAGAGTAGTTTGGAATAGGTGTGTATGTGTGTTTGTGTGTGTGTGTGTGTGAGAGAGAGAGAGAGAGAGAGAGGAAGAGAGTGTGCGTGTAAAAGAGAATGTGGTGGTATCAGAAACTATAACATAGTTGAGTTTGAGTTTATTGGTGCAGGTAAGAAAACATACTGGTCATGACAGTAAAAGCAAGAATGGAGACGAGAGAAAAAAAAAAGAATGGAGATGAGGGAATGTAAAGGATGGTGTGGAGTTAGCAAATAGACATAAAGAAATATGTTTTGTAGAACATATTCTTATATGTTTAAAAGAATACAACACCAAGCCAAAAACAATATTCTCTATGGACCATTTTCTCTTAATAAAAAGTACATATAGGATTACATATACATATATATGTGTGTGTGTGTGCACTTATGATTATAATATACAGTAAAACCTGTGATGATGAGGTATAATGCTTTTAATTGTTTATTATACTATGTAATGAAATGATTAGGCTAGTCTAAGTAGCTAGCCACAAAGAGTTCTAGGATCAGGACATGTGATGCAACATTATTCTGATCCAGCCACAGTTTGCCACCACTTGATAGTAGTTTTCCACTCATTTTAAAATATGAAAATCAACATTTCTAGGGTCTGTAGCTGCCTGGGATTCTAGATCATTTTCATCAGCACAAGTTGGGAAAACTGGATCCAGAGAATACGAATGATGTGGAGACCCAGCCTATATCTCTATCCATCTTAGGAGTTGAGGTAGCCTATCAACTATCCCTCCCATCCCAACCAAGACTTCGAGTCACTGAGAACCAGACGAGGCAGAGAAGAGAAGCTAATTATCAATCCAGTTATATCTGTCCTAAAGTTATCAAGGAATGCGTTATTCTAGGGTTTTACCAGATCACTAAAATCACCAAATGGACAATATTAAAATCAATGAGGATGTGGAGAAACTGTAACACTTGTATCCCAATGGTGGGAATGTAAATTGGTAAAACCATGTTGGAGAAGAATGTAACTATATCTCATAAAGCTCAAGGTCTCCTAATTCTGTATCTAATTATATAACAGGGACAGAATGAGTAACTGTCCTAGTTCACTTGGGACTAAGGGGTTTCCCAGATATGAGATTTTCAGGGCTAAAAAAAGAAAGAAAAGTAGGACAAGTTGACTTCCCTAAGAGCTGTGAGAATTGTAGCCCATGAGCACATGAAAGCATGAATATGTGTGTCCACTGTAGACTATTAACCAATAATGTTAACAACTTTAATGTTCATTAATAAAAATAAGAATGTATAAACCAATAGTTACGTTCAGAAAATGAAATAATATAGAGCAGCAAAAATACAAATGTCATAAAAACACACTGAATTTTAAAAATAAAATGTTGAATAAAAACATTAGAGAATGTCGCAATTAGATAAAATCTGCATATTTTTAAAATTGTAAAAGAATAGTATGTTGTTTAAGGATACTAAAATATGTGGGGCGCCTGGGTGGCTCAGTGGGTTCAAGCCTCTGTCTTCGGCTCAGGTCATGATGTCAGGGTCCTGGGATCAAGTCCCACATGGGGCTCCCTGCTCAGCAGGCAGCCTGCTTCCCCGCCTCCCTCTGCCTGCCTCTCTGCCTACTTGTGATCTCTCTCTCTCTCTCTGTCAAATAAATAAATAAAATCTTAAAAAAAAAAGGATACTAAAATACGCAATAAATGTATAAATAATTATTAACCATTAGGAAAGTGAAAATAGAAACCACAATGAGGTATCACTTTACAGAAACTAAGGCGGATCTTCTCAAAAAGACATACAATAAAATGTGTTGACAGAGATATGGAAAAAATGGAATTCTCAAAGATTTCTGGTAGGAATGTAAAATTATGTAACTTCATTGGAACATAGTCTAGAAGCTCCTCAAATGGCTAAACGTAGAGTTATTTTATGATCCAACAGTTCCATTCCCAGGTATATACCCAAGAACAATGAAAATATGTCCATGCAAAAAACTGTTCATGAATCTTCATAACAGCAATATTCCTAATAGCTAAAAAGTAGAAACAACCTAAAATGTCCATGAACTGATGAATGAATAAGGTATGATATATCCATACATTGAAATATTGCAATACAAAGAAACAAAGTACTGTTACATGTTAGAACATGAATGAACCCTGAAAACATGCTAAATGAAACAAGTTAGTCTCAGATGACCACATGTAGTATGGTTCCAGTTATATGAAATGTACACAAATCCTTAAAGACTGCCAGTAGATTCATGGTTTCTTGGGGTGAGGGGATGATGGAGAATTGGGAGTTATGGTTAAAGAGTATGAATTCCTTGCTAGGGTAACAAAAGTGTTCCAAATTGACTGGTGATGGATATATAACTTAAATTAATATACTAAAAGCCACTGAATTATATACTCCAGATTTTGGAGGTATATGATACATGTATTATATCTCAGAGAAGTTGTTTAAAAAAATACAAAGTGGCTCTTAGGGATGAAAATCACTAATCCAGAATAACGACCTCTGAGACAGGAGGAAGAGAATGTGGGGAGTGGGTCTGACAGACTTTCCAACATGTTGACATTTCTTTGTTTTCCAATTTGATCTATGTATACATGGATATTTGTTACATTATTCTTCATAATGTTTGGTATGTTTCAAATGTTCAAATGGCCCATCAGATTTTTTCATGCTGGGTGATTAGAATACTGATTCTTACTAAATTTTTTCATTCTGTGCCATTTTCTATGATACCGTTTTGGATCTTTCTGAAATTAACCTTCATTCTAAACCTTTCATGTTTGTAGCTCTTGTCTTTACTATTAGAGTATAAATTTTTTAAGGAGAAGACTAGATATTATGCATGGCCATCTAAAAACATAGATAAAAGATATGAGTGAAGCTGGTTTCTGTGTTTCAACAGACCATGTGAACCTATGACTCTACTAAAGTGTCCTTCAACTTCTTTTATTGTCAAATGATTGTCAATCTTCTTTCCCTAGCTTTTGGAATTTCCTTTTACTTTAACTCAAATATTATGGCTCATAGTGACAAATTCAGGGAAAAAAACCCAGAAAAGTATTAGTATTAATAAATAAAATTAATCCTATTAAGAGTGAGATAATGTAGCATAATACTTCAAGGAATTTGTTCTTAGAACAAATTAATAGTAGTATATAATAGATGTATTTCAATAAAAGTTTTATAGAAATTGTTTTAATATTTCTAAAATAATAACATAAAATAATGTTGAGCTGGCAATGCAAAACGAGGATAGTGAAGGGTAGCATAAAATGTCACCCCAAAATATACTACTTTGTCACAAGGATTATTTTGAGCCAAAGGCATTTGAGAAGAAGCAAATATATGAAAACCTCTCAGCCCTCTCCCTATTTGTTTAACAGCAGGACATTAATTTGTAAAAGTATCTCTTCTTCCCTAACAGGAAGGCTAGAAGTTAATCTCCAGGGACAATTCTAGATCCTCATCAGCCCTGAGACAGCACCAGAATAATGTACATAATAAACCCTGCTAAAACTAGCCCTTATCGATCATTAGTTTTCCTATATATTTGTCTTCCCAGAGTTTTCCCACCTGGAAGCTCAAAGTCCTTTTCCTTCATTTTTTCTTTTTCTTTTTTAATTTTTAAAAATGATTTTATTTATTTATTTGAGAGAGAGAGAAAGAGAGAGAGAATGAGTGGGGAGAGGGGCACAGAGCAGGGAGTCAGACATGGGACTCCATCCCAGGTCCCTGAGATCATGGCCTGGAGTAAAGGCAGGCGCTTAAACAACTGAGCCTCCCAGATGCCCCAAAGTATATTGTTCTTGTGTTAAAATGGTATATAAGCCCAAATTCTAACCACTCCTCTGCTTAACTCATCACTGGGTGCTCCCATGTGTGTGCACAGTGCACATATTAATGGACTTCCGTTTCTTTTTCTCTTGTTCATCTATTTTGTTACTCTAATTTATAGGACCTCAGCCAATAAACCTAAGATGTGTAGAGGGAAGACAATTTTTCCTCCTCTACAATAGTCCATAGTTGCAGGGAGGTCAGCTATAACATATAAAAACAGAGGGTGATATAAATCATGTCAAGAAAATATATATGGTATGTAGGATTTAGTTCTCCCCTATCCTATATATGAAAAGAAAAACAATTTTGATAGCATATTTTCCTATATTTTATCTTATTTTTATAATCTTTAGTATCCTTCTCTACAGATTCCTGGAGGAACCTACATCATCTACTGGGAAATAGAGAGAAGGAATGTACTTTGAACCAAGATCAGGGGCCTAGTCTTGGATACTTGGAATCTGCTTCATTCCAATTAGACCACTAACTGACAACCCACTAGGATCCTTATTGCCACCAAGTCATTAATATTTCAACCCTCTTTTGGAACAGGCACATTGCCTATCCCTGCCTTCTTCCTAAGTTCTGAGGCAATGTGCAAAGGAAATAAAAACATTCTTATTGGCATTAAGAAGTCCTAGATTTAATTTCCTTTGTTTCCAACTAGCTGTAAGACCCTGACCAAGTAACACGATCTCCCTTATCCTTAGTGTCCTCCTCCATAAAAGAGCTTAAATAATATTGACTGGAGACTTCAATTACACTTAGGCAGATGACTTGGGTTCTAGCTCTTACTTTTAGTTGTCCCACCTGCTTATCTGCCTTCCTTTTAATATTTGACTTCTATTTAACCTATTTATATACTCTAATTCTGACTTCCTCAAGATTTCTGATTGAAATCATTGAACTCTTTGTAGCTGTTCTCATCCTACTCAAGTATAATTTTATTATTTTAGATTTCTTCTTTATCTTTCTACCAACAGAAGATCAAACAAAAGTATCAGACCCTTTTGACAGTGTTTCATATCTCCGTGAATCTCTCTCTCTTTTTCTTAGTTAGATAGATTTCCCATGACAAGGTCTCAGTATTGCTCCTAACATACACATACACCCCCAAAACTAAGAAAAAAATATTATTCAGAATATTACTCATAAGATAAGCAAAAAAATAGTTGGTTAAAATCACTTTGCTCTTTATGAAGAGATGACCACTCACCCAATCTCAAAATAATGGAGTGTATTTTAATATCCTATCTCATAATATTTATTATATACACGTAATGGAAGGCAAAGCCCATATTCCTTCTGAGCTTCAGATTTTCTATCATCTCCTACTTCTAGAAAACTCCATAATATAGTTGTATAAGTAAATGAGAATTTATTTACATACTTTTATCTGCAGCAGGCAGTTTTTTTAAGGCTCTTTAGTAAAAGAAATGCAGTGGCAGTGTCCAGAAAAATAGTAAAAATGACAATTCTTGAATTTCTTCAGATGTTAATCACAGATCCAAACGCAAAATCCTCAAGGACATCCTGTGCATTTGCATATGTCTCCTGAGAATATAAGTGTAAATATGCAAGAAAGGGTTGTTTTACTTCTTCAGTAAAATGGCTGTGGATTCCCTATAGACTGGGGTAGAAAGCTGGGGTAAAGAGGTCTCAAAAATTAATAT
>CM052885.1:35745529-35792256 GCA_028534135.1 Potos flavus
CTGGGTGGCTCAGTTGGTTAAGCGGCTGCCTTCGGCTCAGGTCATGATCCCAGGGTCCTGGGATCGAGTCCCACATCGGGCTCCTTGCTCGGCAGGGAGCCTGCTTCTCCCTCTGCCTCTGCCTGCCTCTCTGCCTACTTGTGATCTCTCTCTCACTCTCTCTCTGACAAATAAATAAATAAATTCTTAAAAAAAAAATTAATATAGGTTCATGCCAGCGAAGAAAAGAAAACATGTAAAATTTAGGTTCTGGAAATATATATTGAGTATTCTGTTTCAGGATCTCTGCTAGAAAATTTCACAGGTTAATCACACGCCACTCTCACAACAATATTATAAAAATCTCTTAACTTGTCCAAAGGTCTTCATATCTTAAGCAGCTGAAGCAGGTTTTGAATGTAGGAATTCTCAATTTCAAATCCCACACCACTGCCCTTTAAATACATGCTGTTTTAGGTTTTATTTTTTAAAAGCTTAATTTAGGTAGATTCTCAACATCCTAAATAAAAAGAGATCCATTTCTATTGGATTTGTTTTCTAGTATCACTTTTGATCTTAGTCAAAATATGAAATGTGAAGTATGAACATACTTCAGCTTTTTATTGTTTGGCAAATTACTTGAATTAACTCAAATGATGGGCTTTCTTATTTCTGCAGATCTAGGTCTTTGGATTTATTAATTTTTGGAAGTCCAATATATGACATAATGTGTTACAATACTACTATATCATCTGTTGGTATTAACACATTGCTAACGGGTTGTCCAACCAGATGTACATAGGATAGAGCAGTGATTCTCAAAAATTTTGTATGCATCAGAATTACTTAAGGGTCTTGTAGGAACATAAATGGCTGGGCCATACACCACTATTTCTATTCATCAGGTCAGAAAAGGAGCCAGAGAATTTGCATTTTAATGAGTTTAGGGGTAACAGTGATGTTGCTGATCCGAGGGACCAGATGTTGATAACTGGAATAGGATGTTAAAGGAATGGCCTCGAGAGAACTGATTTTTGTTTTTGTTTTTATTAGGGTGGGAGGTCAGAGGGATTCAAGAGTTAACTGCACAAGATAATCAAAAGGGCCAAATTTCTTGTGGACATGTAGAAGTTGTACTGTGTGCTGGGACATTGCTGAAGCCAAAGGGAAGAAGTTAGGATATGACAGACTAAAGTGATCTATATTTACCTTCTCTGATGGACCTCTGAGTCCATCAGATATGTGTTTGGTGGCTTGCACATAGGTTTAATGATATCTGAGAGATGCTTCAATTTAGGGAATAGTGCTAAATTGAACTGCTGGATCAAGGGGATGCTCAGAACAAGAGATTCAGTTGTGCTAATACCTGAATGGCCTGTGTTACTGAAACAAGACCTAAGCAAACTCATCTCATAGGTAATTAAGTCAATAAGATCTTGGCAGAGTATTTGAGCTACACTAAGATTCTTTCGTTCTCTGAAATCATATCAACACTTACAGGTCAAGACAGGTCAAAACACTGAGATCAGGATAAAACACTATAAAATTGTGTCTTTTAATATACACTGTCCTTATTGCTTCCTCTAAAATAAGCATAAGAAAAAAATACAAAATGTGGACAAAATTAGAGGACTTCCCACTGCTTAAGTCATATTCATTTAAATTCTGGATTTAAAACAAAATGTTTGAGGTATTTCTCTCTACACTTTGTGGTTCACTCCCTCCACTCTGCCTGCCTGAGAAAGACACCTTTCCAAGAAAGCTTGTCTTCTCCAGGTTACAGTTCCTCTGTTTCATTTCTCCCCATGTGAACATAAAAATAATAAGAAAACAATTCCCAATTTTCAAATACATAATGTGAACATGATTATCCCTATAAAGTGGTAGAAATGGAACTATAATCTATGCCATTAGAATATTTTCCAGTAATTTTCATAAGTGCAATTCTCCAGGGATTCATGTTTAACAGAAAAAGAAGCAATTCATTTAGGTCTTCACTTTCTTTATTATTTTTTCCACCATCATTTGTTGATTTTCTACTATGTTTTTACCAAGGTATTATACCAGATGATCAAGAACTACCTGGGATATGTAAGACAAAATAGCCAAGGGGAAAGTATATGGAATCCACTGCTCCCCCTTCCTGCTATCTCTTCCTGCTGCATTTCAAAATAAGAAAATAAGATGTTCCTCCAAGTATTAACCTATACAATAGCCATTAGAAAGAGCAGATCATCCATATTCAAAGCTCTTTTTAAAGGCAGAATGCATCCCAGGATAATATTTGGCGTTAATCTTATGTAAGGTATCAATAAATACAGTGAAAATGTGCTATTCTGGTGGGAACACAAGAACAGGATACATAAAATGCCCAGACACTGTCAGAGATCTTAATGGCTAGGGGAATTCATACGTGTTTTGATGTAGAAATTCTTTTTTTTTTTTTTTTAAAGATTTTATTTATCTATTAGAGAGAGAGAGAGTGAGAGACAGCATGAGAGGGGAGAAGTCAGAGGGAGAAGCAAACTCCCCATGGAGCTGGGAGCCCGATGCGGGACTTGATCCCGGGACTCCGGGATCATGACCTGAGCCGAAGGCAGTCACTTAACCAACTGAGCCACCCAGGCATCCTTGATGTAGAAATTCTTTATACTATTTATCAGATTTCTGATTGTAAGTTGACCTTCTAACTGCACTTAATTGCATCAAAAAGAATGCCTTAATCGGTCAGTAAAGATACATATTTAATCTCTTAGTTATATTTAGCTAATGTAAACTAATTTTTGGTTTTCGCATTTCTATCTTTTATCAATTTTATAAGACTGAAGCACACCATGGGGTGGGGGGCAACCAACTCACACTGTACCAAAATCAGATTGTCTAAGCATATAAGTGTCAGACCTTAAAATATGATGGTTGCCTAAAGGTGCGTTTTCCTTTGTGTACATGTATGAGTGCCCAGTTAGCAGGTCCAAGATGACACACCACTACACACGTATGTACCTACTTCACATGTAAGGCCTTGCAAACAAATGTTTGTAATATATTGTGAATATGCCATAAAATGCTGCATACAAAGTCTTCTTTTACAACAAGAAGGTCCAGGAAAGCTTCTTTGGAAAGAAACAGCTAGTAATAAACCCTAAAGAAGTAATGACATCCAAGAGAAATTCAAATAAGTTGAGTGATTGAAGATGAAGTTTGGGACCCAAACACACAGAGAATTTATGATGTTTTGAGACTAGATAATGACCATGAATAAAAGATAGCATAGAATTGAGGACTGAACCTTTGGATATCTCCATATCTAAGAAATGAGGGAAAGTATAGAAGTTAGTAAAAGACACACAGATGTGGCCAGAAAGGTAAATGTGAAAGCATATCCTATGGTGTTAAGAAAGATAAGAGGAGATTGAAGTCCAAGAAGGGACTACCTTCTACTATGACTGCAGAGAGATCTAGATCAAGCAAACCAAAAATGAAAAAAAAAAAAAATCCTAAAAACTAATAAAGCAACTCTCATGGTGGGGGGAGGGGAAGGGTATATATGGGAAATCTCTGTACCTTCCTCCCAATTTTGCTTAGCCTTAAGCTGGTCTAGGAAAAATAAAGTCTTTAAAAACAAACAAACAAAAAACAAAAAACCTAGAACCAATGGGTACATGACTACAAACATTCATGCTCAGTCTTCAAAAACAAATCACTATCACAGTATCTAGTATTAGACACATCCGTCGAGGGAAGACAATCAGAGTATGAAAATGTCTTGGGAGACACTTTGTGGAGAAGGCATATAGACAGCGATGTGAAGAGTAAGGTATTTTTATCTTTGTCCATTGTACATGGATTAAAAACATTTCTATTCTGAGATTTAAAAAAAGGCAACTACATATGGGAGCTGTAGCTAACTTAGCATTTGAAAGGAAAAGTTTCCGTATTTGTTTCTTAAACTATAACGTGGAGCCGGCAGGGCCTTCATATTCTTTACATTCTTATTACGCTTCCAGTCTTAATTGAGAACTGTTGCACTTCCCTTTATTCACTTTATGGTGTTGAAATCATCACCACTTTGAAAGCTTTCCAAAAATAATTACATAATATAGGATCAAGTGGGAAAAAAGATCTATAGGGAATATTTCACAGCTTCTCTTGGCAACTGTATTCTTATTATCTCAAGACAGAACTTCATTTACTTTCATGAAGTATGCCTCTCACCCAGCAACTGCACGAAAAAAATCAATTTCTCACATATGATTGATTCCCACTTATAAACCTTTTGAATCCAAATGTGGAATCTTCCTTGCCAGAGATTAGTATTTTACTCTCCAAATAAACAGAAAGTCATATTCAGAAAATATCTCCTATTCATATTTGTTTTTCCTATGAGTGCAGAAAAATAGCCTCACCATATCTTTGATTTGCATCCTTGCTTTCTGTCAGTGATAGGACTGGATTTGGTGTTTCCAAGTTGTTAAATGTTTATTTTCTAAAAGCTGCAGAACACACTACAATTGCTTCCTGTGGAGAATGAGAACAATCTGTAGGACTGGAACACAGTCTCAAGCTGTTCTTGTTCTAAGACCAGCCTCCAAGTACTTGAAAAATCCCCCTGAAAAATTCAGTTCCAAATACAGTAGCCTTGTTCCTTTTTAGGATTTGTCTCCTGTTTTCTGAACAATTTTGCCTGTGACTTTATGCCCCACTCTGAGAATGTTATAGCTCTAGATGCTTACAGGCAGGCAGAGAAGAAAGTCATGGGGGCAGCAATGAAACTGCCTTGATGTCAATTAAGGGTAAGTAGGGTAGGTGGGTGGGTGGTAAGTGGAGCCACAGACTTGGGTAGGAGGATACGGGCTGCTAGTGAAGCATGGAGTCAACTGATGGTTAGGAGAATTTCCAGGTCACCTTTCCTCCAAAAGGAATCTGGTAACAAGAAAGTTGGAAAGTCAGATACAAATCCAGAGTAAAAAAAAAAGAAAGAAAGAAAGAAAGGACTGCAATAGAATGATGAACAAGTACCTTAGTAGTTCTGATCTATTGAAGTGCAACATAGATGCAGGAAGTGGTCTTAACTGAGACTAAAGTTGATGCATGTCTGTCTGGGATGTTTCTACTGAGTAGCCATGCAGGCAATGTCAGGTATCCATATCCTACGAGTTTGTCTGCATGGAGAAGATTATTGGAGAGGGAGGAGACTATGTTTAGGAGGGGGGAAGAGAAAGTGCAGAATATTCTCTTTCCTTGCCGTAATGGGTGGTATTTATGTCCCACTGTGACAGGAACTACAGGCAGAATCTGAAAGGCCTCTATTTGTGAACTACTTTGAGAACCAGGTACACAAGTGGCACTGCTTCGCTTCCCAAGCAACAAAGTGTGGCACAGTACGATATGAACAAGTCATCTGCCCATGTTTTCAAGGATGTCTCTGAACACTCAAGTGTTCAGATCTTTGAGAGAGCAGCCCTGTCATTTCACATGGGTCTTCACAGCAATGGCAATAGTCAAATACATCTAAGAAGCTCCCAGGCCAAGAACAAGAAAGTCAGATGATTAAGGGTGGGTATAAAGTTTACTGCATGACAGCAATCTCTGATGGACTAATTCAATGGTACTTATAAGATGCCCTCTGTAGGGGCGCCTGGGTAGCTCAGTGGGTTAAAGCCCCTTCCTTTGGCTCGGGTCATGATCTTGGGGTCCTGGGATCGAGCCCCGCATCGGGCTCTCTGCTCAGCGAGGAGCCTGCTTCCCTCTCTCTGTTTACTTGTGATCTCTCTCTCTCTCTCTCTCTTTCTCTCGGTCAAAAAAATAAAAATCTTAAAAAAATAAAAAAGATAACCTCTGTAGATTCCTGGAAATACTTTTCAGTCAGGGTAGACCATTTCTGGCAGTCTAAGACAAATGGCATGTTAATAAAAGTCACACTTAGGATAAATAACATAAATTAAATTGTCCTTGATCATGAGGTATTTGTTATACACACTCATAGTTTCCACATATTTCATCTTATAGATTTTTCTGTACCTTATAACAACTTGCTTGAAGTGCAACACTTGTGTTCTTTCTTCTTTTTAATTAGTGTCAGGTGTACAAAATAGTGATTCCACACTTCCATATAGAAGTTCAACACTTGTGTTCTTATAAAATGGTAGCACTAATAGATCTAATAAGATCTGATGAGGACCTGGAATTATATATTCCACATGTAATACAAGGAGCAGTAAACATTTCTGAGTAAAGGGATTGAACTATATTATTAATATGATTGGGATCTGCAGTTTTCACTTGGTCTTATTTTGTAGTCTTTATTATGCTAACTGTGTAAAGTATCTCTAGGCTTTCAGAGTCATCCAAGTCAATCTTACAGAAAAAAATTATCTTTGGGGGGAAAAAGGAAAAACAGTTTCAAGTATATCAGCCAGGTGGTAGAACACGTGGAGGTGGGACGTGGTGGTTGAGTGAAGCCTGGTGCTTCAATTCCTGCTCATGGCAAAGTTACAGTCAGGACAAGGATTTAACCATATAGGAGAATTCTTTCTCGGTAAGGAACACAAAGGCCACCAACAAATCTGGAAGGTGAAATCTACATACTTCGGTGTATTTATCAAGGTGACCAATACCTAGAGGTTTAAAAAGTATTCATTCAGAAGAGACCTTGTCATTCCCACAGCAGCATCCTGTTGACTAGAGAGAACGAGAGCTCAGTCTCAGCTCTGTGGCACTGTCTTGAGGGGAGAGATGGGATGTTATGGGAGTGGATAGGATAGTTCACAGACTATGATCACAAAATGAATTTGGTTTGGCACTTTGACATATTCTTTGTGCAGGACTAGTGTGATATCTTCTTAATGTTTCCCTACAAACTCTTAACAATGCTACTTGCCTTTCTGTCAGATAAAATCCATAAAGTAGTAACATGAAGTTCTTGTAAGCCATCCAAGATACTTTGTGAACTTAGGGCATCAATCGATCAATCAAACCTAAATTTTGTTTCTTTGTCACAAATATTGAATACATTACTAAATCGGCGTGGTATTAAATTTAAGAAGACTGCATCCAATAACTTGAAAGGCATTCAGAGAAAATACATATTGATTAGAACAAAAGAAGTACTTCTATATAAACAAGTACTATTCTACTTTATTAAATAAAACAATTTATAAAGAACTAATAACAAAAGAAGAACAAATGACTTTAGACAGCTCAATGCACAGAACTTCTAAGTTCACATTTCACGAATATTAGAAACCAATAGATCTATTTAAGAATGTCAGGGAGGAATTAAAATTGAAAAATAAAGAACAATTCAATACAGGTAAAGAGCAACAGTGCTGGAGAATTTTGCTGTGATTAATGAAGACATGTTAAAACACGAAAGACTGGTTTAGATAAGACAGAAGAATGTATAAGATATGCATTAGTGTTATTCTTTTGTTAAAGAAAACTACATATTCCACGAGTTAAACTCCTTGCCAACACCAACACATGTATTTTCTCCAGTCTTTTAGAAGTCTTTTTTTTTCTTTTTCAGGGTAGCTAAGAAATGAGTAATTTACTCAAAGACTTCTTTTACTTGTATTTTCTGATTATTAGAATTGCCCTCTTTTTTTCCTGTAAAATCTGGAAATTATAGTATATAAAATGGATTAAGTAAGCAGATGAAATTTTTCCTCCAAACAAAGAAATGCTATCATGTATGTGAGGAAAGAATCTCATTTTGAATGATCTTAAAGATAACCAACCACAATGGGTGAGCCTCACAAGAGAAAAGTCTTCACAGAATATTAGAAATGTAGTTTTGGTTTCCTCCTTTAAAAAATACCTTTCCTGGGGCTCCTGGGTGGCTCAGTGGGTTAAAAACTCTGCCTTCGGCTCAGGTCATGATCTCAGGGTCCTGGGATCAAGCCCCACATCGGGCTCTCTGCTCAGCGGGGAGTCTACTTCCCCCTCTCTCTGCCTGCCTCTCTGCCTGCTTGTGATCTCTCTCTCTGTCAAATAAATAAATAAAATCTAAATAAATAAATAAATAAATAAATAAAACCTTTCCTGTTTTTAGCAACATAATACATTCTCATTAGTAAACACAATCAGAAGAAACAAGTTCAAAGAAATCATCAACAAATAACTTCATTTCCTGTCATCCTGTTCTTAGCAAACTGGTTTTGGGGGGGCAGGGGCTAGGACTTATTCTGTAGTGTTTTTCAATTTCTGTGGTAGAGATACTGCCAACATGGCTGCTTTCTAGTTCTCAATAGTTTAACAACTAGCTCACAAAATTCCTGAAAATTTAGCAATTAGTTCATTTGAGCTGATATAATCCACCTCCAGCACACCACTGTGTACATAAACACTGTGTTGAACAGCACTTCAGAAACCTCACAATGCTTTCGCAAAAATGAAAATGGATAGCTATATTGACAGAGTTTTTAAAGCAAATAATTTAATCACAAAGGTGCTGAATTTATTATTGTTTGGATTTTTTAAAGAGAAATGGAAGATTTAGTAAAAATCAGATTACTGTTTACTCATGATGAGAGAAATGCAACCTAAAACACTGAAATTAAGAAAAGACCTTCAGAAAATCATTAAGCTTTTCAAGTCACCATTTAATTTTTTTTTTTTTTTTTGGTCCAAACTGCTAAACAAAATGGACTGCTTTTCTTAAATAAGCAAAGCTTTTAGAATCCTTAAAATTCCAAGGTTTTATACCATGATTTTTGCTGGACCATGGTTTAAACGAACATTTATGTTTTGGGGTCTTAGAGTGGCTCAGTCGGTTAAAGGTTGGGACTCTTGATTTCTCCTGAAGTCATGATTTCAGGGTCCAGGGATTAAGCCTCGAGTGGGACTCCACACTCAGTACAGGGTCTGCTTGGGATTCTCTCTCTCCCTGTCCTTCTGCCCCTCTCCCTGCTCATGCTCTCTTTGTATCTTTCTCTAAAATAAATAAATAAAATGTTAAAAAAACATTTATATTTTCTTTTCTAATCATAATTCCTTAAGTTGTTGAATCTAGTTGCTATAATTATATGACATTTATTCTCATTAACAATAATTTTATCACAAGTTCTCCGTTCTTGGATTTTTTTTCTTTTAAAACCTATTTCAATTATTCTATTAGTTTCCTGAATTTTATCGAAAAAAGTTAATTTTTCAAGAAAGGATGATGTAGAATAGTTGCCTTATACTTGAATGATACTTAAGGGGAATTAATATTTTTCTTCATATTTTCATTTCCCTAGAATTTTGTAGACAATGTACATGTGATCTTCTAACACTTCAAATTCCTATGATACACGGACATTTAAATTGAAGGAAATTTTTATTTTTCTCTTCTTCTGTATTCAGTTAAATTTCTGGCATGAAAAGCATTCCACAAAAGCAGGGTATTTTCCATCCCCTGAAATTTGGCTTCTACTCCCACTCATCAATATGCCTGGGCAGATAACAAGTCCAGTCAGTGTTACTCATTATGCAGCATGGATAGGCTTCATTTCAAAAGGCATCTCTTGCAAGGTCTTACAAAGGTCGGCTTCAATATATAACATTTTTTTAAGTGAAAAATTTTAGCATTTTTGTCATTCAGCATCCTTCCTCGGTGCATCTAGTGGCACTCATGTGGGACTGTTGCTTATGGGCAATGTTTTACCACACCAGGATCTTCTTTTTCTTTCTCTAGCCATCACTTTTCAAGTGCCTAAGACTTCTTCCATTTCCAGTCTGCCTGATGCCAGTTTATTTTTGGATAATTTTGAAATTATTTTATTCTGTTAACTTTTCAAATGTTTTTTAAACAAACGAAACAGTCCTCCAATATGATCGGATCACAGAGAATGATGAGCATACATAGTGCTCTATGCGCACGCTGCACTGTGCCCCTGTGCACTGTGAAGCCCCTAGGCTTCACTCAACAATACAGCTTCTAGGATAAAATTACTGACACTCTCAAGATAGTGACAGCATAGTATTAAATCTAATGTGGGGCCTTCTGATCAGAGGGCCTGGTGCAACTGCACTTGTTACACACCCGTGAAGTTGGACCTCCTAACCACCTGGAGAGGATGAGGGTATAGGAAAGGTGAATTCTGACAGAATTTAAGCTATGAAATAATAATTTTCAGGTACAGAATTAGTAACGATAGGAGAGGCCTTCACGACCACCAAATCCAAAGTAGGTATCAACACAGTGGCAAAACAAGTGCTAAATTCCAGAGATACTGATTACTACAGGGTTCGTATGCATCTTCTCTCCATTCCCCCTCTGCCTCTCCCAGAACCTCAGGGTACTTCTTGTAAAAAAAATGGGTTTGGGTGGAGTTCCGCATGGTTGTCCATGGTAGTTCTAAGTGGAAAGAGGCCACAGACTCTAAGCAGAGACTTGGAAGAGTCGTGCTCAGGGAAAGCAGGGCACCTGCTTTAATATATTTAATGTACTTCGAATGTGTTAATGTTGTAGGTTTCTTTCCCTGAAGCATTATTCTGACTGTAAAAAATTAGGAAAATAACTGTCAGATTACTCAAAAAGCTAACTGAATTTGTATGATGAAGAAAAAAGTCATTAACATTAATAATTGAATATAGGAGGAAAGAGTAGAATGAACAGCTGAAGAGAGGTCATGGATTTCAGGCAATTACATGGAATTCTACTCAGAGCTATATAAAGACATAAAGTGTGAAAGATAATTTAAAATATATGGAGTTCAGATTGAGAAGACACATGACAAATCTAATAGGACTTTCATAAAAGAAGAAAATAAATAAAACAGAGAAGAAGAAATAGTTAACATTCAAAGATAAAACATTATTATCAAACATAGAACAAGAAAATGTGTCTTTTTTTTGGGAAACCAAAAGACCCCACTGTAAGATATGAAAAAAAACTTGTATTCAGGGAGATCACAGAAAAATTATATGGCATCAGAGACAAAGGGAAATCTAATTAGCAAGAAAGAGAAAGATTACCTAGATAAGCCTAAAACTGTATGAACAGCAGGTGTATCATTAACAATATAGATGCTAATAAGGAATATAGATGCTACTAAGGAATATATTCAACTTTGGAATGAATCAGAACAATCTTAATTAGAAACAAATATTATGAATTCCAGTACCTGAATTTTGAATTGAAAAAATCATTAGTGCCTAGATTTCAATAGGGAGTTTATTGAATACAGAAAAAAAATGGGATATTTCAGGAATGCTGAAATAAGAAATGAGTTAACATTTTAGTAAATCTAAGAATGAACTGTAAAAAAAGTTAATGACTAAAAAGTTAATTACATTTTTAAAAAGAGTGAAGATTTGATTACATGAACAACAACCAAATAGGATAATGGTGTAAACAAAGATAAAAGATAAGTCAAAGTCTTCAATGAGAGATGTGCAATGCACATAATTGATAGAGGATTAGTAACTAGAACACGTATGGAATTCCTATGTCATCAATAAAAAGCAAAGAACTGAAAAGGAAACTAAATAACCGACATGAAGGGCCTTCAAAGAAATAGATGGCCAATAAATCTCTGAAGAAATGTCCATCCTCACTAATAAGTAGAGAAGTGTACATTAAACTGTGTTCCCATTGATCATCATCAGGCTGACCATGAAAATTAAAAATCTGATATATAGATATTTTGGCAAGAAGTGAAAATGGAAGCTCTCATGCCTTCAAGTATAAATTGCTATAATTTCAAAAGTAATTTATCAATAATATTAGATTGAATGAATACCTGTACTTTAACACTGCAATTCCATTTTTAGGTATACTTAACCTAAGAAAACTATGACAGAAAGGCTTAAAAGGAAACATGCTTAAAGCCCTTTATTGAAGCACTAATAGCAGTAACTAAGTAAAGAAATGGAACCCATTGTGTATTAATATAGTAATGGATATACACAGTAGTACACTAAGGTAATAGAATTCCATAGTTATAACACTCAAAGTTAATGATCTAGTCCCATAAATATCTATAAGAATAAATCTCAAAATCAAAATATTGACAAAAAAAGCAAGGTGCAATGGCATTTATGGTGCTCTATTAACAGATAATTCTGTTGGATTCACAATGCATGGAAGTTCCGTAAGACTCAGAGCAAATACAAGATAAACACGTAACATTTTGAGCTTTCCATTCCATTCAGAACTTTATTCAAACACGTAAAGAAGGCAAAGCATTCTAGGATACATAAATGATCAAGAAATCCTAATGTATCTTCTCTTGAACTCATGTTACTTTACTGTATTAGCCAACTACTTACATAGGAAATGATGACATAAAAGGAAAGAGAAAATTAGGGCAACCTATGTTTCCTTCTCTTTCAGTTCATCCTTACTTATCAACCAGCTGAAAGTGAGAGGATTGGTAGAATGTGTGTATTGGTAGAAGTGAAATGAAAACAACTGAATTAGTTTTGTGCAGAGTTTTCAGTATTCTGGAAAAAATGAAAAACATATGCATGTGTAAACTATGAAATATAAATGATAAAATTTTAGTGAATCCACATGTGAGTCAAATGTGCTCATATTTGCATTGAAACCCAACACTGTACAATATATAAAGATGAAATTAAAATTCACTAACAATTAAATGTTTATTTTGACTTTTCTTAGAATGACATAAAATAGCAAATTAAAAAAATGAGAAGTCCTGAAAGAGACTGTGGAACAAAGGAAAATGCATTATATTTTAGAACTTTTAATCAAACATTTTTTTCTGCTTGTTGAACAAGGGGCCCCATGTTTTCACTTTGCACTGGCTCCTGCCAATTATTTAGATGACACTGGTTATCAGCAAACAGATTAGGCTAGACAAAAAGTTAACACACTAACGCAGTAGTAGCTTTTAAGTTTTTTCTCCATGGACTGTCAATGTCTCCAATCTGCTGACACATTATTTGAATGCTTTCTCTCAGTTCTTCAATGAGGACTAACAAAACTAGACCAAGCCCAACACTGCTAGCCATTTCTTGATTAGAAATTGAGCTAAGTGAGGAAACCTTTGCTTTTGCTATATTCTACTCTAATAATTGTTACAATTTATTGTGACAAATATAACATTGTTACAATTGTTACAATTTATTGGAACAATTATAACATTGTTACAATCTATAAAGCACATTGAAAAGTAAATATTAACATTAATTATGGAAAATGTTAAGAAATATTGTTTAGGCAAGTTAACCTTTCAGAGGCCTCTCCAATGACCTCTTTTGCATATCTGTCTTCTGTTATTCCCTGTTAATTTCTGTGCATAATACTAGAAACTGGACATAGACCTTACCAGTTTTTTTTCTAGAACCTACCAATTTTTAACAAGGCCCTATCAAAGTGTATTTTGAAGTTACAATATTTATAGCGTACAAATCCTCTTTACTTACATTATTTTTTAAGTGTAGTTATGTAAAAATTTTAAATCCTATAAAGTATCAATATTTCCTGTCTACCCCAACCTCATGTTTATCCCCCTCCTGCATCCTGATCAAAATAGTTTTTGAGTGTGTTTATTTTCTATTAAATGATGTTCAGTATTTGGGAATGGACCATCTGCTCGTTTTCCTCTAGGACTGCCAAGTTCACATGTGGATCGTGAATAAGTACAAAAAGGAGAATTGATTTCTTGTTTTCAAAGACGTCTACTCAGATACTTTTTGTGCATAAATACTCGGTTCAGTCCATGATTAAATAACATTTGAATATCAAAATCATAATAAAATAATCTTTATTTGAAATTGCATAAAGGAATTGTTAAACTACTTTCTGGAATTATTTCATTCTATGTTCCCAATATTTCCAGTTTGACTAAGGATAACAGCATCTTTATGGGAGATTGAATGATTGATTACACATCATGACTTTGCCTCTAATTGAAGTATCAGTAATGTTAACTAGTACCATTGGTAGTTACCTAGCAATTTTTTTTAATAGCAATGATATTCTATTTCAGGGAATATTTTTATAGGAATATTGAAAAAATAGAATGTATTAATTTTTTTGCCAATCAATTGTTCAGAAGTCTCTCATAAGTTATTTTCATAAGAAATGTAATTATTTTAGCCATCATTATCTTTTTCTTTACTTTGACCTTATAGTTAGTCTTAATTATAGGATCAAGGATAAATAAGAAATCTAAATAAAATGTATCATGTTATTATACACTGGACCACAGACTGGAATGATTTAACACCAACTGCTAGATCACTTCATATAGTAAAACAAGTTTACCCATAGTTTCATAATTGCAGTAATATATCAAGTTCAGGTACATTCACTGAAACACAACTTGTAAGAGCGAAACAATAGGTACAAACTGTATTTACATTAATGGAAGCTATTTTCTGGTAGACCTCTCAGAAGAACAAAGGACCTTCCTTCTGAGAATTCTGCAGAAATCCTTATCTCAGGCCTATTGACATAAATGGGAGCATGGGACAATTCATTAACCAATCATTTTAATCAAAGGAATTCTGTGGGCTATTTTTAAATAAGTTACTTGAACTAATTACAAACGTATGAGCAACTGGATAATCTAAGGGAATCAGACAAATTAGAGACTGCTGTATTGCTGGGAATGAGATCAATACCCCAATACCCTTTCCCACAATATGACAGTGGGAAAAAGACGATGACATATTCTACTACATTTGCTCTGCTATAATTATTTCTCTTTCAGTAAAAATCTACTGTACATCTGCAAATTAAATCACACAGACATATATGCACAAACTCTCACACACACCACAAATAAAACCAATCTGAGAGCCACATCCCCTATTTAAACCTGTAATTGGCTCTCTATTAACAGTGTGATAGGGGAACTCACTGTTTCAATGTACAATTTTTCCTCACAATTTTATTCTATCCTATCACCCCAGTCTTACTTCCTACCAGTTAAGAGGTTAGGGATGTGAGATCTCTCACCATGAGGAATGTTCTTGAAATGTCATACCCTTTCATGGCTCCATGCTTCTGCACATGCTCTTTCTTCTGTTCTAAAGTCCATTCTAAAATAATTCTATTCACAGAAGACTTCTATTTATTACTCAAAACTCACAGCATCTGTCTGAATTTACTTGATTCATCCAGTAAAAAGCAGGCACATTTCCACTAAGTCCATATTGAATTGCAAATATGTTTATTGTTATACTTGGCAAATTTTATTTATAGATTATTTGGTTTTATATATGTCTCTTTGATTATATTGTAACCTTTTTTTTTAAACTAATTTATCACCAGAGCTCAGCATAGTTTCGGGAACGACAGAGAGTCAAAACATTTATAAACTAAACAAAAAAATAAATATCTCATATTTCAAAGCAATGGTTTTATCTCTTTAATATTTATAATATTAATAACATGCATAGTCTCCCCAAATGTAAAATGGTTATAGAGAAACTCAAGAGAGTTTCTTACTTATATAGACTTATGTAACTTACATAGGAAATATAGATCATAGGTTTTACCACTTGAGTAAAGATTAGACTAAAATTAAATTTGTCATATACTCTGCATTTTTTGTTATTTAATATATTTATGAAGTTATAGATTTATTATTAGTGATTGAGCTATTTTGGAGAATTAACATTAATGTTCGAATTGCGGCATATGTCTTTGCTCATAGATTGAAATAATTTAAATATGCTTAATCTCTGTTTTATAATTTAAAGTAATTCTTAAAATTCTATCTGATATATTTAAAAAGCTATCTGATTTTTCCAGTTTCTTTACATTGTCCAGCAATTAAAAGAACTGGTGTGCATTAAATACATATCTAGTGAAAACATTCTGTTTCTGCAACATGTTAAGGGTCCTAAATGATAGTCATAATATAAGCATAAAACTAGTTAGTAGCTTCTAACATGACATATACAACATCGAGTAACAATAGAAAACTGTATGTACTACTTTTTTTTTTTTAGATTTTATTTATTTATTTGACAGAGAGAGAGATCACAAGTAGGCAGAGAGGCAGGCAGAGAGAGAGGGGGAAGCAGGCTCCCCGCTGAGCAGAGAGCCCCATGCGGGGCTCGATCGCAGGACCCTGAGATCATGACCTGAGCCGAAGGCAGAGGCTTTAACCCACTGAGCCACCCAGGTGCCCCTATGTACTACTTTTATAAGAATGATAAAATCAATAAGTGATATGAGAATTCGAAGACATTCGATAGGGATATAAGTAAGTAAGGACATTAAATCCAGTGATTTGAATTTATAATACATCTTGGGTTTTCCGATTTAATGAAATTGCACAGTCACAATTTTTTAATAGTGGGAAACTGAGATCGCTTTTACGATTGCAACTTGGTTAGCTCTTCTAAATATACTGACAGCCCCTTTAAAACAACAGATTTATTAAGACTGGATAAGAAAAAGGCACTTTGGGTAAGCAATGAGGGCTAGATCAGTTCACAGACAGTGGGACTAAGAATCTAGGTGTTGTAAAGTTTCAAGTTAAGTTCATATATTAGGAGATAGGGTCTATATTAGGAGTTGAAAATCCTATCCCAGGCATGAGAACATGAGTGCAAAATTAGCTCTTAATTCCCATAATCAGTTTATAAGACAAGAGAACATGTGAAGAGTATTAACAAAAGATTGTAGTCATGTCAGAGGCTCAGGTATTCTTATACAATAGAGATAGAGAAACCAAATAATGAATACATAATAGCTCAGTCACACCACACTGGTATTTAGTGCCAAACGGAGTTAGAGAAAGGGAGGTACGTGAAGGGGAGAGACAGGTTTGAAATTAGATTAGAGAGTCCCCTAATTAGCAGTTGGGGAAGATAGGCAGCCTCTGCATTAGAGGGCAGGAAAATTGACTATTTGGATAACTCATCATAAATTTGGGTATTTATTATCTTCATGTGCCTGAATCTGAGTTACAAGGCAGGATCAAGAGCCAGGGTTATAATTAGCTCAATTTTGCAACTGACCATTTTGAGATATGAGAATAAAAACTGGATTGGCATTGCCAAGAAACTAAGATGCCTTTAGACTACAACTACCCAGAGATTTGTGAGACTGATTTCCTGATATACTTGAAGATTAATTATGAGGACCTTCACTATGAATCATAAGAGAGGCTTGGAAATTTGGCAGGCTTTGCAAGTCAATAAAGAAGTGTCTAATATATAGAATACATAATGTCTTGGAGAGAGGTGAGTCATGAGTATAAACTTTATCTGCTTCTATAGCAATCTGGTGGAACCAATCAGGGTGTTTAGAGAGGGCCGGACATAAGGTTGGGGTGGACAGGAAATATTGACATTTTATAGGATTTTAAAAATGTACATTACTATCCATATGTGAAAGATTTGTCAAATTTTGTCTGCCATTAAACTTTTCCTTCTCTAGCCATTTCTGAGAACGTCTGAAGTTTGGGCAAGGCATCTATGCAGTATGTTATGTGATCTTTCTGAATGATGAGTAAAGGCTTATAATAAGTGAAGTGTGATGTCATCCATTACCAGAATATTGATTCCACTTAGCCTATAAAACAATTCACACATTCAGGGGAAAGGACATGCTTGACACAAAGATTAATTTTTGATGGCCATTATATCTTCATATTTCTCACCAAAGCATTACATATCCTTAACCTACAAACTAGAAACCAAACAGGTTAAAAAAGGTTTTAGATCTTTTAAAATAGAATGAGTAATTTATATGTAATCTTAGGACCCAGTTTCACCTAGGATTCTTAAAACAAAGCTAGCCGGTACACCAGCAAAAAATCTGGCCTTTGGATGTCATGTTTTAAGCAGCCCTTGCATGAATCTGGTTGATCATAATGTAGTATATTAGCCAGACTTGGAAATGTGTGATTTCCAGGGCGAGAAAAAATAAGAACAATATATTCACTCCAAACTGTACAATTTAGAAAGAGCATTACTCATGGATATCACATTTGCTTTTAATCAAATTTAAAGAAAATAAGAGTTATGTTTTACATATGTCTTTAACAGTTAGGCAATAATAAAGTTAATTTTTCACAGGCTGGGTAGATCAGTTGCAGGTTCCCGTGGTGTGACTAAAATATTTTGTAGCTCCTTAATGGATGGGATTGGTCCTGTCAATAAAATTGACAAGGTCTTCAATGACCTCCTGCAAATGTACTATTGTTGACAAGATAACGCAAGTCAATATTCTTCAAAGGGCTTAAACAGTATATACCCTGAAGAGATCTGGGTTGGCACCAGCAATACTGAATGTTCTAGTCATATCTTATGAAAAGTATATTCTACTCTGAAGTTTGATTTCACATCTTTTTCTACTTGAGACTGGAAATAATAAAGAGATTGTCAGGAACCCTAGCCGTAAGCATAATCAGTTTTTGAAAATCTCAGAGGCAGACTTTCTGAAAAGAGCCATTGTTATCAATAGAGTAATTTTAGAAAATGTGGACTTAAGTACAATAAGCAAAGGTGTCAGATCAATGTGAGCAGAATATCTACATGTAAAGTGGTACTTTTTAGTTGACTTGCTACTCCATAATTATAATTTTTTATAGTAGTGGTAGGTGCAAATTGTGTGATTTTACATTATATGATTTAAGAGACATGTATGGATGTGAAGTTGACAAGGGGTGGACTCATCAAGATTAATATTTTGTGTCAACTTGGCTGGGCCACAATGCCCAGATGCGGTTAAACACTGTTCTGGATGTTTTTCTGTGAGGGTTTTTGGATAAGACTGACATGCAAATTGATGGACTCTGAGTAAAGTATATTGCCCTCCATAATGTGAGTGAGCCTCAGCCAATCAGTTGGAGGTCTAAATAGAAGAAAAGACTGATATCCCCCAAATGAGAGAAAAGTCTATCAGCAGACACCTTTTGGACTTGTACTGCAGAGAGGTCTTTTCCTGTGTCTCCAATCTGCTGGCCCACCCTGCAGATTTTGGATTTGCCAGATTCTGTAATCATGTGAGCCTACACACACACACACACACACATATAGATACACCTCCTGTGGGCTCTGTTTCTCTTGAGAAATCTGACTAATAAAGGTGAGCACTTGGACAAGGAACAGGTATGCCAAGCAGAAGCAGCAAATGTTTGAAGGATTTGGAATCATGTAAAATTTGGGTAATTGTAACTTGATTGATCACAGTAGTTTGTAATACTTGAAATTCTGAATTATTTAATAAGCAGCCAACACTAGGAATTTGTCTTATTAAAATATGGTATGTTCATACAATTTAAACTAAGAAACAGTCAAGAAATGATGTTAGAGGTACATTAATAGTGACCTGGTGATAAATTTACAATTTGTGTGAGTTGAAGTGATTTAAATTTTAAAATTCATCATTACTGTATTTTTTCCTATGCAGTGATTTTGTATTACTGGTTTAAATAACTTTAATTAAATAAAAACAAAGATGAAGTCCTATAAAATGATCCTTTATATTTGTATGATGCTTTCAAATTCTCATAATTATTTGTAATTTTTATTTGTTCCTGGCATGAGGCTATGAATATTGGGCTTTTTGTCACCATTTTTTCCTTCCTGTATTCCCGGCACTAAAAGAATGTAGCCTGAAGGTGATAAAGTCAATTTTGTTTTAATTGTCTATGCAATTATGAGAAATCAAAGAAATTGTCACCAGGATTAAGAGAAAAAAAACTTTACACATTTTTAACTAACAATCTGTTTTCATCAAGATCAAATTTTTTACCCAGGAGATCTCATAAAATTAGATTGTTAATTGTCACATATAATGACTATATTTAATTTTGGTATGAAGTATTTTTAAGTAAAAGATTTCAGTGTAATTCAATGTAAAACAAACAAAAAAGCTTGCATGCAAACATTTGTATTAAACCTTTTAAACTAGAACAGAAAAAAAATATATATACACAAGTCAGGGTAAAGAATGACAGATTTATTTCCTGCTTTGATATTTATATTATTTGTGGCAATATGGATTCCTTCACTATGTCTTTCCCACTATATTTGAGTAGAACCCCTGGGAAATGCACACCACTATAGAAGCTACCTTTGTATTTGAACATTAAGTAGTTTACTTAAACTCCTTGGGCTCCTCTCCATAATGTATTTTCGACAAGTTCTTTTTTTTTACGATTTTATTTATTTGAGAGAGAGAGAGAGAAAGCACACAAGCAGGGGGAAGATCAGAGGGAGAGGAAGAAGCAGACTCCCTGCTGAGCAGGGAGCCCTAATGCAGGGCTAAATCCCAGGACCCTGAGATCATGACCTGAGCCGAAGGCAGATGCTTCAGTGACTGAACCACCCAGGCGCCCCTCAATAAATACTTTGTCAACTCTTCCTACATTCCATCCAAGCTTGCCTCTTCAACCACCCTTCTTTTATTTCCCACCCTCCTATTCAGTGTTCACCCCCTCCACTGAGACATGTGATATGTAATCTAGATAATGCCAGGAAATCTCTGCCATTCAAAATCTACACAATGATAAAACCCTTCCTGGTCCCACTACTGTTCAATTTTCCACTTCCCCTAATCGCCACTTTATTTTTATTTATTTATTTATTTTTTGGTTTCTAGGCAAACTCTTGGTTCCCCCTAGCTCAAAAGTAGTATCCATAGTTCTATTTTGTATCTAGTTAATCATTTTCTTATACTATTATTTCACTTTCTTAAGTGGCTAATAATTTGGGCATGCATACTGTCACATGGCCAAACATTTCCTAAGCAGTAGGTTTGTGGCAGCTAGTAGCTCGGCAGGTTCTACATCTACAGATTCAGGCAGTAAGAAGACAATGACCCCAAATGAATGCAAGTAGCTTATTACTTGCACACACAGAACCAAGAAAATCAGTGTGGTATTAGCAACCTGTACACTAGTCTTACAGGGAGACACTGAACCAAAGGAGCCAGATGGCAAGCTACAGGCTATATTGTAAGGGGGCGGAGACATCTGCTCTGTCAAGGAGGAGCCAATTCTAAACTATGGACAAACAGTTTTAGAGTCTGCAGCTGTACCTATATGGGGAGACGTGGACAGACCGATGCCTCAATAGATTCAGGGAGATGATGAGAAACTGCTTAATGGAAGCCTCCCACATGATATAGAGGCACATGTAAAAAGGCCTTGAGATAACTCTTCACCAGATTGCTTCCCTTGCCATATTCCAGGGAGGTCTACAGGGTGTTTCACCAGTATTTCAAAGACTGCAATCAAGTCTTGCTTGAACGGCCACTTGAAGGCATTCAAGATCACCAGGCTGCCATGGATGAGCCTTTACTCTGTATGGATATATCTGCTGACTTACTTACCGTCCTGGTTTTGCCTATTGCCTTTTAATAGTAATTATAGTCATAAATAGTGCACTATTTTGTTCTTAAAGTTTGTCATCTTGAACAATAACTTATAGTAACATTCTAGTAATGGTTATTCTTTATTTGGCTTAAAATTATTTAAAAGAATTTACCACGGCTTTTATTTGGGTGTGTTCTACACACAAAGCCTTGCAGAATCTAATAATGTGGTTACTCTGGACTAAATCTAGACCTTCTATTTCTGGAAATTTCCATTCGTTGGAGCTTTCACTGGAGAGGGCTAACTTTTAGGTTATTGATATGACACAGGAGGTGGTCAGGATCACAGCTCACTGACCAAAGCAAAATACTCACATTTTCTTCTCACTCTATGTCCAAGGCCTTTCAGGACAGACTGTTGCTTGTTACATGTACTCACTCTCTACTCTAACTAATGGTCATGTTTTATTGTTCATTTGTTTGATTTTGTTTTTTAATGGCATAATAAAAAATACTGAGTGGAAAAGAGAACCTGGAAAGAATGAGAGAATACCCTAAGAGACCCTGTACTCCTTTCTCAAAAATCATTTCTAGAGAATAGCAAGGCTGTAAATACTGGACAAAGTATTTTGAAGACTTGTTCTTTCCAAATTTATTTTGTGTAGAAAGAGTGGAAATTTTAATTTAGTTTTACAATCAAATAAAAATCTATTTGAGACTTCAGAGATTGTCTAGTTATCACCTTTAGACAGTATTCTGGAGTATATTGCAAATCTGATCTGACCGTAATTCTCTCCTCATTTTTTTTAGTATAGTTGAACCAGAAAAGGTGGATTTAATGCACAAGCAAAAAATGGAATGGGATATAGACTCCTTGATAGATGTTTTCGTTTCCTAAAACTGGCAGAGCAAAGTACAACAAATTGGGTGGCTTAAAAAAGAAATTTATTCTCTCACAGTTCTGAAAGCAAGAAGCCCTAAATCAAGGTGCTGGCACAACCATGTTCCCTGTGAAGGCTCTGAGGGAAGATGTTTCCTCACTTCTTCCCAGACTTTGGTGGCTCTCTTTAATTCTTGGCATTCCTTGACTTATAGCTACATCACTGGAGTATCTTCCTCCATCTTTACACGGCCTTCTTCCCTAGGAGTGTATGTAACTCTCTGTGCTCTCTTCTTATAAAAATCCTAGCCAATGGCTTTTGGACCCACCCTAATCCAGTATGACCTTGTCTTAGCTTGAGTATATCCATAAAGATCCTATTCCTGAATAAGTTCACATAACTTAGGCATTGAACATACCTTTTCTTTTTTTTTTTTTTTTAAAGATTTTATTTATTTATTTGACAGAGAGAGATCACAAGCAGGCAGAGGCAGGCAGAGAGAGGGGAGGAAGCAGGCTCACTGCTGAGCAGAGAGCCCGATGCGGGGCTCAATCCCAGGACCCTGAGATCATGACCTGAGCCGAAGGCAGAGGCTTTAACCCACTGAGCCACTCAGGCGCCCCGAACATATCTTTTTCGATACTGAATTGGGGCATGATTCAATCCATTACAACAAATACAAAATTTTTGATGAACATTTTAAATGAGAGGTAGAAAAAAATCAGAAGAAAATCTTCTAAACTAATGGATTTATAGCAATATAAAACAATTAGATACTTCTGTCCAATTCATTAAAACACCAGGGAAAAAGTCTCTTGATAAAGATCCCACAGATACTATAAAGAAAAAGCAGTTTTGGGGAAAATATAAACATATGTCTGGTCAGATAGAGAAAGCTGAAACATCCCAGTGAAAAGTGAAAGGCAAGGAAGACTTGAAGACTAACTCAAAATCCGACTTGAGGTTTGAAAGTGCCCCCAAAACTATACATAGAGCTTTCAACAGAGGGTGGAAGCCTCACAGGTTTGGCTACCAAACATATAATGACAAAAATTCAGCCAATAGAGGAGACTCCATTAGATAAACAGAAACTATAAAATGGGAAACCTTTAGTTAGAAGATACAATAACTGAACTAAATATTTGGCCTAATCGCATATTTAAGATGACTGAAGAATCAGTAAATCTTAACAGAGACCAAGAGAAATTAACCAGTTGAAAGAATTGAGAGAAAAACAAACAAGAATAATAATAGGCAGAGACTCAGAGACCTATTAAGCTATGTCAAGAATACCAACAAATAACAGAAGAAGAAACAAAGTTGACAAAACGTTAGCGAGACTTACTCAGAAAAAAAGAAAAATGACCGAAATAAAAATGAAAGAGGAGACATTATAACTGGTACTACAGAAATACAAAAAAATCAAAAGGCTATACTACGAACAATTACACAAAACCATACAACTTAAAATAAATGAAAAAAATTCTTGGACACATACAACCTCACAAGTCTGAATCATAAAGAAATAGAAAAACTGAACAGAAAAAATAACAAAGAAATCAATTCAGTAATGAAAAACCTCCTGGCAAAGAAAAGCCCTGAGCCTAATGGTTTCATAGGTAAATTCTACCAGAAAGGAAACCATCAACAAAATAAAAAGGCAACAAGGCAACTTAGGGAATGGCAGAAATTATTTTCAAACTATATATCTGAGAAGGGGCTAATATCCAAAAAATCTAATGAATTCACACAACTCGGAAGCAAAAAGATAAATAAAATTGGATTTAAAAATGAAGTGAGGATTTGGATAGACATTTTTCCAAAGAAGACATACACATGTCTAATATGTATGTGTAAATATGATTAATGTCACTAATAATCAGGGAAATTCAAATCAAAACTACCATGAGATATCATCTCATTCCTGTCAGAATGGCTATTATCAAAAAGATAAGATATCAAATGTTGGTGAGAATGTGGAGAAAGAGGACATTGGTGGCAATGTAAATTGGTACAGCCACTATGGAAAGTAGTATGAAGGCTCCTCAAAAAATTAAAATAGAACTACCATAAAATCCAACAATCCCACTGCAGGATACACACACACAGACACATACACACACAAACACACACACACACATATACAGAAGATGAAATCACTATCTCAAAGGGATATCTGCACTCCCACTTATGACATGAATGGACCTTTGGGCTATTTTGCTAAATGAAATAAGTCAGACAAATAAAGAAAAATATTGTGTGCCCTCACTTATATGTGGAATCTAAAAATACTGAATTCATAGAAACTGAGAGTAGAACAGAGGTTGCCAGAGTCTGAGGAGTGAGGGATAAGGAGAGATGTTTGCGAAAGGATATAAACTTTCAGTTATAAGATGAATAAGCTACAGGAATCTAATGTATGCATGATGACCACAGTTAATAATACTGTATTATATACTTTAAAATTACTATGAGGGAGAGCTTCAGTGTTCTCACTATAACAACAAAATGGTAATTATGTGAGGTAAAGGATGTCTTTAACCTTATTGTGATAAATAAACATTTTGCTATATGTGTGTTGAATTATCACATTGAACACCTTAAACTTATACAATGTTATGTGTCGATTACATTCAATAAAGCTGAAAAAGAAAAGCTAGATCATTCGGTAGCCCCTAACATCTAATATTATGTTTGAAGTACAAAAGCCTACATTTACCACTACAGGAAAATTATATGGGGTTCTGTTCTTTCACTAAATTTTTGCCTGCCTTTATTACAGTTCCTTTTATTTCTAAGGTATATTTTGGCCTATCATTTTCCTATAAATAAATCACTGGATCATTGGAAAAGTTAATTCTAATGGGAAGAAAACTGTCTCAATTTGTTCAGAAGCCTTTACAACCAAAGCAGAATTTTTGACAGTTCTCTGCTACCCCCATATCTCTTCATTACATGTTTTAGAAGAGACACCCACAGTCAGGAGAGCTGTAATTGTTCTAGTTTCTAGCTGAGTTGGAATGCTAAGGCCATACAACTAAGGCCTTAGAAATTTCTTGCCTGAGGGTTTCACGACAACATGGACAAGTTTTAGTTCAAGTCAAAGTAGACTTGCTTTAGATATAATGCTGGACCCTCAAAGAGGAATTTTTGCTGGCTTAGAAGAAAAATGTTGCCACAAAACTCTCTGGGACCTTTAGTGTTACAGAAATAAAGGGGAAACAAATCATGAAATTAGGATGATTTGGCTAATACCCTTATGTCTAGTTCCGTGCATGCTTCACATTGGATCTCTCAGTTTAATTTGCGCACTCTGGATTTTAGCCTAAGTGGGAACTATACACTTTGACTATAATATTTCTCTTAGTATTTGTCTGGCTTAAAGTACTCCTGTGTGTAATATCCAGAGTCTGAAATGCTGCTGTGCAACTCCTGTTTTGCCCAAACAAGGAGAAAATGTGACACTTATTATGATGGTTTAGTCTGGTTTAGTCTGGACCTAAGCACTGAAGCCAATATATGTTCTTGCCGCTGTGTTAAAGAATACTCAAGTCCCGTCTCCATGATGAACACTACTGAGAGTAAGACTACAGGCCAAGACTACAGAGCATGGTTTCTCAACCTTAGTACTATTGACCTTTGGACGATGTTATTCTTTGTTGTAGAGACTGTTCATTGCTGGATATTTGCCAGCATTCACACCCTTTGCCAGTGAGAGCTCATCATAACCCCTTCCTCAGCTGTGACAACTGGCAGATCAAACTCTGTACATGGTACAACTTCAGGTTGGTTTGGCTAGGATATCTTGGCCTCTTGAATCACAGTAACTTCCTTGCTCCATCTCGGTTCCAGACTCGGGCCCCATGTGCCTAACCAGCCATGAAGAGTGATTATTTTGCTTTTCCTTACTTCATTCTTGTGCTTTTGCTTCTTTCCGTTTCTTTATGTGCAGCCTCTCCAGACTTCGGCTCTCTCTCCTTCCCGTATCAGCCAGCGCTGCTGCTAGAGGCTTCTTCAGCAAGGGCAAAAAGAAAAGGCAGAGACTGTGGACAGACAGATGCCCTAGAAAGCCAGAGCTACACCATTGGATCATGAGTCAAAACACTTTGGGGAGAGCTGCCAATCTGCCCAAAAACCTTAAGTCACAATGGCTTTGCCCTGTGCCAGAAGTCAGTGAGGGGGCAGAAACAGAATGAGCCCTACCTTAACTTAGGCCTTTCTTTGAATCATTGCTCCCTTCCTCTGTGCAACTTGGGGGTAACTTAACTACCTCCCAAGACATCAAGTTTTGCTCATATATAAAATGAGAGTGTGCTAATGTGAGTTGATAAGATTGCGCTGGATAGTGGAAACGTAGGGGCTTAGTAAACTGTGGCTTCCTACATACACAGTAGTTGATCACTTTCTGCGGCCACTGTCCTGGGAAGATAGGCTGCTTCTGTGTTCTGAGTATCCCCAGCATCTGTGTCCTGACATTGCAAGGCCTTAAGACTGGCAAAATGCAGGCTGGATGTCCAGGTTAGCCACCAGCACAGAGCTGCTGTGTACTCAGCTAGGTTGCTCAGCAATGCCCTCCAAGCCTACACACCTGTTCTCGAAATCATTTGGGGACTGTATACCATGACTGTACCTCATCATGGCCCTATCCTCAACCCTCTGGGCCCTGGAGTCAAGCACAATTGCTGGGCCTTCCAGGAGAGCATGTGGCCCAAAAAAGCCCCTGAGCAGAGGTGTCCTGGAGGACCCACAGCCATGGAAGTGAGTGGGCTTCCTGCAAGTGGCTGCAAACAACCAAATACTCCCTGATTGAGAATGACTCCTATAGGCCAACTATCATAATTTACTTATTAAAACTAACAGCTTTCTTAACAAGACTTATTCTAAGACTCTTGCCTTGCTATGCCCGCCAATCCAAAGTTGTTATTATACTGTCTTAAACTCCACCAAATCACAACCAGTTCCCTGCTCTCAGGAACTATCTTAAAATCACCCTTAAATTTTTATAAATGTCCTCTCCTGAATTTTGGTCTTCCATACCACTATAAATCAACTAAAAAGATCTGATTTTCTGGTATTTTAGAGAAGTACAGAGCCAGAAACTCCAAGAGCCTGGCCCTAAAATCTGTGTGGGCTAGAACAAAAATTGAAATGGAGGCTCATATATCATTTGCCTCAAAAGTTAAATGTTATAAATTGAGCCACATCCATTACCCACCCACATCCCATAGAGCAGCTCCCGATCTCCTTCCTGGGGTTGCTGACCTGACCCAGAGATTCAAGCATATTGGCTTTTCCCTAAAATATCATGTAGTCAATCTATCCAAGAAGTAGCAGAGATCTTCTACAGGATGATAGGAACTGGGCTCGCATCCATGACTCTTGGGTCATTACTGAACCTTTCTAAGACTAGGATGGGGATTATTAACTCATCTAGCTACCAGGGATCCAGAGCAAGTAAGTTCCCTTTTTGGGGGTCTTACCTTAGTAACTCAGGATTTCCATGCAGTTTTAACCACTTCTCAAATCTATATGACCCAAATTAAAGAACAAAAAGGTGCTGTTGTCTGAGGAAGTTGGTCTGTCTAGACCTCTACTTTGGGTGATTTGGAGCACATGACTTTAAACAAAAGCAACTCTTTCTCTGATTTCCCAGGAAGAAATGTGCCTTATCATTAGCTACTTGTTAAATGCAAAGCACCCTAATTCCTTTCTGTTCAAAGTGTGCTCCACAGACTAGACACATTTGCTTCCTTGGGAGCTTGATACAAATGTAGAATTTTCAGGTCAGATCTAATAAATCAGATTTTCTATTTTAACAAGACATATAGATGATCTGTATGCACACTCAAATCTAAGAAATCTGCTCTAAAGCAAGAAGACTACCTATGAGAAGGGTCTCCTTACCAGGAGTTTAAACACAGTACCCACTCCTATAACTCCACTCCACAGTACCCACTCCTATAATTCTACTTCTTATCAGATTATGAAAATCCACAAATTGCTTCACCCACCACAGCATATGTATCCCTGCCTGATACTCTGTTGTGGGTGAAGCAATTATTATGGTACACTTATTAAATCTTTGAAGGTTTTCCTTTGCTTGTTAGCCCTGAATGTTTTTAAATCCTGGGGCAAACAACCATGGTGAGATTTCTGGGGAAAGAGTGGTAGGGCATCTTTTTGTAATGTGGGAAAAGAGCTATTGTGAAAACTTACTTTTAGGCAGTTTTGTCTTGGAAAAAGAGTATGTATCAGGCCTGAGATGATAAGAAATGAGGCAGCAGCCATCCATCAACCTGACAAGGAATTTAAGCAGGTCAAGTATTTCAATAATCCCATAAACTTTGATTAATCCCACTGTATCAACTTGGGCTGCCATTAAAAAAATACCACAGACTGGGTGGTTTTAAAAATGGAAATTTATTTTCTCACGGTTCTGGAGGCTAGATAGAAGGCCAAGATCAGGGTGCCAGGGTGGTCAGGTTCTGGGGAGAGCTTGTTTTCTGGCTAGCAGACAGCTGCCTTCTCACCCAGTTGTCAGTCATGTGGTCTTTTCTAGCTGTGTGTGTGTGAACAGAAAGAGAGAGATCCCTCTATTTTGTACTTCTTCTAAGGCTGCCAATTCTATGGGATTAGGACCCTACTCGAAATAACCTCATTTGACCTTAATCACCTCCTAAAAGACTCTATTTCCAATATAGTCATGTGGAGGGTAAGGGCTTCAAACTCACAGGGGAATTTGTGGGGGGAAAGGGTAAAATTCAGTCTAGAGAACCAACAAAGTTCTTTATAAAAATCAGAGTCTCCATTTAGTCATAAAAATATGTTGGATAATCAGGTTAATAATTTTTTTTTACTCTGCCTCAAAAATAGTTTCATAAAATACAATTGCATATTTCCTCCTGAACTTGACAAATACAATAATTTAGCTTTAAACAAGGTGGTGAGTTGTTATGTTTTTCTTCTTTTCTTTACTAATTGATATAGTCTGGTTTGTAGTTTCTTTAGTTCAATTAATTTTCTTTTAGGAAAAATGCCCATTGTTTCATATATTTTTGAGTATTAGAGATTAAAAAAAAAGAATATAGGAAGAACAGATCATGAAAACAAAATCAAACAGGTTTTTAAAAAACCATGCAAGATGCTAAAGGAAAAAAGAAAGCAATGTTTTCTCCTTTATTCCTTAAAACATTTCTTAGATGAAAACAATGAACCAAGTCAGAATGCACCCAGCTGTTTGCCTATAATTATAATTTTGTCACAAGGAATTACACCTGTGTAATAGTTCATTATAAGGTATTATAATTTTGGTTTTACAAGCAAAATGTCTCATTTCCTCGTGGGGAAATAGAAGTTTTCTCATATGTATTTACTAAACTTCCTGAGAAGGTTTCTTGCCTATCTTAGCAACAACATCATTACTTGGGAAATAAAACTCAAATGGGCTTGTTAAATATCCATTTTGCCTTTTGTTTTTTCTCTGTTCATTTCCTTGATAAAGTTATCCTATGGGAATTCCCAAGACTTAAATGAAAGATATAATAATCATCAAATCCCTCCTCCTCATTTAAACTTAAAAATTTTTATCATGCATGCTGTTGACAAAGTGGCAAGTGAGCATGACATGACAATGCAATTCAGCAGCCATAGGAAGGGGAATCCCTGTTTTCTTAAAATAGCAAAGGCCACAAAGACATTTTGGGGAAAAAGTGATAGAGGCTATAATACCCATGAAAGCCAGGGATAACGAACATCAAAACTAAAGTACCATTTCCTTCATAGATTTCTCAGAGTTTTATCTGTAATCAGTACCATGACCAACTTATGGACAATTTAGATATTCTGATAAGCACTAAATTATATCCTCTACCCACTGTGATGGCAGGTAACAAGTTCAGTCAAAAAAATTTCCCATATTTTTCACATTAACTAAAGGACATTCAGGGAATTAAGAATTTTGTAGCAGTTGAAAAAATCATGATTGACAGAAAGATAAACTGTTTAATACTCAGAAACTATTGATTCTAGAGTAAAGACCTCAAGAAAAGAGGTAAAAAAAAAAACTTTATTTAGTAGCAAAAGCTCAGTTTGAAAATGAGACTAGTCTTGCTTTTTTGTAGTTGGCAAAGGCTTTATATGTTACAAGGACTTTAGGTGTCCATGAGATAAAGGAAAGAAAAACAGAAATGTGAAGTGTGGGACAAGATAAAGATTAGTCAGTGGTACCCAGTTCTTGGAAAAAGATGGCTTGGTTTTTCATTTCTACCATCCATTTATCAAACAATAACAAAGAGTTAGGTCCAATGACTACAACTCTTTGTTTTGGAAAGGTTTCTTAAGGATCTTAACTCTTCACAGAAAGTAGCAAATACAGCCATTATTAATTATTAATTGGCCAACATTTCACTATTCACAGAAATCATCCTCCCCAAAAAAATAATGAAAGGTATTGGAATATTTTGCAAGAAATATAGAAGTTAGTTTTATATTATGTACTCCAAAACAAATAGCTATATACAACCATCTTCAATATGACTTTCTTCCAAAACTCTGTAGCTGAGCCCTTCATCAATAGAGGTTACATTTTCTTTGCTCTTTTTCTTTCAATCATCATCATTGGCTCCTTTTTTCTTTCTAGCTTTCTAATGCCCTCAGAACCCCAATTTTCCCTTTTTTATAAAGTACTGCCTCAACCACACAATTGGTTTGCCCACTGCTCCACTGAGCTATTGTGACATAACAAATCACCCCAAAATTTGCAGTGGGAAAACAATATAATTTTTTATGTTCATGGTTTTTAGACAGGACTATGTTCCACAATGTCTGAGTCCTCAACTGGGAAAACTAAAATGACTAATGGTATAAATCACCTGGAGGCTTTTTCACTCCTACGTCTGGTACCTGAGCTGGAATGACACATAGATTGGGCTCAAAGAAATCTCTGCTAGAGTACATGCACATGGAATCTCTATATCAATTGGGTTTCATGAGAGAATGACTGAAGAGAAAGCATCCAGTTACTGAGCATTCCAGGAGAACAAGGCAGAGCCTGTTAAGAGTTCTGATTCAGCCTCATTCCTGACATACAAAGCAATTGCACGCCCTCCTAGATTCAAAGAGGAAGGGACCTAAACCCAACTCTCAAGGGAAGGGGTATCAAAAAGTGTGGTAAGTCTATACCACATGACTCTAAAATGCCAAAATTGTTACACTGACAAGAAAGGCTCTGCATTTTTGTTTGTTTGTTTTGTTTTATTTCATAGATTAAAACTTTCCATTTGTCAGGAAGCACCATTCTTAAAAGTAAATGAGGATGACAAAGAAAAAATGCTTGTGTTAAGCAAGAATGCGTAAATGACAGAGAATTTAAAGATGTAGGGCAAAGACATGATTTGAAATGGTTGACAGTAGAAGGCCATCTTAAATCATTTCTTCCAGCTGATACTCCATCAATGTACCATCTCAAGGAAAATGCTAAGTTTGGAAATAATACAAAAGGTAAAGTAGAAACAGGAGGAAATGGGAGAGAGGGATAAGCAAAGTAGCTTTATAGTGAACAAAAACCTAGAAATGAAAACAGCCTAGTCTAAAATAATGACACTGACAGTGGAAAAAGGGTGAGAGCCATTTTTAAAACTTAAATGATAAAGAATTTAATGATAAATAGATTTAAAGTCTGAAAGAAACAAATGTATCATATGATTTTAAAATTTCTATCCTTGGACACTAAAAACTATTAAAGTAAGCATGTCAGTAAAACAAATGGAGTAAGAAAACTTACTCAAAATTGGAAGTAGTGGAAACATTTGGTGTTCTTCAAAGCCAAGCTTTGACACTTTTGGGGTGAGCTAAGAATATTTTAGTTATCTGTAGGAATGTAACAGAGCTTTGACTTTACTATATAGTCTTTGATTTGTCAATATAAAGTTCTATATTAACATGTAGAATTCTTGGGACGCCTGGGTGGCTCAGTCGGTTAAGCCACTGCCTTCGGCTCAGGTCATGATCCCAGGGTCCTGGGATCGAGTCCCATATTGGGCTCCTTGCTCGGCGGGGAGCCTTCTTCTCCCTCTGCCTGCTCTGCCTGCCGCTCCCCCTGCTTGTGCTCTCTCTCTCTCTCTGACAAATAAATAAATAAAATCTTTAAAAAAAACAAAAACAAAAACAAAAAAAACATGTAGAATTCTTCCTTCCAGAATAAATAATCCTCAGGATTTTATTTTATTGTTTTTAGAACATTGGCCAATTTTATACCTAACTCAGGATTCTCATTCTCATATTCTTATTTTTATGACTTCTTTGATGGGTTACATAAACCCTTTTCTTAAAATGTTCTTGGAACCAGCTTTACCATCTTACTAATTCTCTCTTTCAATATTACATTGAATAGAATCTCTGATAGGTGTTCATTTCATATTTGTAGAAGTATATTAACTATTAACCATAGTTTCTAGTTTCTGTATCTGTTGTTTGAAATCTGGGAACTTGCTGACTAGGGAGGGACTGTCTCTCCCAGGATTAGCTGATTTTTACATATAGAAAATAATTTACCTAGGAGTGAGCCTTTCACAGGCAAACTAACCTATGCAGAACCCATCCCCCACAACCATCTGCCTGCTTTACTGGATTCTTTCACTCCAGAACAGTTTTCTCCATCCACATCACCATGGGCCAGGCAGGCATTAGACAAATGGGGACAACCCCTAAACTTAGAAGCCCACTGAAATTATTTCTACTAACCAATCTTCAATCTGCTTAGTCTGCCTGTGAAAACCAGAATAATGGATCTTCCAAAGTATACCTCCTTCTCTAAGCCTTTGATTTATCTGGGTATTCTCTTGTATGGCCAGACCTGTCTATGTGTGATCCTTTCCTCTTGGGAATTGTGAGTAATAAACTATCCTATCTTTTTAATGGCAATCCTCTCTTGATCTGTTGACCTCACCATACCTGAATAAAAAGAAATCTGTTTTCTTAAAACAAAGAGTATTATATTTTTATCATGCAAAAAATATCATTTACAAGTGTGCATCGCTGGGAGAAAAAGGCATTAGTTTTCAATGCACACATGCTTAGTTCATTAGTCTTATGTACTTGTAACCTTCCATTAATAGAAATGTTTATAAAAGCCTTTACCATTTGTTTGGTACATTATTTGATTTGATATTTTTCTACTATAAAAATGACTTAGAGATTCCCCTAAATATATTGCCTGCATATCCTTATTTTTTTTTAAGATTTTATTTATTTATTTGACAGAGAGAGAGATCACAAGCAGGCAGAGAGGCAGGCAGAGAGAGAGGGGGAAGCAGGCTCCCTGTTGAGCAGAGAGCCTGATGCGGGGCTCGATCCCAGGACCCTGAGATCATGACCTGAGCCAAAGGCAGAGGCTTAACCCACTGAGCCACCCAGGCGCCCCCCTGCATATCCTTATAACACAATTTGGAGATACGCTTTCCAAATATTTGTTGCCCAGTTAGAAATCCATTTCAATGCATTCCCTATTTCTTCCATTAGTTCCCCACTTGTTTTTCCATTCCCTAACAATAACATGAAAGGAGTGTTAGGATTTTGTCCATGAGAACCGAGTATACTTACATATAAAATAATTGAGTTTTCAAAGAGAAAATCGCTACCTTGGAAAAATGCCTACTACGTCAAATGCCTACTTTGTAACAGGCACCAAGAATATAATCAAAGCAGAGTTACTGTGCTCAACCATTGTGAGGATGCTCACATAATCCCTACTTTTTTTTTTTTTAAGATTTACTTATTTATTTTAGAGAGAGGGAAAGAGCAAGAGCAAGGGTAAAGTCAGAAGGAGAGAGAGAGACAGAATCCTCAAGCAGACTCCCTGCTGAGCATGGAGCCCAATGCAGGGCTTGATCTCATGATCCTGAGGTCATGACCTGAGCTGAAATCAAGAGTCAGCCACTTAACCAATTGAGCCACCCAAGCACCGTGCTCACCTCCCTGCGCCGCTCTCCTCCCTGCGCCCCTGCCTTTTTTTTTTTTTTAAACCATAATTCTAACTTTCATGTTTCATCCCTAGGAACTTTAGATATCACCTGGTCACACTGAATTGCAAGGCTATGGATAGGTAGTAGAGAGCATGCAATTGGCTGCAAACAATGAAGCCAGGACTGAAATTCTGCAGCTTGGCAGAGTACAAAACCATTGTATACTTATAGATCAAGTATGGTATGTAGTAGATTTTCCTGTGTCATGTAAAGAAGTATGAGAGGAAACAAAAGCAAAAACATACTGGAGATAAGGCAATGGGGTAATAATTCAGACTGCCTTGGTAAGCAAAATAGATTCTAACCTATGAGTCCTCAAATATGTTTCTCCTCTTTATTTAATAGCTATTTTTCTCCTGTAAGCAATTTAAGAAGCTCTTTCATCAATAATGTAAACATGCTAAAGTCTAACAACTAAGAGTTCTATTGACTAAAATGTGGCATTTTTTCTCGTGTTACAGGCAAATATAAACAGTTCTATATTATAAGTCAGGTTTACAGATATGACTGATCAGATGAAAAAACAAAGTACCACTATCTACACTGATTTGGCACTGCATAGAGCAAACCATGAAAGACTGCAAAACTTTCTTTTTCTACATTCCATTCCTTATTCTAAGAGCAAATCATGGTCTTTTTATCAGAAACTATTATTTGTGTAATATGAATACAACTTTCCAAAACATCGTATGTTTTAAAAAACAAAAACAGGCCATAGTTGGCATTCATTTGTTATTATAAAGAACTGATAAAATTCTATTTGAGGGCCAGGTGTGGTGCCTTTTTAATACAGACATTTATATTTATTTGCCTTTGATGTAGAAACACTCTCTTGAGGAAATAATCCATTTGGTTTACTCTTATTATAAAAGGCAGGCACTTTTTTTTCCCCCTGATTTTTTATTTACCCACATTAGATTGTATTGCTTTTGGAAAATATTTGATTCCCTTTTACCCAGTTCCAATTAGGTAACTATGTAACTTTTCTTGGCTGAGTCTCAAAATGACAAGAGAGATTTGTGCCTTTAGAAAATAATCTTTAAGAGTTGGTGTGTGTCTCTCCATATCCTCTTTTTCTCTGTTGGTCACCACAATGTTCTAGCTAGTGGGTACTCTGTCAGGATCCCTGGAGTGAGGACAATAATGTAGGAGCAAAACTTCTAGGTAGCATCAGAATAGGCCCATATTAGGGAGGAATAATAGACCTTGGTTCTCCAAAGACAGTTAAATATGGGGTGTGTGACTCTGGCATAGACTGACTAACACTGTACCTGTCCCTTCAAAATGGTATTAAAAGGGGCGCCTGGGTGGCTCAGTGGGTTAAAAACTCTGCCTTCGGCTCAGGTCATGATCTCAGGGTTCTGGGATTGAGCCCCGCATCGGGCTCTCTGCTCAGCAGGGAGCATGCTTCCCCCTCTCTCTCTATCTGCCTCTCTGCCTCCTTGTGATCTCTCTCTCTCTGTCAAATAAATAAATAAAATCTTTAAAAAAAATGGTATTAAAAAAAAATGGTTTTAAAGTAGATTAAAGTACCCTAAGATAAATACCGGGCTTAAAAAAAATACTTTCTATTGAGGTTTTAGGGAAGAAAGGAGCATTCAATGGCATTATCACTGCAAAGTGTGGGTATTACTTTCTAAGGGTAATACCCCTAGGGACGAGAAGAAGGCTTTCACCTAGCCCACATCACCATACTCCAAGTGATTGAATTATCTAAATTTCCACAGTGTTCGCCCACTATCTGTTTATTCATTTTATTACATTCTTTATTCATATGTAATATTGTTCATTTCTTCACTTAATAAGCATTTACTGAGTGCCTGCCTTGCCCAACATTCTTCTAAACAAAACAGTGGGTATAGATCTCAAGCCACATAGATTCTAATTATGATGAGAGGATACACAAGCATTTGCATTAGGAGGCAAAAGGAAATACAGGTCCTATTGGAGCGTGGGGGAAAAAGTGGTTGACAACAATGGGAAGATGAGAGGACATAGCATTTAGACCAAACATAGTACAGAAGGATTCTGACAAGGAAAAGAAGGGATGGTAAGTTATGTTGTGTTGAGGTACCATGATCAAAGACAAGTGGTAGTTAAAATTCACAGCAAGTCTACAAAACCGTGAGTTGTTTGATTGTTTAGTGCATGGAAGGTGAGTGGTATAAAATAACGCTGGATGGGTAGTGTGGTTTAGGAGAATTAACAGGGACTTATTTGTCTCTTTTGATAGAGGTAGGTCCATTAAAGTTTGGAAATTCTGTTGGGAAAATCTCTTGCAGGCATTTATTATTCGTTTTTAAAAAGGATATCCATAGTAGAGACATAGAAGGTTGTGCTATTTTCAACCAAATCTTTAGGTAAGGACCCTGAGGAAACATCCTGAGTTAGCTGTTTTAACACAGATCAAAAAGCAGCAAACTAATAAGGACACTTCTGGGTTTAGGTCTGACAAGTAAAGAGCTCAGAAGTTGATAATCTCATCTTTACAACAAGAAACACACAGAACAAACTAGAAATCAATGACTCTTTTGAACCTTCCAGAGAAGAGAATTCACACACTGCAAACCACCAACCCCAAATTGGAGGAGAGAGGTGAATCCAGAAAATCACAGTGGAGACCTGCTTAAATGGAACAGAAACTGTGGAAGCAATAAATGTTAGGGATACTTTAATAGAACTATCAGGAAATTTAAGATGAACACTATTCATATGTGAAGAGCTCTAATGAATAAGAACACAGCATAGAAAAACACATGGATAATATAAGCAGTGAGACAGAAATTAAGAATCAAAAAGAAATAATAAAAGTCAGAAACACTGTTGTAATAGAAATAAAGAACACCTTTGATGAGCTCATTAGTAGACTGGCCAAGGAAAGAATCAGTGAGCTTAAATATATCAACAGAAACTTCCCAAAATGAAATAAAGGGGGAGAAAAAGTATGACAAAACAGAACATTGAAGAACAGAGGGACAATTTGAAAAGATGTTCCATACATGTAATTGAAATAGCAAAAGAAGAAGTAAGTGGGAATGAAATAGAATACACATTTAAAATAACAGTTGAGAATTTTTCACAATTAATGATAAGTAACAAATCAGAGATCCAGGGAATTTAATTTTATGTGTCAGTTTTATTGGGCTATGGGGTACCTGAATACTTGGTTTAACTATCCTGGGTATGCTCCTGAGGGTGTTTCTGGATGAGACTGACAAGTGATGGGTAGATTGGATAAAGCATATTGCCCTCTCCAGTGTGGGAGAGCCTCATCTAATCTACTGAATATCTGAATACAGCAAAAAGACTGAATTAAGGAGTATTTGTTCTCTGTGCCTACCCATGAGCTGGGATAGCAGTCTTCTGCCTTCAGATTTAGACTCAGAAAAAACTTAGCACCAAAAAGATCTCAATCTGAAAAAAAGTGCATATCACTATATGAAAGTAGTCAGGCTGAAAAGTCTATATACTGCAACATTTCAATTATATCGCATTCTGAAAAAGGCAAAACTGGAGAGATAGTAAATTTTTTAGTTATCACCAGGGGTTTGGAGGAAGGGAGGGGGATTAAAAAGGCAAAACATGGGAGACTTTTTCTTTTTTCTGCAAGCAGGCTTCACACCCATCACAGAGCCCAATGCGGGGCTTGATCTCACGACTCTGAGATCATGACCTGAGCTGAAATCAAGAGTTGAACGTTTTACTCACTGAGCCACCCAGGCAGCTCAAGACAGGGGACTTTTAAGGGCAGTGAAACTATTCTGTATGATATTCTAATGTTGTATACATGACCCTATGCATTTATCAAAACCCCATAGAGTTTGCAACATAAAGGGTGAACTTTAGCGTATTCTAGTGAAAATGACATCGGTTAGCAGTTTGGGAATCTCAGGATGGGATGCAGATTCTGACAAAAGAATGTAAGTATATTACAGATGAAACAACCTTACTGAAGTAGATAGTGGGAAAAGTTGTTGATCTAATTAACTTTGGAAGTCAGTGACATCTGGAAGAGTAAAGGTGAAAGAAACTGCACATGAACACTTGAATCCAGATGATAAACTTGCTTCCCAGAGTGTATAAGGTAATTATGATGCTACACATACATATTGGCACTGAATATTTAGGTAATGAGATGGTAGCTGGTGGGAGCTAGACTTCTTACAAATGGAATAGGAGCCTACAGATAAGCAAAGGAAGCAGGTTAGAAAGATCCATGTTAATAGATTAGTGTTAAAGACATTGGTATGAACTTATGTCTCATTTGCAGTTACACAGAGAAGTATTTATACATAACGGTATACACAGAAGTTAGTATATACACATATATTCCCTTGCTCTGTCAGCTAAGGAGACCTAGAAGCATCAAAGCACCTGTACTTATGGGCACACTTAGAACCCGTATTTTGGTTTCTAATACTATTCTCCAATAATGGAACTAAGACTCCCTAAAGAATGGCTGATTCTAAGATAGGGAAATCTTAACATCTTGTAGCGCTAGAAAGTATGAAAGCGGTAAAACAAACAAACACACACATCCATTGTGGTATATCAGAGACAAAGGAGCCAACTGTAAGAGCCTTTGGTATCCACAGCTGGACAAATCTGAATGTCAAAATAAAATAGTATTGGATTATAACCCAAAGTATAAAACAAATATCCATGAGTCCATACTGATATAAACAGATGATTAAATAGGATAATTAATAGGGAGGAGAGATAAATATATTGTGCAAAAGAATTCCAAATAATTTATGTAGCCAATCTGTTCTCAAGGAGGAGGGAACATAAATCCTGACTGCTTAAGTGGGCATTGTGCAAAGTGACTTATTTCCAAAGAGTACAGTACCGTGGATAAACCTAACAAATACCAGTCCAGACAGGTGATCAAGGTCAACATCCACAGTGATAAATCATGTTGATAATATGTTACTGTGATATAATATAATTAAAATGGCTATCATTCAAACTAGCCAGGATATGGAAACAACCTAAATGTCCATCAATGGATGAATGGATAAAGAAAATGTGGTATGTGTGTGTGTGTTTATCTATCTACACACACACACACACACACACACACACACACACACACACACACACACACACACACACACTGAAATATTATTCAGCCTTTAAAAAAAGGAAATCTTGTTACTTGTGACAATATGAATGTACCTGGAGGACATTATGCTAAGTGAAATAAGCCACACAAAGACAAACACTGCCTGATATCATTTATATGTGGAATCTAAAATAGTCCAACTCACAAATGCAGAGGGTAGAATGGTGGTTACCAGTAGCTGGGGATAGGGCAGATATGCTGGTTAAAAGGGGTACAAAATTTCAGTTATGCAAGTTGAATAAATCCTGGAGATGTAACGTATAGCAATGTGATATAGTTAGCAATACTGTATTGTATATGAAATTTGTTAGGAGAGAAGATATTGAGAGTTCTTACCACACAGAATAAAAAGAAACAAAAGAGGAAATGGTAACTATGCGGGGCAATGGATATGTTAATTAGCTTGATTGCGGTGATTATTTCACGGAGCACATGTGTATTAAAACATCAAGTTGTACGCCTTAAACATGTAAAATATTTGTCAGTTATACTTCAACAAAACTGGAAGAAATAAATCAAAAATAAAAATAAAACAGTGCCTCCCCAATTGTTCTAGGAGAGGATACGGAATCTATCAGCATTTTGGTTCAGGCAAGAAAATGCAAAAATGAAAATGAATCCTTGAACACCACATCAAAAATTAATGATGTACTATATGTTGGCTAACTGAACATAATAAAAAAAAAATGAATTGGAGCCAAGTTGGGCCCAATAACTAACGAAAGCCAGAAGATAATCCCTTCAAGCTGTTATTCTGTATCACTAGAAAGTAAAAGTTTTCCAGTGCTTCTCAAACCTGTAGTAAAGATGTTTCAAATATACTTTTGAATAGTTTGAAGGAATAAATTAAAATTTAGTTTTCAACACTAAAGTCTTGACATGCAGTATCGATCTATAAAGATGAGACCTATTTATCTTATACACTTGTTTACGGACATGGTTTACTGAATGCTGTACAATGAAATAGAAGTACAGCAAATTTTATTGATATCCCTGTCAAACAAACAATTGCATAGATATATAATGCATTACCCACTTTTTCTCAATATATATCGGCATTTTAAAGTTATTTCATCATATAGTATAATATTTGAAACTTTACTGATTATCATTTTGAATTATAGAATGTATCTCCAGAAGGAATTTGACTTCATTTCAGGAGCTACCAAACTTTAATTCAAAAGTAACTGTTATTCTAATCCCTGTCTATTCCCCATAAGCTTCTGTTAATATGTTTTCATCCTACTGTTATATTTTGGCATGTATTAAATAAACAACTACAAGCATTTCATATTTGGGGAGAAATCCAACAAAATAGAAACCACATATAATTTCTTTCTATGTCAAGAAAGATTTTAAAGCTGTTTTGTACTGTGAAGCTGATTCGCAGCAAAATACTAACAGTGGTTGCATTTTTAAAACATTAGAATAAAACCGAAGAAGAGGTATTTATCTACAGACGAGCAGGCTCTGTTTCGAAATCAACCTAAATGTCCAGATCAAAATTGTATTTTTGAAAAAGCATTATGCAAGAAGATTCCTAATGGCATGAATATTCCTTTAGATGCCTGATTACAAAAATAGACCATGAACAATCCAGGCACTTGAACTGAATTGTGTATGATTACTAGCTTTCCTCAAATCTCTCAATACTTTACATCAAATTAAAATAGTTTTCTGTCATTTTAGTTTTCTCAAAGTTATTCAGGATGACTTTAATGAGAAAGTAAGGAGTTAGTATGCTTAGAATCTGTGAAATGCCTTTTTACGTGTGTTATTGGCCTTTTCTTGCTCTGTAGGAGTAAAAATTTTAAGGAAATTAGTCACCCTCCAGTCACCTAGGGGTATATATATCAATGTCTGATGTACATTAAATTTTATTGTTAGGCCAAGACTAAGTGTAATATGTAAGAGTAAGCCTTTTCCTGTTAGCCTTTTAGTTGTGATTTTTAATTTTTTTTTACTTCACACATGAAATTTTGTAGATTTGTTGATGGTTTTGTGATCTGTAGGTTCTGCCAATTTTCACCAAATATTTAATTATAGTTCACTATACTTTGTTATATTTCAGAATGTATAGTTATTTTCAATGTTATCGCTACTATAGTTTGTTTGACGGATGGATTCACATATGAAGGTATGCATTATTCAGTTGAGTTCACCATTATTTATTTATTATTATATCTTTCTTTATATAATTTTGAAATAAATAGACAGATGGACAAAAAGTTGCCTGCAGTTTTTGTTGAAAAAGGCCATTTTCATTTGTAGAATAATCAGTGAAAAGTTTTGATATGGAACTCATATCAGGGATGCTTTACTATAAATGAAAATCCACCATCACTAAAATATACACAAAACCATCTTTTCAGTTGATATTGTCTCATCCAGCCAACTGCAGAATTATTCCTAATTTCTTCTTTACTTCTCTATATACTTAATCACTAAATATTCTGATTCTGTATTTTAAAAAGTTCTCAAAAGAGTGCATATTAATCTATTATTAAATGTATTATTAAAATGGTCACCACTAACATTTAACACTAGATTTTTTTTGGACAGCTCATTATGTATACATTAAAAAAAGTGTTTAATCAGGCAATTTGTATGACAAGGTTTGGAGTATGTCATAAACATGAAACTTTTGAGAACCATTGTCTTTGGTCTCTGTTTTAATCATTAATTTCTTGAACTACTGGGGAATACACATGAAATTTCCTTCTAATCCCTTTAAATTCCTTGATTCTATCAAAAATCTTTAAGGGACTGAGAAATTTCACCTTCCTTCTCCAGCTTAGAAACATCTGATGACATTTCGTTGCCTACAAAGGTTGCATCTATCTCTAAAGCACCACTCCACTTTCTAATCGATACATCCACTTTTGCATGGCCCAAATGATTTTAAAAGTGGACAGAAGTGTATTAATTTCTCCATATGACATTTGATTACCTGAGATAGTTATGCAATCTAAAACTTGGAAACAAAGCACAAAGATACCTGCATGTTCTTTTAATATCATTTTTTAACATTACCACTCAGGAATACGTTATCATTCAGGATAATACATGTGAATTTGGTCCTGCATTTCAATTTTTCTGTTAGAATCCTAAAGTAAAAAGTTACATGTTAATCTGTAAGTTTCTATCTGATGAAAAAGATAACCACAAAGTTTACAGAGTTTTGGTCCTATAAAATAGTAAAAATTTTTGTTATCTATTAACAAATTCACTTCAGAATTTCTTTACTTGACTGACTATATAAATCTCTATTTCTCAAATGTTTCGTTAAGCTAGTTGTATTATCTTACTGGTTCCCTCATTAATGTGTTGAATAACATCATCGACACATGGTTCAGTCTATATTCGATGAAAGTCATGTCTTAATTTTTTGAAAATTATTTCAAGAGAATAAAAGTTGCAAACTGCCAAAGCATCAATACTACTACTACTTAGATACAGTCCCAGAAGTAGAAGTTCTGGGCTTATTCTGTATAAGGAAATTCTCTTGAATTCATGAAAGAACATGAATTTAATACTGATCTTAAAAATCTCTTTATATGGGGGCGCCTGGGTCTGTTGAGTCTCTGTCTCTTGGTTTTGGCTCAGGTTATGATCTCAGGGTCATGAGCTCGAGCTCTGCATCGAGCCCAGTGTTGGGCTCTGTGCTCCGCCAGGAGTCTGCTTGAGATTCTCTCTCTCTCCTTCTGCCCTCCCCCTGTTCATGCTCCCTCTCTAAAGTAAATAAATACATAAAATCTTTAAAAAAAATCTCTTTAGGGGTACCTGGGTGGCTCAGTTGGTTAAGCATATGTCTTAGGCTCAGGTCATGATCTCAGGGTTCTGGCATCGAGCCCCACATTGGGCTTCCCTGCTCAATAGGGAGTCTGCATCTCCTTCTCCTGCTTGTGCTCTCTCTCTCAAATAAATAAATAAAATCTTTAAAAAAAACCCTCTTTATCTGGACACAAATCTCCCTCATCCCAATATCCTATTATTTAATCTATATTAAATTACTAAACATTAACTATGCAAAATGAACATATTTATTATCCTATCAACAAAACAATATTTGTAATTATTCTAAGTTCTAGAAAACTTTTGTCATTGGATGATGAATGTCTATTTTTAAAGAGTTAAAATTGATTTTGTGATATGACTTTTCATGTTTCTTTGATAATTGTAATTTTTATTCTTCTAAATCTTAAGTCCATTAATTTCTCTCAGAGTAATTGCAACAGAAAGTGAGAAAAAATTAGGATAAAGCAGCAGATGTTTTATTGAACATGCTTGCTCAATGCTTTCAATGTTACTTTTGAAAATATAATTGGAGAAATTTCAAATAAAGTAGTTAGTAAAAGTAAACAGGACTAATCTCTCTGTTGCAGTGTCTCAAATATTCTCTGCCTCTGGCAATCAGGATAAAACAAAAACTGTTGCTCTCTAAAACTATTTTTATATGGGCTCCAATTGTCAAGCCTTGTCCAACTCATTTTCCATGCACTCCTGCTTTAAATGTCTGTGGTATGCAGCAGCTGTTGTTGTTAAACCCATACTCCTTTTTATGGCTTTATCTTAGATTTTTTGATCCTTCAAGTAAGGTCCCAGTAAAAATGTGCTTTGTGAAACATTTCCAGAAGCATCAGATATTTTATCACAGGGAAAGTGTCCAAGAGGATTTGAAGCTACAGGTTTAGGAGTTTTTAAAAATTGTAGTATGGGTTTTAAGGCCAAGAATAATTCATCCCTTTGATTGTATGTGAGGGAAATCATTAAAATATACACTCACTTATACAAACAACTTATTTCCAAAATGTTTTCAAAATTTCTCAAAGGGTATGTTTCTTTCATTAGAGAAAAGAATATAATGAGAAATAGTGAGAGTCATCTAGGAGCAAATATGAGTGTATATCTCTAAGTGTGCTTTTGCTTTTTTTATCCACTCTCTTTTTTTAAGATTTATTTATTTTAGGAAGAGAGAGTGAAAGAGAGAGAGAGACAGAATGCACAAATGGGAGGGGCAGGAGAAGGCGAGATAATCCCAAGCAGGCTCTATGCCCCGTGTGGAGCCCAACATGGGGCTCAATCTCACGACCCTTAGATCACAACCTGAGCTGAAATCAAGAGTTAGATGCTTAACTGACCACACTAACCAGGAACCCCAATCCACTGTCTTTTCCAAATATCATCCTGGAATCATCATCATGATGACAAAATAATTGCAATTCGGTGGTATGAATTTGTGATTACTTTGATATTAAGTAGCAATGACATGCCAATGACACTGGTAACCAATCTCTGATATACCAGAAGTTGTGTTTAAAATAAAGCTCAAAACAATAAATCATATTTAAAAGAGATTTGGGGGGGTCAAAATTTTTAAAGAAATATTTTAAATATCATATTTGCTCACCATTTGCATCTTACCCACTTTTTTACTCACCACATTAACATTGCTGAGAAGATCTGTGTCTAAAGGAAGATGTAGCCTAAAGTAATATCTTTATTCTTTTTTTTATTAACATCTTTATTCTTTAAGAATTTGTCATGAATCTTTTTCTTTGTTCCTTTGCTAGACTTGAGGAAGAAATCTAAGGAAAGAAAAATATGTGTGTTCTCCTTATCTACCTCTCTCCTACACCCAGATCTTGGAGCTAGCCATATGAGCATATTCTCTATATCTACAACTTGACCTCATTCTGATCTCTGAAACACTTCAATGATTTATTATTTTTTAATGGAAAAAAATAACATAAATCAAATGATGGAGAAAGAGAGAAATAGAGGAAAAAACAACCCAGATCTCTCAACCCTTAAAAGCCTACCTCTGTAAATCTTAATACTTAAGAAAAAACTTAGATTTTAAAATAATACTTTAACACACAGGGATATAAGTCCTAAGCTATACTAATTTTTTTATATTCCAGAATAATAATATCCAAAATGGCCTGCCTTAGAGTATAACATTGGTAAATTTTCCACCTTGTTAAATTTTCCTGTATGTTAGGGGTTAGATCCTTTTCTTTGGTGCAACAATATACCTCACTCCATATTTTCTCCCACTAAAAGAACTTGATAATGACCAACCTCTCCTACTCTCCAGAATGTATGCTGAGTGCAGTAATAAACTGGGAATTTTCTTTATAATGAATGTCATTTTGAAACGAATTCTTTCCTATAGATTGATCCTTTTCTTTCTTTCATCGGTATGGATTTTCAGAGAAGACTGTTTGAAGCAGAACAGTGTATAAATTCATGATTTGACATGCAATATATTTAGAAATTGATCTAACTAACCCTTAAAAATATAAATGTAAAGGCATTTCTTTAAAAAATTTATGATATTTTATCTCCTTTTTTCTGGCCTTAAGTACTATGCCAAACCATTGTTAAATAATAAATTACATGGCAATTAGCATTAACTATATTAGCAATAACCTTTCAAATGAACAACTGACTTATATCCACAGCCACCATCTGCATCTTACTTAACATTATCCTAATAAATTTTTCTTTCTACATGGAGAACTTCAATAAATTTGCATAAAATTTCCTATATATATTACTCATTCCAAAAACAGAGGAATGGGGGGAGGGGTGATCCAAAATAAGTGAATCGTCACCTGTCACCAAAAAAAAGTCTGAAAAACTTCAACAACTATGTCACATTCAATCTGACTGAGAGATTTACTGATTTATATGAATTGCAATGCATTCTGAAATGGTTTGAAGTTTAAATATTTAATAACATACTTTGGCCCAGTTTCGATATTTCTGGAAGCAGGAGATATCTCAAAGAACTTTCCTGTGCAGAAGAGCATATTAGGAAGAGTGTTTGTGGGAGAACTTGTACCTCTCTTAGGTATTATGCTACTACTGACACTCCATTTGACTGTTTAACACGAACTATTTGCCCATTTCTACGAGGATATCCTGCCAGCTAAAGGTTGTTTGTCCCTTTTCTCACTATGATCTCATTTTGCTGGTGTTTTAATGGCTACACACTTGTATTCTCATCCAAAGATCAGACATCTGGTCAGTTGTAACTGTAGCTTGTTGACTGTTAAGTGTTACACCAGTTACATACATGGTCATCTCTTTTTAGTTGGATGTTTGAATATCCTACTTACTTAGTCTGGTTTTGCAATCTTCATCTCACTGAGGGCTCACTATGATTACTAGCTTGTCTACTTCATGTCTTCTTACTGCCTCAATCTGTTGGATACTCTGATTTGCTTCTATTCTTCATGCATCCAGTCATTTGTTTACTAAACAAATATCTGTGGAAAATCTCTATGAACCAAAAGTGTGTTTATGATAGGCTATTGCCTATCATTACAAATGATGCACAAATTATATGGTGATTTCCTAACCAGCTTTCTCTAAACTAGCATTTGTATGACAAGCTTTCCTTCGGTGACTGAAGTCCTGGCCACTTCCTGAACACTCAAAGACCCAACTTTTCTGATCCTGCATGGCTGGAGGTGATC
>CM052885.1:35792756-35816334 GCA_028534135.1 Potos flavus
TGGTGGGAATGCAAATTGGTGCGGCCACAGTGGAAAACAGTATGGAGATTCCTCAAAAAACTAACAGACTTTTTTTTTAAACTAACAGACTTACCACATGATCCAGTAATTCTGCTACTGGGTATTTACCCAAAGAAAATGAAAACACTAATTTGAAAAGATATATGCACCCCTATGTTTATTTGAGCATTATTTACAATAGTCAAGATATGGAAAAAACCCAAGTGTCTGCCCATACACAAATGGATAAAGAAGAAGTGGTACACACACACACACACACACACACACACACACACACACACACAATGTAATATTACTCAGCCATCAGAAAATGAAATCTTGCTATCTGCAACAACATGGATAGATCTAGAGGGCATAATGCTGAGTGAAATAAGTCAGTCAGAGAAAGGCAAATACCAAGTGATTTCACTCATAACTGGAATTTAAGTAACAAAACAAACGAACAAGCAAATTAAAAAAGAGACAAAAAAAACCCAGACTCTTAAATATAGAAAACAAACTGGTGGTTGAAGGGGAGGTGAGTGGGGGATGAGTGAACTAGATATAAGGGGATTAAGAGTACATTTGTCTTGATGAGCACTGAGAAATATATGGAATTACTGAATCATATTGAACACCTGAAACTAATATAACATTGTATATGAATTATACTTTCATTAAAAAATAGTACTTTTTACTCAAAATTAACAAAGATTAAAAATAATAAGAATAACATCAACTGTTAAAGTGAAATATGTACTCACATAATGAGATTAATTTGAAACATATGTTTTTGATTTGAACTTTACTGTATCTGTCAAATTTAGAATGTAACAATAATCTAAAGAATATTTCTTCAAAAAAAAGAATAGTTCTTCAGGTATATTTTTATAAATGTGAAAAAGTATGTCAAAATCCAACAAATTTAAGTATTATTTTAGTATCAAATACAACTAAAAATCCATCAGTATTGGAAGAGAAACAAATTAGAGTATGTTCTTTAAAAATATATGTATTAATAATAATTAGATATAAATAAGACATGTAGAGTAATTTTAATAAAAATGCACATTGGAAAATAGCATGTATTGAGTATTAATACTGAAAAATGCAACAAGTTATATAATTGTCAGAGAATAAACTGGTGATGTTTCATAACTAAAACACTTGCCTTTTGGGTAAATAATGTATCTACATGTATTATAAAGGGGCTAGACCACAGAAAATGTGGTATAAAAATCCAATTCGGGAGCGCCTTTGGCAGTCCTAGCTTCTTCAGGCTACACTTGTGCCTCAGAACTACCAGCATTTTGAAAGTATTTGAAAAGCTTTATATTGGATAAGATCTCTAATTCTAGTGAGTTTCACTTGACCATCTAATCCTTAGACTCAAGAGAGATTCATGGAAAACTCTTGAGTGATTACCTTTTTTTTTTTTCATTAACATATATTGTATTATTTGTTTCAGGGGTACAGGTCTGTGATTAAGCAGTCTTACACAATTCACAGTAAGAGTGATTACCTTTAAGGAGTTTAATCAGTAATGCAAATTGTGAGGAGAACTTTTTTTCTTGGCTTTTCCTTTAGATTTTTATGTGTTTAAGTGGGCTTGATTTGAATTTGCAACAATAATAACAATAACAGCAAAACCAAAGGCAAAGAAAAATATATTCTGAAGCAAGTATATACTCAGCTGGGAAAAAAAAAATCAAAGAGGCTGTAATTAAATTTTCATTTTATTTTTTTTTTAAAGATTTTGTTTATTTTGAGGGAGAGTGCATGAGAGTACAAGCGAGCAAGGGGAAGGGCAGAGGAAGAGGAACAAGCAGACTCCCCCCTGAGCAGGGAGCCTGATGCGAGGGTTAATCCTAGGACTCTGAGATCATGACCTGAGCTACCCAGGTGCCCGTAAATTTGCATTTTAAAAACAAATATTTTGGAACTGAGGAATCTGAAGTAGAGAGGTAAGAAGGAGCAATAACAACAATACTTAAAAAAACTGATCTAGTCATCCAGGGGTTGACAGGAACTCAAGCACTGGTAAGAGATAGAGGAAATAGACTTTCTGAGTTAGAAATGAAAGATGTCAAAAGACTAGATACAGAGAATGAGACTGAAGAAAATATTAAAATGACTTTTGCAATTTTAGATGGAAAGACAAGGAGAGCTATTCAGTAATTCTGCAAAATGCAGGGTTTTGGATAGTCCTATCAGTTGTGTAGAGAAGAGGCAAACCTCCCAGAAGTCAAATTAGAACAGAAAGGCGTCAGTGCAAAGATGGAGCCACTGGGCAGAGAAGATACAGTTCAAATGATCGTTTCCAGTGGTTGTCCATGGGAAGAGCAGAAGTAATTAAAATGATGTCAATCCTAGGTGAAATTAGAGCAAGAGGCATTGAACTGACAATATCAGGTTAAACAAAGCTTAGCTTTGAATAGCCTCCTTTCAGAACAAAAATTTTGAATTTCTTTTCCCTCTCCTTCCCTCCGCTCCCCAGCCCTCCCTTTCCCTCCCCCTTCTTTTTATTAACAGTACATCAGGTTAAACAAAGCTTAGCTTTGAATAGCCTCCTTTCAGAACAAAAATTTTGAATTTCTTTTCCCTCTCCTTCCCTCCGCTCCCCAGCCCTCCCTTTCCCTCCCCCTTCTTTTTATTAACAGTACTACTACTGATACTGATATTATAATTCTTTTTGTAGTTAGAAATTTCACACATTTTCTATCATTTGCTGCATAGAAAATTTACATTATTATTGTTAACGATCATTTTATAGATCGAAAACTGAGGCTCCCAAGAGAATATTATGTAGCCAAAATTATGGAGTGGTTGAGATGGAATTTGAACTTAGTTAAAATCATCACCCCACACTCTTAACAACTATGCTAAGATTGCTTTCGGATTCAGGGTCATTTTGGATGCCTTCAGATGATACTGGAATATTCTATCATCTTCCTGTAAGGATAAGCCATTTGTGAGTATTCAGGCACTAGGCTTCAGAGTCAGGACTCTGGGGATCTCATTCAGATCCAAACTCAAAATACAAGAGAGGATTATATTATTGTTTCTAAATTTCATTCTTAATTCCTTTTCTTCAAGGTTCAGATGCCTCTAAGTAACCTGAAAAGTTAGCAAAGAAAACCTGTGATAAGGACAATGTAACAGGTCACCAAATCATCCAACAGGGAGGTGAAACAGCATGATCCTAATAGGGTTCATCTGAAGCATGTCATTTACAGTGACAGGGCAACCTCTAGGTTGTTCCTGCTAATGAGAGAAACGGGACTGCATTGTAAGTTTTTGCCAAATTACCTCTTTCTGAGCTAATGCCAATACTTTGTCTTGCTTAAATCTCATTGTTCCAATGAGAATTTACATTTTGTACTCCGTACTTGTGGTTTTACTTTGTTCTGTCTCATTTTCATTTACCGAGCATTGCCTTCAATTCCTATTTATTGATAATAAGTAGTATGGGGTACAAATGAGGTAAAAGTGAAGTTTCCAGGAGTGTTTTAAATATCAGAACTTACTGCTTGAGGGGCGCCTGGGTGGCTCAGTGGGTTAAAGCCTCTGTCTTCGGCTCAGTTTATGATCTCATGGTCCTGGGATCGAGTCCCGCATTGGGCTCTCCGCTCAGCAGGGAGCCTGCTTCCCCCTCTCTCTCTGCCTGACTCTCTGCCTAGTTGTGATCTCTCTCTCTCTGTCAAATAAATAAATACAAAATCTTTAAAAAAAAAAAAAAGAACTTACTGCTTGAGGAAGATGTGCATATGGGGACTGAGACACCTCTGAATCTAGATAAGCTACAAGGTCTCAGAAACTCGTAAGGTTGCCTGGCACTTTGCTAACAACTAAAAGGAATTAATTTTCCATTTACAGTAAAGCATGGGAAGGTGGCTTTTATGTTCAGAATGTATTATCATTTTAACTAGATTATGGACCTCCAGTTAGAGAGAATCTTCCTTTTGCGTTTAAGACTTTGAATTTAATAAAGACAGGGCTTAAAACAGTGGCAAATACTTTTAAAGATATATTTAGTGGTTAATTTGCAAAATGAAGCAAAACTATCTGATCTCCAGAAATTTGAATTTTGCATTTGCTTCAGTAACTATCTGAGTTAACTAACATAGAAATAAAATGTAGTTCAGAGGTACCCTAAAGTTCTCACCATAACATGGCTATAACATCTGATTAGTCATAATATAATGATAGATTTTTTAATAATATGATTATTTTGATAGCTAACTATGAACTTAATTAGGAAATACTTATGAAGTGTTTTATTCATTCACTTTAGAATTATAAGTTGACACTCATTTAAGGCAAAATGCAGAAGAAGCGCATGGCATTATCTCAGAATGAAAGGTTATGTTTTATTTAGAAAAGCCCCAATGAACTTAAATGTGATGGTGTCAAAATGGACAGAAAAATTACTCTATTAGAGTGATTTGTCATAATTATGGCAATTCAAGTTGTTTTTGAATGAGCCTTTTGGGGGTTCACATTCCGTGTCTTTTCTAATTTTAGAGACATTTGAAGTAGATGATTAATATAGTAAATGAAGAATCAAAGTCTCCTACGTATAGCTCATTTTTTATTTCAATTTTCTCAAGTATATATAAATTTGGGAGTACCAAATATGTATGAAATTGGAATGTTTCAAGATTTCAAAAAGGCAATATCAAAAATAAGATGATGGTATCTTTAGCCAAGATGCAATATCAGTCAAATGACCTTAATACATGGAAATTCTCTGTCTTCTGTGCCTGATTTTGAAGTTTCTCATCTAGTGGAAGAAAGAAGGGCAGAGGCTGTTATATTGCCTGCCATAAATAGCACACGGTGTTATAACACACACTGTATGTTAAAGACAACACTGTTATTTATTTTTAAAATAATGTACAATAAACACAGGTTCTATTGGTTTTATTGCCCCAATTTTTTGTATTATTGAAAGATCTATATAATTGATTATTTTGATGTTAAGGTTGATTAAAAAAAAAGTTTTTATTAACATGATTTATTTAGAAAAGTAGGACTATCTTTTGTAATGTTTGGATGAAGTTTTGAAAAAAAATCACAGAATCCCGAATCTGATATTTTAAATTAAACTATTGTTAAAAATTTTGTAGATGTTGGTGAGGTCAACTATCAGTGATATTGATCAAAATAAGCAATAAACACAATGATCTACTCATTTGTTTTTGCTTATGAAAAGACATACTACTGCTCTTCATTGAACAAGGTCATTTTGCTCCCTATAAAAGGTGGAGATAAAAACAAAAACAAAGTAAGCAGCTAAACAGGCAAAACTGCTGACTTTAACTTTGTTTTCTAAGGTTCCATCCACTTCTCTTCATCTCCCCAGGAAACCACAATTGCAGGCTCTAAAGTGATACAATAGCTTAACAACGTTCTCCTCTGCCTCCGGTCTCTTCCTTAATCATCCTCAATACAGTTTTGCAAATAATCCTTCTAAAACGGTATCTGGAGTATATTAATTCTATGACTAAAATAATTTAATAAATACTTAGTGTTAATAGGATAAAACCAAACCTCTTTTTTGGATTAAAATATTTTTTCATGAACTGGCCAACTTCTGCTTACTTCACTATTTTCATCTCTGGCCATTAATGCATCTCATCCAATAGGCCACATACTACCCCAATATTTGAACTTTGTTACCCATCCCTTAGACTGTCTTTCCTATTTTAAGATCCTACTTATCCTTCAAGGTCCTCCTTTTCAAGCCATGGTATATCCCTGCTCCAATTATCAGTTCCTCTTGTGATAACATCGCACATTATTTTTTTTTCTGGCATAAAATTTCACTTTTAAAAAAAGTCAACTATTATTCTCCTCTTGCTGTTTGAATACTTGTTAGGCACAAAGACTGTGGTTTCTTCCATCCCTGTGTTTCTATTAACTGGTATAATGATTGGCTTTATTAGGTATTTAATAAATCTTGACTTGATTAATCTTAAATGGTCACATACCCAAGTTCTCTCACAAAAGTTTCATATAAGTCATTTCCCTCAAAACCTATATAAAACTTGAAAAAGTAATTTAATTATTCAAAACATGATTAAAAAATGACTGCTTTTTGTTATAAGACATTTTGCTAATCCTTCTCATAGGTCCCCAGGAAAAATAACAAAAAGGAAAAAATTTTTATCCTTCTGTTATACAGCTTTTTATCTTTATTACTACTTTTTTTGTGGAAACATAAATGTATATTTATTTTGCTCATTATAAGAAAAAGAATACCTGAACATGACAAGACATTTTAAATAAGTACAAGAAAATGAAGTGAAATGGCACAGTTTCCCTTCTTCAAATTTTAGGCACAATATCTGAGGTTGGCAAAGAGAGGGAAATATATTTCCATTTTTCTTTCATTTGCAATTATTCACTTATAATACCATACTTTAACAAATATTACACTTACATGCCTATTCCTTGATTTATCAAATTAAAACTAATACATACTTTCTGAGATGTAAAATAAGAAATTTAATGTGATTTAATATAGTTTTCTTTCTTTCTATATTAAGTATATAAAATATTTATAAATATCATTAAAAATACATAACTATAAAAATTTTAGTCACTGTTAAGACAAATTGGTTCTGTGGAGAAGATACAGGATTCTGAATTATTAAGCTTGTAGCTTCTAAAGTGTCCACGACATCAAAGTCTAACATATACTCTATTTTCATACTTAATCAATTGCTCAAATATTATCATATTTTAACTAGCTTCATAATTAGATGCTTCTTTGCACTTTCTTGTTGTGTTTCTTCCCTGGAGTGAGTATGTGTGTGTATTTTTCTTTCTTGCCAAGAGATATTAGCCTTTCTTCATACCCCACTTCGACGCAGTAGAATTCATCCAGATTGGTCAAATACAAGGGCACTGATCAGGCCTTTGACCATGGTTGGTAAAGGGTTCAGTGTGGCACACATCGATGTACATTTGGGCACAGTCCCATTTTCCACACTGTTTTCCCAAGTTCTCAGTGAGTCACTTCTCACAACTGCAGCCTTTGGAACCTTCTTTCTAGGGACTGAGATAAACTCTTTGTTGGACATTATTAAGTTTGTTACTTTTGGAGGTTTCTCTGGTTTGGTTATGCCTGAAGATATACTGGTAAAATAAGCAATTTGGATTTAGTTCTTTGGGGAAGGTGGTCAGGTAAAGATGCCTCAGCAATGCAAAGGAAGTTACCCTGCAGGGTAGCTACGCTCTGAATTCTGTGTTCATGTTCAGGGCAAATAATACGTGTTTTCTTGGATTTCCCTTGAGCATTCTTAAGAAAAACAAAGACTGTTGGGGGTAACCACATTTGAAATATATAGCCCCCTCACTTATCCAGCAAACAACAATCTTTCTGAATTCTATTTTGTCAAATTACAAAATATCTTCTAAGTAGGAAATACATTCAGTCACCATTCTAGTCACCATAGCAATTTGTATCCATACTGGGAAAACAATTTTACTTTTCACATCTCAACAGTGTCATTACTTGATGACATAAAATATTATTGATAAAAGATTCTAAATATACATCTGTCAGAGAAAATAGGAGAAAGGTATAGATATTCATCTCTATCTATATTCTATTAATAAAGGATGCTATAATGAACTTAAGCTAAAAGGAATGTCAAATTCAAAGAAATGCATCTCAGAGAGAAACACCAGTAAGTTGAACAAAATAAAGTATAGGAAAGCAGAATAATTGCAAAATCCTCTGCCCATTATATTTTTACCAGCATAGCTCATCTTAATGTTAATGTCTTTTATTCCTCTGTTCATTTTGGACAGTCAGGATTCTTGAAACTTTGTTTCAAGAAATCAAGTATTAAATTGTATAGGAGATAGAAAATGCTTTGAAATATAATAAAGTGCTATCCAATTTTATAAAGTCCTTGCTTCCCTCTTAGAGATAGTACTACCGTTTTCCAACACTAGCACCAATCTTTTCAATCAGAAGGGAATAAAATGTATGTTTTATAAAAGTGTCATTTGCTTTGAATATTAAAAGTTAAAGAGAATTTAAGAACCAGTCAAGATGGAGAAATCCTTTTCAAGTTTTTTTTTCTAATTGTAATTAAAATCTGTGGGCAGATTTATTTTTATTTTTATTTTTTTTAGTGTCCATTTTATTTATTTATTTATTTATTTATTTATCCCAAATACTTTCATTTTATTTTTTCAGTGTTACAAGATTCATTGTTTATGTACCACACCCAGTGCTCCATGCAATACGTGCCCTCCTCAATACCCCACCAGGCTCGCCCATCCCCCCACCCCCCCCCTCCAAAACTCTCAGTCCCTTGTTCTGTGGGCAAATTTAAAAAATAAACCACCAGCGGCACCTGGGTAGTAAGCACAGTCAGCTAAGTGACCAACTCTTGGCTTTGGCTCAGGTCTTGATCTCAGGGTTGTGAGATGGAACCCTGCCCCCGGCTCTGTGCTCAGTGCTCAGTGCAGAATCAGCTTGAGACTCTCTCTCCCTAGGCTCCTCCTCCCCCGAATATGTGCGCACTCTCTCTCTCTCTCTCTCTCTCTCTCTAAAATAAATAAATAAATAAATCTTTTTAAAAAATAAAATAAGCCACCAGAGGACTGAAAACTAAATAGCAACAGGTGATCCACCAACCACCTGCTGTGAGTGAGAGAAGTCAAACTTAAACCACCAATGGAATGATAGTGAGAATTTCTTTTTCTTCCTCCTCTTCCCCCAACTTGGACTCAAGTGGGTAGAATTAAGGAAACTGTGTAGCAAGCATGTACTTTAAAATTTCCAAGAATAGTCTAACTTTCTGGACAGAGGACTGGGGAAGGAACATCTGCAGCCTAAGAGTATGGCATCAGCATTTTATCTTGGTGTTTTCTTTTTTCTATTTTTTTCTTTCATGCCTCTGCCCCAGTTAAACGAAAGACAAAATCACTGCTGTCATGGTTAGGAGGGCACCTAAAAGTCTGAGAGAAAACCTATCTCTGTGGATAGAAGAAAAACAACAAAAGCAACTGTTACATGAAGAGTGTGAAGAGAATGCCATCCTTTTTTGTTTTTCTTTTGTCTAGCCATCTTAGCCTGAGAGCCCAGCCACTGTACAGCTGAAACTCAGACAACCCCAAACCCCACCAGTCTAACCAGAAGAATCAGGAAAAGAACTGTGAGAACAGAGAGGAAATAGCTGACTAAATCAATCCCCTAACTCTGTGTAGGAAACAACATAATCCCTCTAAGCTTTGCATGAGCAGTTTATACCCAGAAGAGCTTACTAAAGGCTCTGATAATTGAATTACAATATAAGCCACTATCTAAGTCCAAGAGTGAACACAAAAATGGCACAAAGGGGTAGGGGGCAGATGCAAAGATCATAGCAAAGGATCTGAAAACTGAACTGACATTGTAATCTGTCACTCACAGTAGATGAGACAGAATTTACAGCATGAAATTTAATAGATTGATTGTTTCTTAAAATAAGCAAACAAACAAAAATCAACATTTTCCAGAAAATTGTAACAGAAGGAGAATTTCAAAGTATAATATTCAAATTTTATAGTATACAACCCCCAAAACCAGGAAATCGACCAATTTAAAAGGGAAAACACAAGTCAATATTTGCCAACCCAGAGATGACTCAGATGTCAGAATTATCAAAGACTTTAAAACAGTTGCTGTTACCATCCTCCATGAGATAAAAGTAAATATGCTTGAAATAAAAGGAAAAATAGAAGTTCTCAACAGAGAAGTAAAAATTGAATACCCAGTGAAGTGGAATAGACTAATTTTCTCCACCAAAGTTATAAAGTTATTTTTAAAACATGTATGCAAACATTGAAACCTTATTTTATATATATATGTATAAAGCATATATATTATATATGGTATATATAGTATATAGGTGTAATATAGTATATATGTGTAAGTTATAAGATAACAAATATAAAGGGGAGTTAATTTAACACGATATGTTAGCTACACTGGAATTAAAATAAAAAATAAATTCAAGGAAAAAATATAAAGGGGAGTCAAGAAATTTGTATTATTGTAATGTATCAATATTTTACTTGAATTGGTAAAATATCTACTTTAAGTAGAATGAGAAAAGTCAGAATAACGACAAAAGAGAAAATACACTGGGATACAGCCAAAAAAAAAAATTCTATAATTAAATTAGAATAGAATACGAAAATATGTTCAAATAATCCGAATGAAAGTAGGAAACTAAAATTGAAAATAGGGGAACAAAAATCAGATGAGGTAAATTAGAAAATAATGAATGGTAAATTGAAATTAACTACATTCAGTATAATTTGTCTAAGCATACTAATTAAAAGAAATTTTATGATCAGATTAAAAAGAATGCAAGACAAAGCTATACGTAGTTTACAAGAAACTCATTTTAACTAAAATGCTACAGAGAGATGAAAAAGTTTATACAAAAATCTGTACACAAATGTTAATCTATAAACACAAAAAAGGAAACAATACAAATGACCCTTCAGTATACAATAGAGAAGAACATTATGGTGCATCTATACATTGAAATGCTACTCACCAATAAGAATAATGGATTCATAGAAACAACACCATGGATGGATCCTAAATGAAGTAGTATGAGCAAAAGAAGCCAGAGTGAAAAAGCTCTCTACATTATAGGATTCCATTTTTTGTAAAAAGACTGTATGAATGAGAAGACATCAGTGTTCTTCAAGAGTTTACCTTGTGGGTAGAGTATGATTACAAGAGGATATCATGATGGAAAATTCTGGAGGTGACGGAACTGTTCTGAATTATAATTGTGGCAGTCACCCAACTCCATACATTTTAAAAAACTCATAGTCTGTACACCAAAAGGAATCTATTTTACTATATGTAAATAAAAATAATTTTATAAGATAGAAAAATTAGATATAAAATGATGATTTCTAAAGAGAATGCTTTGCTTTAAAAAATAAGTGTTAGTTTACATTATGTAAGGGATCTTTCTCCCCCAAATCATGAAACATTACATTCACCGTATTAGTTTAATTTCTACTGAAATCAGGGTTTTTCTCCAAATAAACATTTAAAAGTTCTCTCTCAGGGGTGCCTGGGTGGCTCAGTAGGTTAAGCGTCCAACTCTTGATTTTGGCTCAGGTCATGATCTTGAGGTCGTGAGACTGAGCTCCAATTCAGGCTCCACACTTGTTGGGGTTGATGTAGTGCATGAAATCAGCCATAAGACCTTGTTTGCTAAAATGTAACACAGAGGCTGTTGAGGGCATGGAAGGTTTCAGACAAAGGTCCTTGACCTAGGAATGCCTCAGGGAGTTGCCTTCCTGAAGCTTTCTTAGCCCAAACAGCCACCTTGTGATCCAAGAGTTGTATGCATTGTCCCTTAGGCTATGTTTAGCAGAACCAGAGAACACGCAGATTAGCATATTTTATCTTTCCTGTAAACAGATCCTCCTAGTTTCAGTAAGACCCCTTGTCACACATCACATACTTGAGAAACAGTGATAAGGATCTGTGATTATCCTAAAGGACCAACAAAAGCGGGAGCAAAGAAAAGGAAAGGGTCTTCATCTCTGAGCTTTGACCTCCTTGCCTTCTCCTCTCTTTCACAGTGAAGTCGAGTATTCTTTCATCCGTCCCTACAGGGATTGCCGGCCATTCTGGGCATGCAGTGAGCGTGAGGCCTGCTTAACATTCTCTTTCCCTCTCCCTCCGCCCCTCCCTCCACCTCGTGCGCGCTCTCTCTCTTCAAAAAAAATAAATAAAAGGAAAAATAAAAGTTCTCTCTCAGAAAAACAAAAACAACAATTAAATGTAATGAAACAATATAATTGGACCTGCATTGGAGGGATTAGAGCAGAGATTCTTGAAAGGAAACTAGAATGACAGTACATGCTTCCTGTACACCCAATCCTTGCTGAAGTATACCTAGCAATCAGAGCAATATCACTTAGGATAGTAAGATGAACACGTACCAAACAAAAATTTACCATAGCTTCTTGCTCGAAGAGATTGAGCAAAGATGGGTATTATACATATGTGATGAGATCATCAGGGTTAAAAGAAACACAAGAATTAGTAGGTTTGGTATTCTGCTCTTGTCGGGAAAATATTTTGTAATGTGAGATCTACCTGTTGGTATGAGATATCTCTGTCTATCTACCTATATCTTTATCTAGTTATAGATATTCTGGGTTTTTTTTTTTTAATATTTATTTGAGAGAGAGAGAGAGAGCACGAGTGGGGGGTGGGGGAAGAGGGAGAAGCAGGCTCCCCTCTGGGCAGGGAGCCCAATGTGGGGCTCAATTCCAGGACCCTGGATTCATGACCCGAACCGAAGGCTGACACTCAACCAACTGAGCCACCCAGGTGTCCCTGTATATTGGTTTTTTATATATAGGTGTACATAGATGTGTATGTATATGTGTATATATATTTATATATATGTCTATATGTGTATACATACATATATAGTTTATTTCTTTAATAAATGCTATTTTCAAGAGAAGTTTTAGGATCACAGAAAAATTGAATGAAAAGTGGAGACAGTTCCCATATACCTTCTGTCCCCATACAACCTTCCCCACTATCAACATCCCCCACCAGAATGGTACATTATTTGCAATGGATGAACCTACATTCAGACATCATTATCATACAAAGTCCATGGTTTATATAAGGGCTCACTCTTGGTGCTGTATATCCCATAGGTAATGACGAATGTATCCACTATAATAGTTTCATACACAGTAGTTTCACTGCCCTAAAAATACTCAGTGTTCCACCTATTTACTTCCCTCCACTTTAGCCAAGCATGAATTGTTTTACGGTCTTCCTACTTCTTGCCTTTTTTGTTCTTCCCTTTTCCAGGATATTATATATCATATTACACAGGATATTATACAGTTGGAATCATACAGTATCTGGTCTTTTCAAATTGGCTTCTTTCATTTGTTAACATGCATTTTAGGCTCCTTTATGTTTTTTCATAGCTTGGTGGTTCATTTCTTTTTAGTGCTGAATAATATGCCATTGTCTGGATATACCACAGTTTACTTATCCATTTACCTACTGAAGGGCATTTTGGTTGCTTCCAAGTTTTGGCAAGTATAAATAAAGCTACTATAAATATGCATGCACAGTTTTTGGTGTCTACATTAGTTTCCAAATCCTTTGGGTTAATACCAAGAGGCACAACTCCAGATTATATGGTAAGGATGTGTTTAGTTTTGCAAGAAACTGCTAAACTGTCCTCCAAAGTGGCTGTAACATTCTGTGTTCCTATCAACAATAAATGACAGTTCCTTTTGTTTTGCATTCTTGCTAGCATTTGGAGTTGTCAGCGTTTTGAACTTTGATCATTCAGGTGTAGTGGTATCTCATTGTTATTTTGATTTGTAATTCCCTAATGACACTGATGTGTAACTTCTTTTAATATGCTAGTTTCTGATCCATGTATCTAATTTGGCAAGATATTTGTTGAGATCTTTTGCCCATTTTTGATTGGGTTTTTCATTTTAATCAGGTTGTCTATATACTTATTTTTGAGTTTTAAGAGGTCTTTTTATGTTTTGGATAACAATCCTTTATCAGATGGGTCTCTTTAACAACTATTTTATCCTAGTCTATGACTTCTCATTCTCTTGATGCTGTCTTTTACAGAGCAGTAATTTTTAATTTTAATGAAGCCCAGGTTATTAATTGTTTCTTTCATGGATAATGCCTTTCGTGCTGTTTCTAAAAAGTCATCAGCAATTCCATGTTCATCGAGATATTATCTCTCAGAAACCTTATAGTTCTGCATTTTGCATTTAGGTCTGTGATGCTTTGGAGTTAATTTTTGTGAAGCGTATAAAGTTTGTGTCTAGAATTGTTTCAATTTTCACTTTTGATTTTTTTTCTTCTTTTTTATGTAGATGTCTACTGTTCCAGTGCTATTCGTTGAAAAGACTATTGTTTTCTTCATTGTATTGCCTTGCTCCTTTGTCAAAAATCAGCTGACTCTATTTGTGTGGTCTCTTTCCAGGCTCTCTAGTTTACACAGCAAGAGGGAACATAAGCATGAGGACTGGGAGAGGGAGAAACAGGCTTCCCACTGATCAGGGAGCCCAATGTGGGGCTCAATCCCAGGACCCTGGGATCATGACCTGAGCCAAAGGCAGATGCTTAACCAACTGAACCACCCAGGCACCCCAATGTACTTACTCTTCTATTATTTTTTATTATCCTTTATTATTATCCTTTTTAAATTTATTCTTTTGTTAATACCACTGTCTTGATTACTGTAGCTTTATAGCAAATCTTGAAGTCAGGTAACATTTGTCCTCCAAGTTTATTCTTCTTCATCAATATTGTGTTGGTGATTCTGGATCTTCTGCCTCTCATATTATTTTTGGAATCAGTTTGTTAATAAACACAAAATAACTTGCTGGGGTTTTTATATGAATTGTGTTGAATTTACAGGTCTATATGGGTTGGGAACAACTGACATGTTGACAATATCAAGTCATCCTATCCATGAACATAGAATATCTTTCTATTTATTCAGCTATTCTTAGCTTTCTTTCATAAGAATTTTGTAGTTTTTCCTTTTGTAGATTTTGTATATATTTTGTTAGATGTACACCTAAGTACCTAAGTATTGCTTTTTCCCCCTTGGGTGCTAATGTAAATGATATTATGTTTAAAAATTATATGCTTATTGAATAAGAATAATAAGAATAAATAAGAATAGCTAAAATTGAGTATTTTGCTCTGTGCTAGACACTGTTTTGAACATTTCACATGTGCTGTCTCAATGTATACTCCCCCAAACTCAAGGAGCTATGCACTATCACTTTGTTATTTTACAGATGAAGAAATATAAAAGCCAAAATAACATGCCCTAATTCACTCTGCTAGTAAGTGACAGAGACAACTGAGGAGTCCTGGCTTCTAACCATTATGTCTACAACCCTCTATATGCCTCATAAGTGCAGTTATAAGACTATTGAACTACACAGTATGTTAGGATTGCACTGCCGTTAAGGGAAGAATATGAAAGTGAAGACAAATAAACCCGGGAATCACACATGATAGGAGTTTTTCTTTTGGAAATGTTATCTGCCAAACTTTAGATTGTAATCAACTTTAAATTTTGACTTAAATGTCTAAGCTGTATTTCAGAAGTGTAAGGGTTTATAAGGTGGTGCATAAATTAGAGCAAGGACATAGAAACTAATCATAAGTTTTACTGTCTTATCAGACTTCAGACTTCACTTCATTATTTGAGTTGATTGCCATTTATATGGAAATGTGCGTTTCTGGATAAATATACAATTATATGTTTGTCAGGGGTGCTTTGGCTCAGATAATGATTTCAGGATCCTGGGATAGAGCCCCACATTGGGCTCCTCACTTAGTGGGGAGCCTGCTTCTCCTTCTCCCCGCTCATGCTATATCTCTGGTTCTCTTTCTCACTAATTAATTAATTAATTAACTAAAATTTGATGTCAAAGGGAAAATATTTTGCATCTTGTAAGACTGAAAATTTGATGTTGCCACTTCCAGGGAAGCTAGAAGTAGTGAACTGGCATCAGAGATGCAGCCATGAGATTTGTGTGTTATTCACAATGTCAATTGGATTGCTAAAAAAGATTTTAACCTGAATCATCTCTGCTTCACACTCACAGACTGTGAATTCCAGTTCACTTAATAAATCTTTGTGTCTTCTGACTTAGATAAACTTTTAAAAGATTGGATTAGTTAGAGGGCTGGGCTAATTATCTGATAACTATGATTTCAATATATATTTATTCATGGTTTTCACATTCCCTAGTAAACTATAAAAAAAAAAAATGCCTTTTACATGAGTAGAAATGAGCTATATTTTAGTGGTCAGAGGAAATTAAATTCATGGAATAGTGAAACTTTCCTACTAGTGTGCTAGCATATCAATTGATGAAAATTTGTTCTACACAAAACACATACACTAGCACATATAGAAACAATATAAGTATGATATACATTATAAATGTAAAAATAGATTTAATATATGGATGACAAATAAGTATATTGTTCAACATCAGTAGCCATTAGGAAAACTCAAATTAAGACCACAATGAGATATCATCATAAACATATTAAAACAGTCAAATAAAAACAACGACACCCAATACCAACAAGAATACAGAGAAATGGGATCTATAGCTGGTGGGAATGTCAAATGGTACAGTCACTATGGAAAACTGTCAAATTTTTAGAAAACTAAATGTATGGTTACCATATATCCTCAAAATTGCAAACCTAGACATTTATCCAGGGAAATAAAAAATTATGTTCAACAAGAAGCCTGTACAAGAATGTCCACAGCAGCTTTATTCATAGTAGCCAAAAACTGAAAACAACCAAAATGTCCCTGAATAGATTAATGGTTAAACAAACCATGCCACATTTTCAGCAATAAAATAGAACAAACTTGATGGACACAACAACTTGGATGAACCTCAAGGGAACTGTGCTGAATAAAGGAATCCAATTTCAAAAGCTCACATATTGTATGATTCCACTTACATAACATTATATAAGTGATAAAACTATATACATGAAGAACAGATTAGTAGTTGCCAAGGATTAGGGATGGTAGTGGGGAGTGAGTGGGTGTGTCCTTAAAGAAACTGTATGAGGGGAATCTTTGTTGTAATGACATAGCTCCACATTTTGATTGTGGTGGTGCTTATACAAACCCACACATGGGATTAGATGATACAGAACTTCACACACAGTGTGCTATCCTGCTTTTGATACCGCACTATAATATATAAGAAGTAAACAATGGGGAAAACTGGGTAAAAGGTACTTGGGACCTCTCTGTACTTCCTTTTCAACTTCTTACTACTCTATAATTATTTCAAAAAAAAAGTTAAAAAAAATCTTAGCCTAAAGTATGAAATGCTTATAATAATTAGAAGATTAGAGAAACAAACAAACAAAAAGCCAAGGAACTAAGTATATTATTTTTAAGGAATAGCAGAAATAGGTAGGGTAAAGAACTGGGAGGGTAAAGCATGGTGATTGTCTTAAAATGTCTGAGAGATTGCTATATGGATGAACTACTAATCTTGACCTTCAAAAAAATAAAGAGGATGAAGAATAAAAATTAAAATAAGCCAGAAACTAAGTTTACATTGACTGACTAGAAGGCTTTTGAAATCTCATTTAACTGTGAAAGTAGATTCTATGATGCTAAGTTCCCCCACATGTGTGGGAATGATAACTGAGTGACCCACGAACTGTTCAAATGTGGCCAAATATTTAGCTCCAGAAGAAGGTGAGAACATAGAGAATCTTTCAAAATTAATGAAAAACAAAGTGGGAATATTCCTGAGTAAGTAAAGATTGAATAGTATTCTATACACTGTTTGCTTATAAGTAACTTCCTCTCCTTCTGTTATTCACATTACTTAGTGCTATCCTATTTCACTCAGCACCACCCAAACTGTCAGAATATGCTCTCAGTAGGTAATCTGAAGTTAATTCGTACTGATATATAAATTAAGAAGGGCTAAAGAATGCCCATTCCCTGTAGAAATGGCTGATTACCTCTTACTGTTATTTCAAGTGTTACTCACTACATACATTGTATATGGTATTTCATAGGAAAATAAAATGCTTGAACTCTTTAGAAATCTATATCATTGGATTTAGGGATAAACTAAGATAATTCCTATGTAATATTTTTTTAGATTACTTACAGTTGTATTTTTATATTCTTTCTTTCCTCCATCATGTTTCTCTACTTATTAAAGATACAGGATATATAACTTCATTGGAAGGAGAGATACAACCTAGAATCAAATCATCTCTTAGCTTTGTCACATTATATTATTATTTTTTTAAACTCCTAAATCTAGATGGACAATAATCTTAACAAGTGTTTATCCTCAAAAGACAAGCAGGAAATCTATTGATGAAGCAAAACTAACTGCAATAAAGAAGAACAATTCCTTAGGAGAGAATTAGTAGTATCTGCCTTAGAAGGAGAAAATCAGGAGAAGATATTATTAAGGTTTTAGTTGGGAATAAGCAGAGTTTATAACATAATAACTTTGGATTGTGAGCTGAGGGAGGCTGGTATCTTGAAGCCAGATGAATGATCAGGAGTTCATCCTGACATGCCAGTTGTTTTCAGTATATTTTCTTTGGGTTTAATTTCTAGCAATTTGTTTATGATGTGTCTAGCAATTTGTTTATGATGTGTGGAATTATTTGGGCTTAACCTGTTTGCGGTTCTCTGGGCTTTTTGATTGAACCTACAGATTTATGTCTTCTCCTAAACTTTTGAGGATTTCAGCCATTCTTTCTTCACATACTTTTTCATCACCATTCCCTTTCTCCTTTGTTCTCAGACTCTGATGTTAGAACTTTTGTGTTTGTCTTACAGGTCCCTGAATTTCTTAAAAATTCTCTTTATTGTTCAGACAGAATGATTCCTATTGGCACACTCTCAAGTTCACTCTTCTTCTGTCATCTTTATTTTACCACATAGCCCAATCAGTACAGGTTTCATATCTATTATTCTATTCTTAGTTCTAAAATTCCCATTTTGTTCTTTTTTACATTCTCTATTTGTTGATATTCTGAATTTGTCCATTTTTTTAAGTGTTCATGAATGCTTGTTGGAGTACTGTGTAATAGTTATTGTTCCAATTTTAGTATATGTGCTGCTGAAGCGAGCATGCACTGTGTAATAGTTAATCTAAATACTTTGTTAGAATATTACAGCATCTGTGTCATTTTATTGTTGGTGTTTGCTGACTGTCTGTTCCCATCTTAGTTGAAATTTCCCTGGTTCTTCCTTCGCTGAATAATTTTGGATTATATTCTGAATACTTCCATTATTATGCTATGGGACTCTGGGTTTTATCTAAATTCTAAGAAGGATTTTTACTTTTACTTTTTTTTTTTAACAGGCAATGAACCTATTTACTTTCAAGTCAAAAGGTCCAATCACCCTTTTGTGGGTTGTGGTATCAATGTTAGTTCGTTCTTCAAATCCACTGCATTGCTTTTCAGATCTGTACTGGGTGTGCACCATTCATTGCTCAATCTGAGTCCTTGGTGGTGGCCAGTTACCAAAGTGTTTGTTATGATGATTAAGATTATATCCATGCATGCAAAAGTTGGGAAGAGCCCAGTATTTCATTCTTTTGAGTGAACTTTCTTGGACTCCTTCTTTTGTATGATCTCCCTTTGGTTCCTTTGAGCGCCCTTTTCCAACTACGGGAGGACAGAGAAAACAAAACAAACCCAGCAAAAGCAAGAGATTAGAGTAGGATTGTTGATTGTAGAGAAAGTTCTCTGTTCTCAGAGTTTGGGTTTTTGTGGGCTCTCATTATAGCTTCTGCCACCACTACCTGACATTTACTTGAAAGTCGGGAGTGTGAGAGAACAGGTAGGAATAAAAGGTGGGAGGAAGGTTCCTGAATCTCTGTCTGTACCTTGGTGTCTACTTCCAGGTTTCAGGCTGCATTCTGATCAAGGGATACTCAAGAAAAAAGTGGTAAACTAATTGCTACCTCAAAGGTACTTCTGGTATTCTTCCACGATTCTCTGCTTCCACTTAGATTTCAGATTTCCAAAATGCTTCTTGATGCACTGTATTCACATGGATAGAAATGATAGAGGGTGCTTATTCCATCTTATCCAGAATTGGACTTCAGTAACCATTTCTGATGATACACATCTTCTGAGTCTTTGGCCTCTCTGATTTTGTATCTGGTGTGTACCCTAAGACTTAACGAAATCTTTCCATTTCCCCCATCGAGTTTCAGGTACCTTGTTTAAATATCATCTTTTGCTACTTTAAGCCCTGCATCTACCAAAACTTTCTTTACCAAAAATGACTTTGAGATGATATTTGGTGATGGAAACTATGAAATTCCTAAATAGTCTTCTTCATCACATATTATTCTTCAAGTCACTGAAGGAAATAGATAACAATAATGGCCTGTAAATGGACAATTATTACTAGATGAGGCTTGAATGTAACACCCAATGTGGAAACGTAACTTTGGGGAGCTGAACTGGATGTTTTAAGCTTAGAAAGGCAAGGTTTACTGCTATTTCTCCCAGACATCACTTTTATTTTCTTGATTTTTCTACAAATGTGCTTTGTTTTCTACCAATGTGAGGAATGTGTACAATGTGAGGAATGTGTAGAATGGTCCTTTCCTTGAGGAGTATAGATTTTCTGTTTTTAAAAAGGGGAAGAGATGCTTTTACAATAGGCACTGCTTAAATTAAACCAGGACTTCTTCCTACACAGATAATATAAGCATTAAGAAGGATTTTTCTTTCTGTTTTTGCTTTCTTAATTAGATGATTCAGCACCTCTCACATTTTGAAACTCCATTAATGAAGAAATGAGTGATTCTCCATCTGCATGGAAAGAATCAAATGCTTGGCTTGCTGAAAGGATGTACAGAAATGGATCCTCTAACAAAATGTGGTACAAATCAAATTACGTTCAAAGAAAGTTTTCCATATTCTACTTTTACTGATATACATTTGTCTAAACTATGAGTCTTACTGGTTCATTCACCGTCAAAATATATTGTGATATATTTTCTCCTATATTAACGGAACTTTTTTTGGTCTAAATGTCACAGAGCAAAGTCAACTTGATTACTTTTTTGGTTGCATGTCGTGTATTAAAGCCATTGTGCTCTGCCATCGGGAGAGCAAAGATGCTATAAGTTTAGAGGAGGGATAGCTTTGAAGAATTTAGAGTCAGAAACAGCAGAATCTGGGTTCCAGAAATGTGGAGTTGGGGTTGGACTTTGATTTTAAAAAAAGGAAGTTCAAATGGAGTAAGACAGTAAAGTTGAAAATCTATTTACTGTCAAATTTGAATGCAATTACAATATTTAAATCACTTCCTCTTATGAGAAAAACATGCAAATAAATATCACTACCCTGAATTTTTTTTTTACGAATCTCTTTATCATCCCCATATTGCCTTTCTTCCACAATTAAAGGTAGCAGCTGAATTAGGTTTCCCCTCATGCAAGACATTCTTCAGTCATGAATCAAAATATCGATGGCCCTAGTGACTCTCCCCAGTATTTTTAAAGTGCTGACTCTAGAGGAGGAGTTACTTTCCTACTCGGCAACTGGATAGAGTTTTAATGAATAACTTATACAGCATTCTCCACGTTTCAATTACATTTGGAGTAGCTGATGCATAAACTCATTATTGACTCAGGATCTTGAGTTTTTAAAGCAGTTTGCAAGGTATTTTTAAATAATGTTTAAATTGTACCTCTTTGATGTCACTACAATTATTTTCAAAGTGCCCATATTTTACCTGCATTTCTGCTCTAATTTCCCTCCTTGCATTTCCCAACAGCTGTTCCTTCCTTTTCTCAATTGCTCTTGTTTTATAAGCACCACTAATGAGCCAGTGAGAAGTCTACTGAATCCCCCTAGGCTGTAATAAATGTGAAGGCAGAATTTTAAAACTTACTTTTATTTGTACATCATTTAAATTCTAAATCTAAAATTAAACACACACACATAAACATTACTGAAGCTAATTTTCCTTTTTTTCTTATTCATAAAAAACAATGCTTGATTTCTCTGAATATACATAAATATATACTACTTTGTAGATAATAATAAATACACAGAATTTGCATAAAATAAATTTAAAAAGTTCATGTGTATATAGAAATTCCCTCTGATAAGTGTGAAAAGTGGGCAGTTGACTATGTATAATGATTTAAAAGATTATATTCTTTATATAGATCCAGATATACACAAGAAAACAGTACCTCTTATCATCTTGAAATTCCATGGTCAAGCTCTGCTCACATGGGTTTTCAAATCTTCTTAATCTTTAAGGTGTCTTATATATTTATATATTGTCCATTCTTTGTCATTCTTAATTGGCCTGTGAAATCAATTCTAGCATTTCATAGGTAATATCTTTAGGATCACCTTCATTTCAAGATCTTCAAACCTCTGCATAAATTACTCCCTTCTGGTTTCCAGCTACTCATAACGTGTTTAGATTTAATCACCTGATTTTGAACACTATGTTCTGATTATGAATTGGCAACTTCTTAGGAATTTTTTTTTAACATCTGCCACTCTTGGATATACACATGATGGCTTAAACTCAAGAAGAATGGCATAACCATGGTAACTTTATCTTCCTTGGCCACTGAGGAGGACATATTGGCTACTTGTACCCTTTAAGTAGTTATTAACTAGTATATTAGTGGCAAACTATAGTATAAATGCAGAAATACATAAAAATGAGATATGAAAACACAACAGAATCAGGGCATAGGAAAGAATTGAAAGAATAATGAACAATGATGAAGAGAGAGTATCAAAATGTAAATATCTTAGAAATCAACATTCTTATCTTAAAATTAGTGGCTGGATAAACTAAATCATTGAGTGTCCTTAGATCCATTAGGAACTGTGGTTGTAGGGCTCTCTGCCACCCCAGAATCTGGAGATACAAGTGCATATGGAGAGTCACAGCTGACAGGATCAGCAACTGCCGGAGCCACAAACTGGTAGGGACACTTAGATGGTAATTCTGATGAACTGCTGGAGGTTGAGTATGGATGTGCATGAGAGTAAGGGCTGCAGTCTGAAAGGGTCTGAACACTTTCATAGAATTTAGTTCCAGAAACCTTACCAGGTTCTCACAGTGAAAATCCCAGAAAAATGCATTAATAATTCTGGCAGGGGGAAGGGAAGAGAAATCACTGCAAAATATACTTAGTCTTCTCTATAACACAGGGCTATGCTCTTGGGGAAAATTCTCCATGACACTTATCTCAGCTGAGGGAAGGGCATTTCTCCTCTCCAGTGTCTTCAAAACTCTTCCTTTGGTCAGCAAGGTTTTCAGCAGAGTTGTAAAACAAGGAAGAATCCAATAGAAAGTGCACGTGCCTGGAGGTAGATCAGGGGTTGAGCCCCCACCCTTGACTACAGCAGCCCTCTGCCCATGAGCCATACAATAAAATCTATACATAACACCAACTCTACTCACTGTGAGGAATCAGTTTTGAAGAGTAAATGTGGTAAGCCAAGTGAAATTTCTTTGATTAATAAAAACTGATCCTCAAACTTTATGTAAGACTTGTATTTTTAGGATAGCTTTGTAAAGTTAGGACATTAAAGTCATAATAAAATTCCCTTAGTTGGCTTTGTAGAGATTACAAATGTGTCTCAAAACTTAGTATCCCTTGGACACTTGCAGAATCTGTTCTATAATTTCATATGTGTTTTTTTGTTCAAACCTGTGGGCTTTAAAAGAATGTTTGCATATACAATTTTAATAACATTATTCATACTACAAATGAATAGAAAACAATTTGTTTTTTGTACTCTAATCAGGGATATCAAAGCTATTTTCACATTTTCTCTTCAGTCATAAACTATTGGAAAGCATAAATATCTGGTGAAGAAGTTACAGAGGACTGCTGTGTTTTCTGGTATTGATACTCACATAGTTCAATGTTTTATTATTTAATTGTAAGTGTATTTTACAAAATCCTCCCTTGGACA
>CM052885.1:35816834-35838802 GCA_028534135.1 Potos flavus
GTTTATTACACCAGTACTTACAGAGAAAAGGACATATGATCACCAAGATGAACACAGTGTGGGAGCATGTGAGAGACCATTCCTGGCCATAGATACTATCTGTTATTCCATCCCGTCCACATCTCCTGGGGATACCCCTAAAAGGTCTCTTTAAAGTGAGGGGCAGCCCTTGGATTGTCTAATACAGGTCAGGCTAGATGACTTTATCTGACTTCAATTAGGTATTATTATGAGATGGGGTACTGACCCGATTGTTTTGGGTTCATAATTAGAATGACATGCAAGAGATCTGAAAATATACACAGATTACCTCGGAAAAAAGAAGAAAAGTTGCTAGGCACTTTTAAAATCTCTTATTATTTACCACAGTATCATGAGATAGATATTACCTGTTTTCCCATTTTACAGATTAGGAAAATAAGGCTGGCAAGTAATTTTAAAATTGCCCCATGTCAGATAGTAGTGAAGCTGTGATTTGAACTCTTAGACAGTGTTAGACAAAAATCCTGATACAAATTTGGGCTTCACAAAATCATTTGCCTTTCCTACTTTGCCTACGGAAATAATGAATTTCATGAGAAACACTAGTGAGTACATTCAGCTATGTTCCTGAGAAATATCCATTATGGAGATGGGAAGTTGATTAAATAGGAAGAACTTTAAATTGTCTGAAGGGTGAGAAATTAAAAACAAAAAAATTAAAGGTCAGTGAGTCAAAGAACTTCAGTAAGAAAAATAAGAATTATCCGAAGCAACAAGAGCCTAAATAAGAAAATCATAGGAAGCTGTTGGATTGTGAATGGGGAGTAGAATAATAGGTAAAAAGATAAACTTTGTTATTTAATTTTATTGGGTTGAAGGATATAGTTATAGCTAGGAATTGTCACTTTTGCAATGCCTCTAATTTTCTCCTCCCAATATTTAACCATGTACACTGATATAGACCACTTTGTGGAAACAAAGTATTTGAGTAATAAAGTGCAATCTCAGTCTGTGAGTCAAAGGCATGGTAGTTTGGAGGAAAATGTTTACCATGGGGCTCTATCTAATTCATACTTTTGTAATTTTAGCAGGTCAGCTTTTGATAATCCTTCTCTTACTTACTAGAAAAAAACCAAAGGATTTCGAGAAAGAGTAGAAACCACACATATTAAAGAGCTGTAATGCTATATATGACCATAAAAACTATTCATGTGTTTCCATTTCCTCAAACTCTACATTTATACATAACTCAGTACAAAGACCCAAAATTACTAAGACATCTACCACATCTGACTTTTTTAAATCAGCAATTATTTCATGTATCTTCTATTTTTGAGTATAGTTTACAATGTTACATTAAGCTTTAGGTGTACAACATGGTGATTTGACAGGTTTATATATTATGCTATGTTCACCGCAAGTGTAACTACCATCTGCCCCCATACAATGTTATTACAGTATCACTGACTATATTCCTTATGATGCATGTTTTATTTCCATGACTTACTCATTCCTTAACTGGAAGCCTGTCCGTCCCACTCCACTCCACCCATTTTGCCCTTCCTTTCATTATCCCCCTCTGGCAACCAACAGTCTGTTCTCTGTATTTATAGGTCTGATTCTGCTTTTTGTTTATTTTTTAGAGTCTACATATGAGCGAAATCATATAATATTTGTCTTTCTCAGTCTAACTTCACTTACCTTAACACCCAATATCACCCAAAGCAATCTGTAGATTCAGTGAAATATCTATCAAAATACCAACAGCATTTTTCACAAAACTATAACAAATAATACTAAAATTTGTAGGGAGCCACTGAATCTGACTATTGAAAGCAATATTGAGAAAGAAGAACAAAGCTGGAGGTTATCACAATTCCAGATTTTCAAATATATTAAATAAAACTATAGTAATCAAAAGAGTATGGTACATAAGAGAGAGTCAGGAAATAAACCCACACTTATACGGTCAGTTAATCTATAAAAAGGGGCAAGAATATACAGTGGGGAAATGACAGTCTCTTCAATAAATGGCGCTGGGAAAACTGGACAGCCACATGTAAAAGAATGAAACTGGATCACTTTCTAACACCATTCACGAAAGTGTTTCATGTATCTTAACATCAAAATCTTTTTCCCCTGTTTCTTCCCTCCACTTTTTGTGTCTCTGCTTTGCCAGTAGCCAAGACATAGCTTAGAGAGCAAACGAGTGCTACAACACTGAAATTACTGTAATTGATCTGAAGTACTTACAAGTTGGGGTTGTCATATTGTTGGAAGCTGCTGTTCTTTATCAGAGGTGATTTTTTGTATACACTTCATCAATTTCATGATGCCGCAAATTCTAAGAATGTTTTATATCTTCTGAATCACTAAAAAATAATAAAGACTTCATGTTAAACTATGATCCAATGCTGTTTGAAAATCTCTTATCATTTCCATGAATTGAATGGACATTTTTATAGTTATTTAGACATAAGTAAAATCATGTACTACTCTTGTGAATGCACAAAAACATATTTTCAGTAAAACAATTTATTTAGATATTTCTAAAACCTCCTCACAGTCAAAATCCAAATCTTCCGACACAGAATCTTTATTGTTCTTACCTTGCTAATGACATCAACCTCTGTTCCATGAGTACCATTAATGCTGCAATCTTTGTTACTGCTATCTCCTTTGAGGTATTTAAAAGATAGGTTCATTTGTGCTCATTTAGGGCTCTGAATATTCCCCTCTACCATATGTTGGGGCTTAAAAAAAGGTCTTTCTGGGGAAACTTGCAAGCCAGAGTCACCTATCAATAAGAATCGCAACTCTTAATTGTCCTGTTGTCCTACTGAGAGGAGTACCAGGAACGTGTTCCTTTGCTAGACTGCACTGAGGGACTGTGATCCAGTGGAGGGAACCTGCCCCATCCCGGTATTCCCACTTCTTATAGAACAACAGTGACAAATAACTTTGTTACTGGGAACATGAACAGACTGCTTCAGCACTAGGCAGTCTGAATTTATGGATCAGCTCAAATTTTGTCTGGGAATGCCCCTGTGATGTTACTCTGGAGAGAGAAGAAGACACCAAAACCACAGAAAGCTAACCATCGATGGAGCTCATTCTATTGGGATAACAGGGAACCCTGACCCAGCTAATTATCCAAATCACCAGAGTGAGCCAATCTTCCAGAGGAAATTTTAGTATATCCTGCTCCTTGCATCATATTGCATCCAAGCTGCTCACATCTCTATGAGTTTTGATGTTGGCATCAGAAGGTTGCAGACAAAAATTAATACCGTATCCCATTCCCAAATGGACCTTAAATGGTTTGTTGACTGACGCATTGGTGGGATGAAGTCCTGTCTTGCCACCAGGAATATCAACCAAGTTCATGACGACTATTTCACGATTGCTTCCTGGGTGTCAGCATATATAAGATATATAAGATACAGCCCAATTTCTATCATGCCAAAATGTGAATACTCCAAGTGTTTTGGGATCTTTAAAATATTTACTCTTCATAAACTCTCCACTCTCCCCCCTTTTTCTGTTTAATCCAGATTTGAAAGAAGGAAAAATATACTATAGTTTCATTTGTATGAACACATTAGAGACTTAATGTGTTTTTTTTAATTTTTATTTTTTTTTTATTTTTTAAATGTGTTATTAAACCAGCGACCTATGAAAGTTTTAAAGGAAAAAGTAGTATTTTTTCCTAAGAATTACTGATTAATTTTACTATTCTGAGGCAATCAAGGACAAAAGTATTTTGACTGTCACTCAAAATTTTGAGGATTTAATGGGACAACCTCTGCAGTTGAGAATCCCATGCATGTACTGTTAATTTACATTTACAAAGTTCCACATTCACAGAGTGATAATCACTTATCCAAGATTCTTAAAATAACCACTATGTGGTTAGCAGATAAACTAGGTTTTTCCTCAAGTCTCAAAGTTTAGATAAATAATATTATCTCAATTTCATAGATGAAAATCCTGAAGGCTAAAGGGTTTAATTTTCTAAGAACATTAAACTTGTAAGAGGTCAAGTTGGCTTTCAACCCACATCTCTCTGACTCAATCATATCATGACAGGTATGTGGTCTTCTGCTTGTCAATGAGCATTCCTTGGAAGGTTTAAAAACTGCCCAAGATCACATAGAGTAATTGTTGGATTCAGACTCTAGGTTCACCCAGTTGAAAGGGTATGTTTAATTTGTGTTCTTCCATCAATGTTACAGTTACCTCTACCTTATACCTGAATCTGCTCAGTCATTAGCCTTGCATTGAGGGGCTTTCCAGTCTTATGACTCTTGAACATAAATCATAAATAAGCACAGTAACTCTGTTCCCTTAAAACTCATATCTATGTATTCCTCCTCCATGCCCTTCTTGGACGAGTTAATCTATATTTACTTAGATTTTGAAAATTTATTATTAATCTGGCTAAGTACTTTATAAGCTTTGGTGATTATATACACTATTATGTTATATTTGGTATATCCGGGACATGAAGTTTCCTTATTATTTTTATTATCATGTTGATTCCTTTTTCTCCTCTCAAATTTCCTTAGTAGCTCAGATACTGTCAATTAGATATTTCATTTCTTGGCTTAAAATTTTATTCACAACTAAGATGAAAGAGTCCCCCTAAAGTGAGTATATGACATTGAAAGTGGCAATCTCTTAAGAAGCATGTACACCCTAATAGAAGGAAGTCCATCAGCTCACCAGCTGCCTCCCTCAGTGGAGAAGCTGATTCTGAGACTGAAAAGCTGATGAGAAGAAAGAGAGCTTCATGAGTGAGCGTGGAGCCACTGCCACGAAGACAAAGGAGAGGGCTGAGGATCCACACAAATCAAATGCCTGCTGGACAGTGCACAGGCTCTGTGGATCAAGCACAATTTTACAGTTGAGGAAGCTCTAATGCTATGTTATGGTCATGTATATTATTATCAAGCCCCATGAAAAGTACAAATCATCCCACAGTCCACGATGCCTTTCACCTGCACCTCCCACACAAATGTTTAATCAAAATTTAAAAGTGCTGACCAGATTTTAAAATAGTACTTTTTTTTTTTGGTAAATGTTCTCTTGATTGAATTTTCCAGTTATGTCCAGAAAGAGATACTGAGTCCAATAAAATGCTGAACTGAAAAACTAATTTGAGAGGGTTGATGTGCAATGGGAAGGTTCCAGGGAAAGAAGCCGTGCTTATTATCTAGCTAACCTTCTTGCTTGTTATCAGCTATGCAACTGACTTTGGTGGTCTCAGTCATCTCATTTATAAATGAGGCTTCCTGCAATTATTACAATTAGATTGTCACATTAGGATTTGAAAGAGCTGGCTCTAATATTTTATGACTCCTTAATTTTCTCTGTTTTCTGAGCAAAACTATTTGTTGTGCACACACTTGAAAGGCAAAACATAATCTATAGGGGTTAATATGATCTTGTCTTGCTTTTGATGCATAATAATTTGTATTATAAAAGCTTCAAAAGTGAATACATAGTGAAATTAATCAGTGAGAACAAAAGGGACATTTCTGCATTTGAATCAAAGCTTACATCACAGCATACAGCTAAACTCTGCCTTTATTCAGGGTACTTATTATATCTCCAGAATTGGTTTAAACAATTCTTAAGGGGACATATCACACAACAGGAGTTCCAGAACCCCAGAGATTAACCAGTATAAGTAAGTCCTTAAGAACATCAGACATGTCAATGGTTGAAAGTGATCACAAGGGAGGGAGAATGAGAAGCAGGAATAGCATTTGAGAGATTATGAGTCTTCATTTCAGAAAGTGATTTATGTAAAGCAGAGTTATTTTCAGTAATGAGCTTTTATATTCAATTATATTCATTTTAAATATAGTGATTATGTAAAGCCCATCCATGTTGGCTTACTCCAAGCTTTTTAAATCCCCTAAACCTATCTATTACCATTCTTCTCCTTAGATACAAAGGAAAATCTCAGCATCTGCCTGTACTAAGTAACACACCAGCCCCCTACCTCCCTGAATTCAATCCTTTTTACCTTAAAATGTATTACACTTAAAACATACGAAAACATAATATTAACAACAGATGTTGCCAAATTGGTCCCTATTATGGTTATCTCACACTGCACATCCTATAGCAGTGCATGAAAATTTCTACTGCTCCAGACTCTCATCAATATTTGTGAATATCAGAATTTTTGTCAATATATTAGGTAAAATTAAAAATGTGTATCTTGTTATTTAGTTTGCAGTTCTTTGATTGCTAAAATACAGAGAAATACTTTTACATGTAATTGGCCATTCTGGTTTCTTGCTTTTTATATATGTGCCCATTTTCTAATGAGTTGTTTAACTTTTATCTATTAATTACAAGGAGGGATACATACACGCGTGCGTGCGCGCGCACACACACACACACACATATATATATATAGACTTTATTATTCATATATGTCACAAATATATTCCCCAAATTTGAGGCCACTTTTCACCTTTTTTTTTTTTTTCACCTTTCCTGTGCTTTGAGGTATGGGTTAAACACCAAACATATTAAGATCTACGTTATATATGACTATTTGTGCTCTAATTAAGGCTTTCTTATCCAGTTTCTTGTCATAAAGACAAACATTTATATTATTGTCTTTTCTTACAAAATTTAGCTTTTTTATTTAGGAGTTTAATCCAAATGAATTGATTTTTCCCAGTTGTTCAAGTTTGAGACAGTCTTTATCACAGAGAAACAAATGTCCACAGCACCATTTTCTTACATCTCCTCCCTTCCTTCAGAGGACTGTACCGCACGATTGGCACATATCAACATCCAAATATGCATAGGATTTGCTGTGTACCCTCATTCTGCTTCAATTATGCATTTATCACTGCATCAATACCTTACTTCATTGATTCACCTAACTAATACCAAGTAAGGCAAGTTCTCCAGCCTTATTTACTTTCAAAGCATTCCTGCCAACCTTGGACTGTGTGCTCCTTTATATAAAACTCCGAATATGCTAATTAGGCACCATTAATAATAATAGTAATAATAAAATTTGGGAAGTTTACATCATTGTAATACTGTCTACTCTATGTAAGTATAATGTATTGTGCTGTTTTTTTTAAAAGATTTTATTTATTTGAGAGAGAATGAGCAGGGAGAGCAGCAGAGAGAGGGAGAAGCAGACTCCCTGCTGAACAAGGAGTCCGATGTGGGGCTCAATCCCAGAACACAGGGATCATGCGCTGAGCCAAAGGCAGATGCTTAACCCACTGAACCACCCAGATGCTCCAGTTCTCCCAGATTTTTATTCAGCATAGAAGAAACAGCTATATGAAGCATGATGTTTTATAGTCTGAAAAACTTGCTTTGAAGACACTGTCGAGTATGTTTCTCAGTGATGATTTATAATCACACACACAGTAAATTAATTTTTTACTAGGGAAATTGGTGCTTCTCTTGGAAATTTTTGATTTTTTTTTTTTTCATTACATGCTGACAGTACAATATTTGCCTTCTGAACCAGGGAGCTCAGAGTTAAATTTAACCAGTGCTTAACACTTAATACCTATTACTGTATTAGTGTAAATAGCGTGAACCTCCTGAAATCTAGGATACTGCTGAGGCCACCAGTACAGGGATTGAAAAGGAAGTGTCAATTGTTCAGAACTTTTGGATCTCACCTTATTTCACTTGAACTAGGAGGATTTCAACCACCCTCTCAAACAAACTGGATTTGGAGGTAAGATTTTGTTTAAGTATATAACATTTGTAACTACTAAAAAAAAAATCTTATTAAAAAGTAACAGTTTAAGGGGCACCTGGGTGGCTCGCTATTAGGTGTCTGCCTTCGGCTCAGGTCAGGATTCCGGGGTCCTGGGATTAAGCCCCATGTTGGGCTCCCTGCTCAGCGGGAAGCCTGCCTCTCACTCTTCCACTCTCCCTGCTTGTGTTCCTTCTCTCACTGCCTCTCTCTCTAATAAATAGATAAAACCTTAAAAAAAAAAGTAACAGTTTGAAAATCACTGATGTCGGTGATTTTTATTCTTTCCTCTAGTCACTAGTTTTTGACTATTTTTTCTTAAGAGCTTCACCAAATATGTACCAATTATTACAAATTGTTATCTCAAATACTTTATGGCCGTAACTACAATATAATAATTTAAGATCATTGTCTTAAGACACAAACTCCTTCGATTGCTGTGATTATAGAAATGGAAAGACGTGGCAAATGGTGGAATGTCTCTGCTTTTGCAATTGTTTCATGGGTCAGAAAAAGTAGTTGAACAGTAGCTAAAATGACATTTATTTAAATCCAGCTAGGATAATTGTGTTTAGGAAATAATGAGTTGAACTAAAGAAAATCAAGGAATATTTTATTGAGTGCAAGCCAAGAGCAATAATTTTTGTAAACAGTAAGGGAAGCATAAACGCATAAAATGGGAAGTTCTTATTGCAAGAGTTATCTGGTCTATAGGGCAGGTTTAGTTTGTCATCTATCTATCATTTATCTATCTATGCATCATAAAGTTTTCTATCTTGATATATATATAAGCCCAGGAATGCCAGCAAATACCAACAACAGGAGAGGGGCATGGAACAGATTCTTCGTCAGAGTGCCCAAAAAGAATTAACTTGCCAAATTTCCACCTCTAGAACTGCTGTTTAAGCCAAGAAGGAAAAAAAAGAGATAAAGAGACAAAGAGAGAAAGAAAATTGAGTAGGATTTACACAGAACTAAGGGAGAAAATTTTATAGGATGAATGAATAACTGAAATAATACAGGAGAGAAAAAAGTTACATGGTATCTTCTAAAGACAGTGAGTACACTAATTTGCATAGAGATTGTATGCTGAATGCAGGGCAAAGGGGTAGATAGAAGAGTAATTTGAAGCCACATTTCCAAAGGGCCTTTACTTTTAACATGAAAGAAAATGGAGTATTTCGGGCGCCTGCCTGGGTGGTTCAGTCGGTTAAGCGTCTGTCTTCAGCTCAGGTCCTAGGACCCTCAGATCCCAGAGTCCTGGGATTGAGCCCGCATCGGGCTCCCTGCTTGGCAGATTGCCTGCTTCTCCCTCTACCTCTCCCCCTGCTTACTCTCTGTCACATAAATAAATAAAATCTTAAAAAAAATTAAAAAGAGAGAAAATGGAGTATGTCTTATTTTTCTCTACTGTTTTACTGAGATGATGCATAGTAAGAGAAGAAAACTTGGAAAAACCCAAAACAGCATGTGTAGATACACATTTTTTGCATATATTACAAATATATCACCCATAAGCCATATATACCATTCTGATTTTGACAAAGGTCATTTCATTATATGTGTATGAGCCTGTGCACACACAACCACACACAACCACACACACACACACACACACACACACACACACACACACCGATACACATACCACACTCACACAAAGTAGAAATAGAGGGTTCTGGTGCTTTGGCCTATGGTCTCATTGCCTGGGGACTAGGAAACTCTTAGCAAGGAAATTCAAGTTTGAAATACATTTTTTAAAAAGATTTTTATTTATTTATTTATTTTATTTATTTACTTGACAGAGAGAGCGAGCACAAGCTGGGGAAGCAGCAGGCAGAGGGAAAAGCAGACTCCTTACTGAGCAGGGAGCCCAATTCGGGGCTCCATCCCGGGACCCTGACGCTTAACTGGCTGATCCACCCAGGCGCCCCTTGACATACATTTTTTTTTTTAAGATTTTATTTATTTATTTGACAGAGGGAGAGAGATCGCAAGTAGGTAGAGAGGCAGGCAGAGAGAGAGGGGGAAGCAGGCTCCCCGGTGAGCAGAGAGCCCGATGCGGGGCTCAATCCCAGGACCCTGAGATCATGACCTGAGCCGAAGGCAGAGGCTTTAACCCACTGAGCCACCCAGGCGCCCCTTGACATACATTTTTAACACAACTTTATTACTCACGAATCACCCATGTCTATTAGCATATTTGATAGTCACCACAATTCTGTGACTTAAACAAAGCAAGATTATTATGCTCATTTTCCAGAGAGAAACATCGAAGTGTGGAGTTTGTGAAATTTACTTGTTTTTTCTATTATAGCTTCCTCAAGATTTTGAACTGATTCACAAAAAATTCCATTTTCAAACAGTGAAAATAATTGCAAAGCCAAAGTGATACAAAGAGCAGCAATAAATGCCAACATTTATATATTGCTTTATATTTCTCAAAGCACTTCACCACACATTAAAGATCATAAAATTTTTAAATTGTGGGTCACATAGATTTGTTACCATAAACTCACCCATTTTCTACTTTGACAGGAAAGTAAACCTTGAAACAAGTCAGTGATGATAGCTTTGCCCTTTTGTGATGAAGCACAGATTTAACAATATCTCAGTATAGGTGCACATTGATGCCAGGGACATAATGTGGATATAATATGTTAATAGAAGCAAAGAAAGAATCTATATACTTTGGTATAAGGTACCATTTTAACAAGTAAAAAATTTAATTCCATTGTCTATGATTTACTTTGGCAATTCTGTATGATGAAGAAAGACATGTTTTAAACATTTATGATTGAATATCAAATTAACCATGGCTTTAGAGAAGGAAAAAGCCATAAGCTTATTAATGGTGGAAATTTCTACGTATAGGAATAATCTATGTAATAAATGAAAGTAAGTTTCCAACAAAACAAAATGATAATTACCCTTATTATTACTTGTATGATAATGACTTTTCATTATTTATTAAAAATTTGCTTTAGAACTTTGCTAAGCATTTTACATAAATTGTGTCACTGAATTCTTAAAACAGTCCAATGAGTTTGGATTTAAAAATAAACAAGAAATAAACATTAGGGGATTTAAATAATTTGACCAAGGTAGGCAGGAAAAAGTAACAGAATGAAAGTTAAAAACATGTATGTTTGACTCTGAAACTTGTTTTGTGTTCATATTCACTAAAGCTAGAAACTAAGCTCAAGGCCCTGAACTTAGGACAACCAAAGCTAGGTTTCCTGAGAGCTCCCTCGTACCAGCCAGGAGGACTTGGCATGCAGTGAGGGGAGTAAAATTCAGGGACCCCTCTCCATCCTGACAGTGTAACACACTCTACTTTATGTCCTTCTCTTTGTGACTAGGGTGACACATATACCTTGGTTTATTCAAATACCAAGGCCTGTTCCACTGGTTTGTTCACTTTTTCAATCTTTTACCCTCGTGCTGAACATTTTTATCACTCAGTGGCTACCTAGTTTAATTAAAAACTGGTTATTTTCTGAAACTCATAAAGTAATGTGTATTTGTTAAAAGAATTTCCTAACTAGTTCCTTTTTTGTTGGTTTAGGCTAACCTTTGTTTCATTTTATTCTAAAATTTTACAGGTTTTTAAAAATGTTGAAATCTTTGTTCCATGTGAACTTATTTTATTAGAAGAATGAAGTGGAGACCTAATTTTTTTCATATGGCCAGCCAAATTGTCCCAACACTATTTCTTGAATAATCCACATTTTCCTCTAATTTAAGATGATACCTTCATCAAATACATAATTCTTATATATATTTACAGCAAATCTTTAGGTAAAAATTTAATAGGAAAAGGGAAAAGACTGTGTTATAATTGAAAATAATGTTATTTCATTGCTTTTTAAAAATTTCTGATTACGCAGAAGATATTCAATTAGGACTGAAAATATTTGGGGATGGAAAAAATATTTGGGGATGAGCCATGTGACCCAGTTTCCTCTCCTCCCCAAACACCATTTGTCACCATTCAAAATTATTACCTACTATTAATTATATTTGCTATGCTGTGCATTGTATCCCCATGTCTTATTTATTTTATAACTGGAAGTTTGTACCCTTTAATCCCCTTCCCTTATTTTTCCCTACCCTCATTCCCCTTCCTTCTGGCAACCACTAGATTGTTCTCTGTATCTATGACCTATTTATATTCTGTTTTTTTGACCACTTGTTTTGTTTTTTAGATTCCACATGTAAGTGAAATCATACAGTATTTGTCTGTCTCTGATTATTTCACTTAGTATAGTACCCTCTAGTTCCATCTATGTTGTTGCAAATGGCAAGATTTTTCTTTTTTGTGGTGGAGTATTATTTCATTCCATTATATATGTATGTATAATATATATATTACATCTTCTTTATTCATCTATAGTTGGACACTTATGTTGCTTTCATATGTTGGCTATTATAAATAATGCTACAGTGAACATAGGGGTGCATCTATCTTTTCAAATTAGTGTTTTTGCTTCTTTAGATAAATTTCCAAAGGTGGATTTGCTGGATCATATGGTAGCTCTATTTCTAATTTTTTGAGGAACCTCCAACTGTTCTCCATAGTGGCCACACCACTTTGTGTGTGTGTGTGTGTGTGTGTGTGGTCACACCATTTTGCACTCCTACCAAGAGCACACCAGGGTTCCCTTTTCTCCACATTCTTTCAAAGGCTTATTTCTTGTCTTTTTGATAACAGTCATTCTGACAGGTGTGAAGTGATATCTCATTGTGGTTTTGATTTGCATTTCCCTAATGATGAGTGATGTGGGCATCTTTCCATGTGTCTGTTGCTATCCATACGTCTTCTTTGGAAAAATGTCTATTCAGGTTCTCTGCCCATCTTTTTAGTTGGATTTTTTTGATATTGAGTTGTGTGAATTATTTATATATTTTAGATATTAACCCCTTATTGGTTATATCACTTGTGAATGTTTTCTTCTATCTAATAGGTTGCCTTTTCCTCTTGTTGATAGTTTCTTTCGCCATGTAACAGCTTTTCAGTTTGATGTAGTTACATTTGCTTATTTTTGCTTTTGCTGCCCTTGCCTGAAGAGACAGATCAAAAAAATATATATATATTGCTCAGACCAATGTCCAAGAGCTTACTGCCTATGTTTTCTTGCCAGAGTTTTATGGTTTTCAGTCTTATGTTTAAGTCTTTAATCCTTTTTGAGTTTATTTTTGTATATGATGTAATAAGTGGTCTAGTTTCATTCTGTTGCATGTATTTTCCCCACCAATACTTATTGAAGAAATTGTCTTTTCCCCTATTGTATGTTTTTGTCTCCTTTCTCAAAGATTGACAAAACAAAAACTGATATAAAAATGGGATGATTTCTGGACTCTATTGTATTCCATTTATCTATGTTTCTATTTTTGTACTGGTACCATACTGTTTTGACTATTTTTTTTTTAAAGATTTTATTTATTTATTTGATAGAGAGTGTGCACAAGCAGGGAGAGTGGCAGGCAAAGGGAGAGGGAGAGGGAGAAGCAAGTTCCTCAATGAGCAAGGAGCCAGATGGGGCTCAATCCCAGGACCCTGGGATCATGACCTGAGCCAAAGGCAGATGCTTAACCTACTGAGCCAGCCAGGCAGCCCCATAGTGTTTCGATAATTATAGTTTTGTGGTACAGTTTGAAATCAGAGTGCATGATACCCCCAGCTTTGTTCTTTTTTCTCAAGATTGCTTTGGCTATTTGAGATCTTTCACGATTCTATACAAATTTTAGGATTATTTGTTACAGTTCTGTGAAAAATGCCATTGGTGTTTTCATAGGGTTTGCATTGAATTTGTAGGTTTCTTTGGGTGGTACTGACATTTTAACAATATTAATTCTTCTAATCCATGCACAAGATATGTTTTTCCATTTACTTGTATCAGCTTCCATTTCTTTCTTTGATATCTTAGTTTTCAGAGTATAAGTCTGTTAACTCCTTTGTTTTATTTATTCCTAGGTATTTTTTTTAAAGATTTTATTTATTTACTTGAGAGAGAGAAGGTGAGAGTGAGCGATAAAGCACAAGCAGAGGGAGTGGCAAAGGGAAAGGGAGAAGCAGGTTCCCTGCTAAGCAGGGAGCCCAACATGGGGCTGGATTCCAGGACCCTGGAATCACGACCTGAGTCAAAGGCAGACACTTAATTGACTGAGCCACCTAGGCATCCCTATTTTATTCTTTTTTATGCAACTGTAAATGGGATTGTTTTCTTAATTTTCCCTACTTATAGTTCATTATTAGTGTATAAAATGTAACCAATTTTATGTATATTGATTTTGCATTCTGCAACTTTACTGAATTCATTTATTAGTTCCATTAGTTTTTTCAGTAGAGTCTTCATGGTTTTCTGTAATATAGTATATGATTGTCATATCTTGATGTATTGACCCCTCATTATATAATGACCTTCTTTGTGTCTTTGCCCATTTTTGTCTTAGTCTATTTTGTCTGATGTCAGTACAGCTGCTGTACTTTTTTTTTGGTTTCTACTTGTACGGAATCTTTTTTTCTATCCCTTCACTTTAAGCCAGTATGTGTCCTTAATTTGAAGTGATTATCTTATAAGCAGTATATAGTTTGGTCTTTTTTTATTTATCTAACCGTTCTGTGCCTTTAGATTTAAAACTCTAATTCACTTACATTTAGAGAAATTACTAATATGTAAGGACTTACTAATGCCAAATAATTAATTCCTTTCCAGGTGTTTTGTATTTCCACTGTTTCCTTTTTCCTGTTTCTGCCTACCTCTGTAAACTGGAAATTTTCCATGACAGTAAGCTCTTTCCCTCTTCATCATAGTGTATCTACTCTATGTTTTTGCTTTGTGCTTAACATGATGTGCTTAACATATGATTTACATAAAAGATCTTATAAATAAAATGTCAACTTTAGGCTGGTAGCAACTTAACTTCGATTATATACAAATGCTCCATACTTTTACTCCTCTTTTTCATATTTTTGATGTCACAACTACCTCTTTTTTATTGCTTATTCATTAAGAAGTTATAGTAGCAATAGTTAATTTTTAAAACTTTTCCTTTCATCACTATACTATAGTTTAAAGTGGTTGACACACCATCTTATTACAGAATTAGAGTTTTCTAAATCTGGTTGTATATTTACATTTACCAATGTGTTTTATACTTTCATATTTTTTCATGTCAATAATTTGCATTTTTTCATTTCAGTTTGAAGAACTACTTTCATTATTTTTTGCAAGGTAGGTTTAATGGTGATGAACCAGTTCATCTCTTGTTTGTCTGGGAAAGCCTATCTAAAAGATAACTGTGCTCGATAGAGTATTATCAGTTGGCAATTCTTAATTTTGACAATTTGAATATGTCATTCTACTTTCTACAGTAGGGTTTCTGCTGGGAAATCAGTGATAACCTGATGGGGAGTTCCTTTGTAGGTTATAATCTTCCCCCTCACCTGGCTGCTTTTAAGTTTCTCTTTATCTTTGATTTTTAAAAGTTTCATTAAAATATGTCCTGGAAAAGCCCTTTTTGTGTTAATGTGATAGGGTGATCTATTAGCTTCCTCAACTTGGATATCTCAGTCTCTCTCCAGGTTTTGGAAGTTCTTAGCTCTTTCCTTATGTAAACTTTCTCTTCCTCTTTTTTCCTTCTGGAATCCCAATTATGCCAATATTTGCATGTTTGATTGAATACCATGAATCATTTAGGCCTTTTCACTCTTTTTTTTATTCTTTTTTCCTTGTTCTCCTAAGATTGGGTTGTTTCAAAGTTCCTATCTTCTAGCTCACTTATTCTCTCTTCCACTGATCTATTCTAGTATAGATGCTCTCTACTGCTTTTTTTTTTTTTTTTTTTTTAGTTAACATATAGGGATACAGGGCACATACCTCAATATCATAAAAGTCATCCATGAAAAATCCACAGCGAATATCATTCTCAATGGGGAAAAACTGAGAGCTTTTCCCCTAAGGTCAGGAACACAACAGGGATGTCCACTATCACCACTTTTGTTCAATATAGTACTGTAAGTTCTAGCCTCAGCAATCAGACAACAAAAATAAATAAAAGGTATTCGAATTGGCAAAGAAGAAGTCAAACTCTCACTCTTTGCAGATAACAGAATACTCTATGTGGCAAACCCAAAAGGCTCCACCCTAAAATTGCTAGAACTCATACAGAAATTCAGCAAAATGGCAGGATATAAAATCAGTGTAGAGAAATGCATTTCTATACACTGACAATGAGACAGAAGAAAGAGAAATTGAGGAGTTGATCCCATTTACAATTGCACCAAAAACCATACGATACCTAGGAAGAAACATAACCAAAGAGGTAAAAGATATATACTCCAGAAACTATAGAATACTTAGAAAGAAACTGAGGAAGACACAAAGAGATGGAAAAACATTCCACGCTCATGGATTGGGAGAATAAATATTGTTAAAATGTCTATGCTGCCCAGAGCAATTTACACTCTCAGTGCAATCCCTATCAAAATATCATCAACATTTTTCACAGATCTAGGACAAACAATCCAAAAATTTGTATGGAACTAGAAAAGACCTAGAATTGCCAGGGGATTGTTGAAAAAGAAAACCAAAGCTGGTGGTATCATAATGATGGACTTCAATACAAAGCTCTATGGTCAGTTAATCTTTGACAAAGCAGAAAAGAATATCCAGTGGAAAAAACACAGTCTCTTCAACAAATGGTGTTGGGAAAACTAGACAGCCACATGTAAAAGAATGAAACCAGACCACTTTCTTATACCATAAACAAAAATAGAATCAAAATGGGTGAAAGACCTAAATGTGAGACAGGTCAAAGACCTAAATGTGATCCATCAATATCCTAGAGGAGAACACAGGCATCAACCTGTTTGACCTCAGCCATAGCAACTTCTTGCTAGACCCATCTCCAAAGGCAAAGGAAAAAAAGGCAAAAATGAACTATTGGGATGTCATCAAGAGAAAAAGCTTTTGCACAGCAAAGAAAACAGTCACAAAACCGAAAGACAATGGACAGAATGGAAGAAGATATTTGCAAATTTCTTATCAGAAAAAAGGCTAGTATCCAAAATCTATAAAGAATTTATCAAACTCTACACCCAAAGAACAAATAATCCAATCAAGAAATGGCCAGAAGACATGAACAGACACTTCTCCAAAAAAGACATACAAATGGCTAACAGATACATGAAGAAATGCTCCACATCACCTGTCATCAGGGAAATAAAAATGAAAACCACAACGAGATACCACCTCACACCAGTCAGAATGGCTAAAATTAACAAGTGAAGAAATGACAATGTTGGTAAGGATGTTGAAAAGAGGAACCTTGTTACACTGTTGGTGAGAATGGAAGCTGGTGCAGCCACTTTGGAAAACAGTATGGAGGTTCCTCAAAAGTTGAAAATAGAACTACCCTATGATCCAGCAATTGCACTTTTGGGTATTTATCCCCAAAATATAAGTGTAGTTTTCCAAAGGGGCAACTGCACCTGAATGTTTATAGCAGCAATGTCCACAATAGACAAACTATGAAAAGATCCCAGATGAATGAAGAAGATGTGGTATATATATATAATGGAATACTACTCAGCCATCAAAAAAAAAAAAAAAAAAAGAAATCTTGCCATTTGCAAAGATGTGGGTGGAACCAGAGAGTATTACACTGGGCAAAATAAATCAGAGAAAGACAATTACATGATCTCACTCGTCTGTGGAATTTAAGAAACAAAGGATCATAGGGAAAGGAAGGGAAAAATAAAACAAGATGAAATCAGAGAAGGAGACAAACCATAAGAGAGTCTTAATCATTGGAAACAAACTGAGGAGTGCTGGAGGGGAGGAGAGTGGAGAGATGGGATAACTGGATGATGGACATTAAGGAGGGCACCTGATGTAATAGTCACTGGGTATTATATACAACTGATGAAACACTGAATTTTACCTCTAAAAATAATAATACACAATAGGTTGATTAACTGAATTTAAATTAAAAAAATCAAGTGTGTTTCTACATACTAACAAAGAATTCTTTGAAAAGGAAATTAGGTTAAGCATCTGCTTTTGGCTCAGGTCATGATCTCAGCATCCTGGGATTGAATCCCACATCAGGCTCCTTGCTCAACGGGGAGCCTGCTTCTCCCTCTGCCTGCCACTCCCCCTGCTTGTGCCTGTGCTTTCTCTCTCTCTGACAAATAAGTAAAATATTTTTAAAAACCCACATAGGGGCACCTGAGTGGCTCAGTCAGTTAAGCACCTGCCTTTGGCTCAGGTCATGATCCCGGGATTCCAGGGTCCTGGGGTTGAGCCTCACGTCGGGCTCCTGACTCAGTGGGGAGCCTGCTTCTCCCTCTCCCTCTGCCTCTCCCCCTGCTCATTCTCTCTTTCTCTCAAAATGAATAAATAAAATCTTAAAAAAAAGAAAAGAAAATTAAGAAAACAATCCCATTTATAAGAGTATTAAAAATAATAAAATACTTAACAATATATTTAACTGAAGAAGTAAAAGATCCATCCATAGAAAACTATAATATATTGATAATAGAAATTGAAGAAGACAAATAAATGGAAATATATCCTGTGTTCATGGATTGGAACAAATAATACTCTTAACAAGTCCAAAGTACCCAAAGCCATCTACAGATTCAATGAAATGCCTATCAAAATTCCAATGGCATTTTTCAAATAAATAGAAAAAAAAATTATAAGATTCATATGCAACCACGAATAGTCAAAGCAGTCTTGAGTAAGAAGAACAATGTTGGAGGCATCACTCTTCCTGATTTCAAATTATATTACAAAGCTATAAAAAATAGTATGGTACTGACATAAAAACAGTGGCACAGAACAGAGGGCCCAGAAATAAAGCACACATGTACAACCAATGACATATAAAATCTATGTCAAGGATGCCAAGAATACAAATGAGAAATGGACAATGTCTTTAAGAAATGGTATTGGGAAAACTGCATATTTACATGCAATAGACAGATATTGGAACTTGATCTTACCCCATACAGAAAAATTAATTCAAAATGGATTGAAGACTTAAACATAAGAACTGAAATCATATGATTCCTACAAGAAAACATAGAGAAAACTTCTTGATATTGGTCTTGGGAATGATCTTATGAGACAGACCAAAAGCATAGGCAACAAAATAAACAAACAAAAGGGACTATATCAAACTAAAAAGCTTCTACACATCAAAGGAAACCATCAACAAAATAAAAGGGTAACCTATGGAATGCAAGAAAATATGTAAAAACAATATATCAGATAAGGGGTTACTATACAAAATATGTAGCAAACAACTCAATAGTATGCGTGCTAAAACGGGTAAAGTACCTGAATAGACATTTTTCCAAAAAAACAAAACAAAACAAAAACCCCACAAAAAACACACAAATTGCCAACAGGTAAATGAATAGGTGCTCAACATAACTTGTTACCAGAGATATGCAAATCAAAACCATAATGAGATATTACGTCACACATATTAGAACCTAGTATTAAAAAAAGACAAGCAATAATAAGTATTGGCCAGGATACGGAGAAAAGGGAACCCTAATTTACCTTTGATGGGATTGTAAATTGGTAGTCATTATGAAAAACGATATGACAGTTCCTCAAAAATAAAAATATAGAACTTCCATGTGATCCAGCAAATCACATCTTTGAGTATATATTCTAAGGAAATGACATCGTATCTTAAAGAGACACCTTCACCCCCATGTTCATTGCAGCATTATTCACAACATCCAAGATATGAAAAAAACAACCTAAGTATCCAAAACGAATGAGTGGATAAAGAAAATATGAAATGTATATGTGTATATATGCTTATAAATAAAATATATAAAATATTCAGTCATAAAAAGAATGAAATTCTGTTTGTGACAATGTGGATGAATCTGGAAGACATTATGCTAAGTGAAATAAACCAGATCTAGAAAGACAATTACTCTATGATCTCACTTATATATAGAATCTAAAAATGGTGAACTCATAGAAACAGAGAGTAGAATAGGGGCTCCTAGGAACTGAGAGAATGGGGTTTGGAAATGGGGATATGTTAGTCAAAGGGCACAAAGTATCAGTTCTAAGATAAATAATTTCTGGATATCTATTGTACATTATTGTGAACACAGTTAATAACATTGTACTGTATATTTAAAATTTGCTAAGAGAACAGATCTTTTTTTTTTTTTTTAAGATTTTTATTTATTTATTTTACGGAGAGAGATAGAGAGACAAAGAGAGAGAGAAAACAAGCACAAGCAGAGGGAGCAGCAGGCAAAGGGAGAGGGAGAAGCAGGTCCCCCTGCTGAGCAGGTAGCCCAACGTGGGGTTTGATCCCAGGACTCTGAGACCACGACCCAAGCTGAAGGCAGCCACTCAACCAACTAAGCCATCCAGGCACCCTTGAGAGAACAGATCTTAAGTGTCCTTTCATACACACAAAAGTAACTATGTGAGGTGATGTATATGTCACACGTTATGACGTATATTGGTAATCATTTCACAATGCTGATACATCAAATCAATACATTATAAACCTTAAACATGTTCAATTTTTGTGAATTATACCTCAAAGTTGAAATAGAATAAAATTTTTATTGGTCTCAAAGAAACAAACAAAACAATTTTATCTACTTCCTCCAAACAGGACATACTAGTAAAGCAGAGCTGAATTTGTAAGAACTTGCTGCTGTCAGGGGGAATACAACCCTGGCAGACTGAAAGACACTCAGTAGTGTCTAAGAAGTAGGGAGTCAAGTGAATATTTATAGGATCTGAAATCTGGGCTTAGTGATTTATGGTAGGGAGAGGAACTATTGGGGACTGGACAAAATTCCTGATGTAATAGTTTCAGATTGGTAGACACAGCAAGGTGGGGTTGTTAAAGTTAGTCTTGGAAATTAAACTGTTGCTTCTTAAGTGAGTTACTTTACAAGGAGATGGCTATATCAGATAACTGATGTACGTGAAATTCCCAAAGCAAACAGTACGTTAGTTATTGATGACCAGTTTTGTCCTTCCCAGGAAAAGTTCACCTGGACCAAATGGCTGTCATATTGACACAGGGCATCTCAATTCATGGTACTAATAGCTAGGTCATGTTCATGTAGGTGGTCACAGTGTATAAGTCTAAGAGCCCATGGTCATCAAGCAGGTCAATCAAAGTTCTAAGGTTTGATTTTCTTTGATTTATTTTTCTGAATACATACATGTGTTCTTCAACAAGTACAGTGATACTATAGTTATATTCTATATCAGACAAATATTACAGTTTTGTTAATGTCTGTATACTACTCCATTGAGCATGCCAGAGTTCAAATGCTCTACTATTTTGGGCTATTTGGAGTATTCAAATATTTCTCTAGTGTAAAGTAACTTCTATGAACATCAATAGAGCACTTTCTAGGACTATTCTTTTTTTGTTGTTGCTTTAACTATATTAAAAATTATACTAGATACAATATTTCAATTTTTCTCAGTTTCAATGGAGGAGATGATATGATTTATTTGACAGTAATACTTGCTTCCATATGCTGCCTCCATATGCTGGTTTAACTAGAAAAGCAATTACATTAGACACAGTATGACCGTCAACAGTGTTCTTATTCAAGGGGTACCAACACTAAGAAAGCCTATCAGTAAGTGAAGCATAACACAACCCATTTTTCTTTTAGGGTCTGCATGTGAAAGTAGTATACAAATCCTTATCCCAAACACACAGCTATAATTATGTTCATATACATTTATTTCAAAAGTCTAAAAGGACTCTTCAATCAAGAAAAATCCTTTATAAATCTTATAAACCTTCCTCGATAAAATATGTATAATTTGATACTTCACATCAAAACAAAAGTTGTTATATATTAACTTTGAGAAAATATTATTTTAAATACCCCCTAGCATTGAATTGATCAAGTTATTCAGAATTTGGAAGATGCCTGGGCCAATGCATAAGGGAGCCAATAGAATATAGATAATCCTGAGGTTAAGACAAGAGAGGAAAGGGTTGGAGAACAGGTCTAATAATTAGAAATTGTGCCAAAGAGAGAAAAGATCTTTAAAGTGTGAAAGAGAGATGGCATGGAAAAAGACCTTGGGAAACTATCCCTATATTAACCTGGGAGGTAGCACTGATTCTGGCATTACTGATTGAGTGGGAATTGATTGAATAGCTCTATTTATCAAATGTCTTGCTTTTAACACAT
>CM052885.1:35839302-35926802 GCA_028534135.1 Potos flavus
TTTTTTTTTTCCTAAAAGATTTTTATTTATTTGAGAGAGAGAGATTACATGAGCAGGAGGAGTTGCAGGAAAAGGAGAGGGAGAAGCAAACTCCCCACTGAGCACAGAGCCTGATGCAATGCCAGGAATAGATCCCAGGACCCTGGGATTATGACCTGAGCCGAAGGCAGAGAGACACTTAACCAACTGAGCCAGCCAGGCACCCTGTTCAGTGTATTCTTTACTTAACATAAGCTAATTTCAAGGGATTAAGTGTTAGAAGAAATTGTAACCACCAGTACACAATGTGCAAAATGAGCCATTTTCCCAATTTTTGAACCTCCAGATTCACAATTTCTTCGGAGTGAATTCTGCTTTGGGGGAAGATTTTTACCTCAAACTCAACTTCAGCTGTAACTAACTCAACCTGTCACATAGTTTGTAAAAGTGTCGTTTATCCCAAAAGTCATTCGTCCATGTGCAAATTTATCTAATAATCTTTCACATATCAGCATACAGGGAAATATGGAGTAGTCACAAAAAGTCTAATGATGCTTTTTTCCTGAAGGACTGGGTCTTACCTCAAGAGTCCATGTTTTATGGGTCAATTTGATGTTAACAAGCTGGAAACTACTATATCTTAAGCTTAATTTTATTTTTTTAAATTTTTTTTAATTTAATTTTTTCAGTGTTCCAAAATTCATTGTTTATGCACCACACCCAGTGCTCCATGCAATACATGCCCTCCTTAATACCCACTCCTACTCATCCTCTTGCATATTTAACACACACACACATAAAAAATCCAGTGAATACCAATTTGTGTGTATGATTCGAATGCACCGAACACCCTCATTTTTCATGAGCGTAACATGATGTTTTCTATCTTCTCTATAGTTTACTGACATTTTTTTTTCCTTTAGAAGGACCACTTATAATGGCAATGAAAGAGACTTAAGTTAATCATTGTTTCGAAGTTAACTTTTTTGTTTAATTTCCCTCTTGAAGAAAGATGAATGTGGTTACTTCCAAGACTGGATTTTTCTTCTCACAGATACTCATTGCTCTTCCTTTAAGAGGCACAAAAACAATTTTCTTCTGGAACAACATACCTGACATAGTGTATTGATTGCTTTTTGGTTTGAGGAATTTGAATGTGCAACTACATTTCTTCCCACTGGGAAACACTAAACCATACTAGTATTACATTTTGGTGGGAGGAAGATGGAGGGGAACTAGGACAGAATGGGAAGGAAGATAAATGAGATCAATTTCATAGAAGGCCTTTTTTTTCCCTCAATACCTGTAGCTTACTCTTATATTAATTCTCTCTCTCTCTCTTTCAAACACACACCACACCACCCACAAACACACACACACGAAACTGCACCTTAATCTTCTCGGGCAATGCAGAAAACTCTATGAATATATCCATAAATATAAAAAATGATTCACATCATCAGTTGATTCAAAAAGAACTACTTCTGGGTGAGTTGATAAAAATGGTTGATTGAAAACAAAAAAATTAATAAAGTTCTAGATTGCAAAATGCGTGCACAGTAGTATTAGGAGTTATAAGGATTAGAAATCATACCAAAAATGAGACAGAAGAAAGTCAAGCTTCTCTCAGTTATTCATTTGGAGTTGTTAACTGTCTACTTCTATTATAATCTTGATTCAGGAATATTTATGCTACCACCATGCTTTACTAATTTCATTTTTTTAATTTTAAAATTTGTAAAAGTAAGAAAACAATCTATTACTTATTTCTGGCCCTATAACAGTATGTTTTAAACTGAGGACAAATAGTTTGGGGAAAAATGTTTAAAATTCTGAAAAGTGAATAGATGGATTTTCTCAACCAGAAGGAACTCTGTTGTTTGTATCAGCCAAGTTCTCATGTTATACAATGGAATAGTGAGCTCCATGGATATTAACAGATTAGCTCAAACTCATACAACACAGTTTATAAGACTGTATGCTGGCACATACAGTTTATATGATGGTGATACCAAAACCCTGTTATCCTGGCTTACATTCCAGTTTGTCTATCTTATCAATGTCATTTCCAAAAATCTATTCATATGTATATCTAGGTTTAAATAGTGAATTATCCATTATAGAAATGCAAATCTAATGGAAAAAGCTAAAAATATAAGGTTATATCTTACTTTGGTTTCTATTAAAAATCCCATCCTTTGTTATAGAATGAACATCAAATTGGATTTAAATAGGATCATTATTTTTTTGAGGCACTGTCTTGGCTCTCAACACAAGTGTGTATTCTTGTTAAGCACTGCTCTCTCCATTTATTCTCAGCTGGAGTCTGAAAACTCTTATCCATCACAGTGCACCTTCATAATACATCAGCCAACCCCCAAAGCCCAAAAGCTTTATCCTCATCAGTTAGTAGGGTAGGAGTAGGAATGAGTCTTCGCTTCCAAAATCTACCACCTCCTTTTCATAAAACCTTATTTTTTTCATCATTAATTTCATTTGTGGGAATCAGAAAACAAATAAATTATTTGAGAAGAAAAAAACTAAAGTTCTCTCAACCCCTGTCAATGTATATCTCAAAATAAACTGAACTCTATCTAAGATACCAATAAATACAAGGATATTTTAAAAAGAAGATTTGAAATATGATAGGGCACATTTTCAATGATGTTTAATATTTTTTATAATATTAGGGGAAATATGAATATCAAATCCTCAATCTTTCTCCTCCTAGAATGTCTTAGTATAGAATCTATTATCATTTTTATTTTTTATATTTATTATGAATCTATTAGTATCTTGTTATGATTCCACTGAATATACAAGTCAACTTGGGGAAATGATTATAATATGAGTCTCCATTCCATAAAGGTGATTTCACATATTACCAGTAACTTCAATATGGAAAATAAGCACAAAGGGGAAAGAATTTAGCAGACTAAAAATGATTCTAAGACAAGTGTACAAGATATCTAAGCTAAAATATTGAGAGAAATTAAGAAGACCAAACTTAAGAAATTATAGAGAAGCAGATATACTCTGAGAAGTCAAGATTTATAATTAAGCAAGTAAGACACATGTATAAAATTGATAAACAGAACAGTGGAACACAATGAAGGACAAAAAAATGGAGAACTGATTATTGAAAAAGCTGGCATTGCAGAGTGATGGTGAAAGAATGATCTTTTGAATAAATATTCTTTCTAGCCCCCCCCAAAATAAAAACAAAAACAAAACAGGATGGGGCAGTCTAGTGAAACAGAAAACGTTTAGACAATAAGTGCTCTATTCCAACTAAAATCCACAGAAAAAATGGTGATCCCAACTCAAGTCATACCAGCAAAGGCTGAGTGGAGAGTGTAGACCTTCCCCTTCGCCGGGTTGTAATAAAGCATCCCAGTTTCCTCACTAGAGTAGTGTCTGAGGTGTCAAAATAGAGAGCTGGGACTTCTGTTCACACTGGCAATAAAAAGGGGTTCTTCCCATAGTGTCAGTGGAGAGCAGATGGGGAGCTGGGTTCTTCAATTCACCTGAGGGAAATGAGGCAGCCTTCCCCTCTCTGCTTGGGGTGGGGGTTCAGAGGATTTCTAGTGGAGACTCAGAACTTTTACCACTGCTCAGTTTTAATGAAGCTGCTTAAAAATAAAATAGTTCTGCATTTTAATTGTGGTAGTAAACATATTTATAAAAATGGCCTACTATAAGCACGCAATGTACTATGTACATGTGTCAAATTCTTGTTTTTGATATTGTACCATAACGAGGTAAAATGTAGCCATTGGGAAAAACTGAGTGAAGGTACTGCAGGACTTGTATGTACTATTATTTTAACTTCCTATTTTTAAAGGTGAAAATTTGTATGTATCCCTTTGAATTACTATTTTTGTATTCTTTGGGTAAATACCTAGTAGTGAAATTGCTGGATCATGTACCCCAATGTTTAGAGCAGCATTATCTACAAAAGTCAAATTATGGAAACATCCCAAGGGTCCACTGACTGGTAACTGGATAAAGAAAATGTGGTGCATACACACATATACACACACACACACACACACACACTGGAATATTACTCAGCCTCATAAAATGAAATCTTGCCATTTGCAAGGACATGGATAGAACTAGAGAGTATAACGCTAAGCAAAATAAACCAATCAGAAAAAGACATACATATGATTTCACCCATATTTGGAATTTAAGAAACAAAACAAGCAAAGGTGGGGAAAAGGAGAGGGAGAGACACAAACCAAGACACAGACTCTTAACTATAGAAAACAACCTGATGATTACCAGAGGGGAGGTGGGTGGGGTTTGGCTTAAATAAGTGTTAGGGATTAGGGAGTGCACTTGTGATGAGCACCGAGTGTTATATGTAAATGTTGAATCACTATATTGTACACTTGAAACTAATATTACACTGTCTATTAACTAACTGATTTAAATAAAAACAAAAAAAAAAGCAAAAATTTAGAAGAAACAAGTAACAGGGATTGTTGTTAAGCAAAAAAATTAAAGGAAATATTTAGAATGTATAAATATTTCCAAAATTAAAAAAAGTCAAGTACAAAACAGAAAAGGGACTGAACTGGTAGTTTATAGATGAGGATATTTAAATATTTAAGCAATACATAAAAACCTGCTTGAAATCATTGGTTTAATTAGAAAATTGAGAATTAAAATAAATGATTTTTCCTATACTACTCATAGGATTATAAACATGTACAGCATCATGGGAAACACTTTTGGTGTATACCAAGTTGACAATATTGATACTGTGTGACCTAGTGTTGTTATTCCAAAGGATAATAACCAACAGAAATTCATGCATATGTCCACCAATGTGTGTATAAACTCGGTCATTAAAACATTATCTGTAATAGCCCTCAAAAAATGTAATCCACAAGTGTATTAACAGTTGAATAAATAAACTGTAGTGTATTTGTACAAAGGGCAATGGCACTTCATATTGTTTATAAAAAGAGATGAAATAGCTAAGTTAATTAATATTTTTATCCAGAATAATGAATAGTTTAGGATTTCTTTTTTTTTTTTTTTAGTTTAGGATTTCTTTAACACATATATACTTCACAAAAGTTGTTAGTAAAGTGTTTTGTACCATAAATTTTTCAGATTAAAAAAATTGATGTCCTCGATGCCATTCACAGTTATAGCACATAGATGTCTAATAATTCCATCCTTTGTCCAATTAAAAAATTTATTTACATATTAATTTACTTTCTCATTCAACAAATATTTCTTGAGCACTTTTTTTTTAAAGATTTTATTTATTGAGGTGCCTGGGTGGTTATGTCAGTTAAGCATCTGCCTTCAGCTTGAGTCATGATCCCAGGGATTGACTGACTGACTGATTTAACAAAAAGAAAGCACACGCACAAGTGGGGGAGCAGCAGGCATAGGGAGAGGGAGAAGCAGGCCCACTGATCAGGGAGCCCAACGCGGGCCTTGATCCCAGGGTCCCTGGGATCATGCATGACCTGAGGCGAAGGCAGAAGCTTAATAGACCGAGTCATAGAAGCCTCCTAAGCACTTCTTAATGTTCCTGGAAGTGAAAATGGTCTTAAAGTTAAAAAAAAAAATAAGAGAAGGTTATCTTTAGAGAGGCCAGGTCAAGTTACATATTCAGAAAATATAGCAGGGAACATGCCAGGAAATGAGATTTAAGGCTTTTAAAAAGACCATACACAGAAAATTAGAGGATGCAATGGTTAATCTGAAATTTGAAGGGTACTTTTTAGATTAATATAAGTGGAATATATTCTAAGCAGGAGAAAAACTATGATTCAAGTAAAGGTTAAAATTATAATTAATGTTAGCAGATCTATGTCATTTAAAATAACAAAGGCACATGGTAAATTATGTCACTTGAAGAATAAATGTACATGGGACTGGTTGGGAGGGACAGATAAGCAGATAATGTAAGTGAAGTAAGCAGCCATCAAATAAGGCAGGAAAGTGTGAAAACTGTGTAGATTTTAGGGATTTCAAGCAGGTGGTTAACTTTTTCAGAAAGATATTTTTATATCTTTACACATTGTTATAGTTTTAGAGTGGTGGGGGGAGGGAACAGACACTATTTGACTACAGCTTTTAAGTGAATTAGAATTTTGGGGTAGAAAAATGTACATTTATTTTTAGATATATTTAATTGGGATCCCCATTGGTTTCTACTATGGGGAGATACCCTGCAGGTAGTCAGAAAGATATTTTTCATCTTGAACCTATCCCATTCTGTCTATACATATCAGCTCCAGGTCTCAGTAACTTAGCTCTCACTACGATCACTTAAATGTACTTCCTTTCTTGCTTTAACTACATTAGTTTTCTTATATTCCTTGAAAACATGTAGATTTTTTATTTATTTTTATTTTCTTATTTTTTGTACATCAAGACTTTGAACTTACTCTCTGAAGGACTTGCTTTTCACACAACTTATTATTAGGCCCTTACAATTATTTCAGTCTCACATAATCTTCTCTTAATGGGAAGTAATAGGAATATTTGCAAGTTTATTCATAGGACGGTCTGAGCAAAAACTAATAGCAATCTGGAATATAGCCTTGGAGGTGACAGGATGACTAAAAAGCATGTGAACATGATATAGTAACAGATCTTTGGGAAGACTTTTATTTCCTCAGAGAAATGTATTTATATTTCAAAGGGTAATGAAACACAAAGCCATACATTTATCCTTCAAAGGCATGTAAGACATTAGGCAGTAAACATTTCTGGCACTCTCTTCAGTGGGGAGGGGACAGGTGTCCTGATTCTACTGTACTGAATCTAGTTCCAGATTCATACTTTCTGTGTTTCTTTCCTGTGGTGCAAGAAACTCCTGTTTCACAGGAAGAGTGACATCTGCCCTCCCTTCATTGCCTTGAACTGAAAAATTTAAGGCATGGGGAAATGATGCATTTATTGCTCTAAATAACTATGTTTCTGTTCCAGAAACCTCATGTATTTTTTCACAACAAAATAAATAAATATAGATATTAAAAGTTATCATTCAGTCATACAAAAAGAATGAAATCTTACCATTTGCAACAACATGGATGGCGCTAGGAATATAATGCTTAGTGAAATATCTCAGTCAGAGAAAGACAGATACTTCATGATTTCACTCATATGTAGAATTTAAGAAACAAAACAAATGAATAAAGGAAAAAAAAAGAGAGAGAGAGAGAGACAAAGCAAGAAATAGACTCTTAACCGTAAAGAAAAAATTGATGGTCACTAGAAGTGAGATGGGTTGGGGGGATGGGTGAAGGGGATTAAAAATATACTTATGATGATGACTGAATGATGTATGGAATTGTTGAAATACTATATTGTACAGCTGAAATTAATATAATATTGTATGCTAACTATACTGGAATTAAGATTAAAAACTTAATTTAAAAAAAGTTTATCACTTCTTCACAGAAGCTTTCCTTGATTTTATTGTTTTGTAGAGCAAGGGAAGAACAACCTTGTTATTCTTTATTTCACATACTTGTCTTCTATATGCAGTTATTAAAATTTGTAATTATATTTTTCTTCATTTTCTAAAGTAGATTTAAAAACTATTGGTATTTTAAGCACTTAATCTCCGCAAGTGTGTTTCTAACCTACAGCATCTACACATCAGTAAACACCCCTTGCTGATACTATTCCTGATTCTAGTATTTTGCAGGTGACTTGAAAGTATTCAATGAATGTTTTATATCTGCCCATCATATGTATTCATGCAATCTCAGGTTGGGAACAATTTATGGTATGATATGTGGGTATAGCCACAAAACAATTCCCACAGCTTTGCCACGTGTCAAAAATGGCATCTTTTGGCAACCACAGCTAAAACACATGGTCTTGGTAAAGTTCACTAGTCATTTATAAAATTTAAAAAAGAAATAAAATAAAAACATTTTTCTCCTGTATATGAGAAAATAGTGGAAAATGGCTTTTCCATAACTTTCCGCAGAAAAACTGGTGACAGAGAACCAGTACTGTGACACAAATAGTTACTTCATTTAGAATAAATACAAACATAATTAGCAAGAAGAACTGAAATTCAAATAGGGTCAAATGACCCTGTGATGATGTTATTATCACTAACACATTAGAGTTGTATTAAGAAATAGTGAATTTCAGTTTTTATGTCAATTGCTTATTATCTTTACAAATCAAAACTGGACACTGAATCAAGATCACTAACATTCTGACATCTGAATTTTAGTATAGGGCTATATATATGAAAATAGAAACCATGAATTCAAACCTAGATCATCACTGTTACTATACTTCTTGGAAAATGTTTATTTTGATGCTTTGAAGTTATGAACACCATTTCATTAAAGTACTTTTAAGTTGTTGAGAAGATTCTAGTCATACAATTACTCTAAAAATATATCAAAAAATGTATTTAATGCCATATTTCCAAAAATATGTAGAAGTTTTATGGTAAGTATAAATTCCTGTTAAATTGTACTGATTTCAAAATCAAATCATGCCATGATAGCTTACTCCTTCCTTCATTATAATTATATACACATCAAGAATATTTTGTTTTCTGGAATCAAGTAATTTGGAAAATATCAGCAAATTAAACTATCCTTTCATCTGAAATAACTTGTGCTTAATCACAATTATAAACTTTAGGAAAATTAGACATCATATTTTTTCAGAGTATTTCCTATACTCCAATCTCTTACTGCTATTCCTATTTGGGATGCGCCATATAATTGCAAAGTGATATTTAATAGACCATTATTTTATTAATGGTAGCATCAGACCAACCCTCTTGCAAGTAGCAATTCTAAACTTTGGACAAATATTTTTTAAAAATACCGTTTGGGCAACTTACTGAATGGGAAAAGAGAACTGCAAATGATAAAGCTAATAAGGAGTTAATATCCAAAATATATAAAGAACTCACACAACTCGATATAAAAAAGACAATTCAGGGATGCCTGGGTGTCTCAGTCAACTGAGTGATGGACTTTTGGTTTTGGCTCAGGTCATGATCTCAGAGTCCTAAGACTGAGCCCCCTGGAGGGCTCTGTGCTCAGCGGGGAGTCTGCTTAAGATTCTCTCTCCCTCTCCCCCTGCCCTTCCCTCCCACTCACTCTCTGTCTCTCTCTCTGTAAAAAAAGTAAATTGATTTAAAATAAAAAAAAAAGACAATCCAATGGGCAAAGAACCTGAATAGACATTTCTCCTTTGAAATAGTATTTTTGTATCCTTTGGGTAAAGACCTAGTAATGCAATTGCTGGGATATAGGGTAGTTCTCTTTTTAACTTTTTGAGGAACTTCCATGCTGTTTTCCAAAGTGGCTGCACCAGTTTGCATTCCCACCAACTTTGTAAGAGGGAGGGTTCTCCTATCTATGCATCTTTGCCACAATTTGTTGTTTCTTGTGTTGTTAATTTTAGCCATTCTGACAGGTGTGAGGTGGTATCTCACTGTAGTTTTGATTTGTATTTTCCTGATGATAAGTGATGTCAAGTATCTTCATGTGTCTGTTAGCCATCTGGATGTCTTCTTTGGAAAAATGTTCATGCTTCCTGCCCCTTTCTTAACTGCACTAATTATTTTTTGGGTGTTGAGTTTGATAAGTTCTTTATAGATTTTGGATAGTAGCCCTTTATCAGATATACCATTTGCAAATATCTGCTCCCCTTCTATCGGTTGTCTTTTAGTTTTGTCAATTGTTTCTTTTGTTGTGCAGAAGCTTTTTATCTTGAAGTCCCAATAGTTCATTTTTGCTTTTGTTTTCCTTGCCTCTGGAGATATGTCAGGTAAGAAGTTGCTGTGGCTGAGGTCATAGAGATTGTTGCCTGTGTTCTCCTCTAGGATTTTGATGGATTCCTCTCTCACATTTGGGTCTTTCATCCATTTTGAATTTATTTTTGTGTATGGTATAAGAAAGTGGTCCAGTTTTCCCAACACCACTTGTTAAAGAGACTGTCTTTTTTCCACTGGATATTCTTTCCTGCTTTGTTGAAGATTAGTTGACCATATAGCTGTGGGTCCATATCTCAGTTTTCTATTCTGCCCCATTGATCTATGTGTCTGTTTTTGTGCCAGTACCATACTGTCTTGATGACTACAGTTTTGTAATATAGCTTGAAGTCCAGTGTTTTATATTTTTATGATGTTATTGTTCTCAAGAGTGTTAAATTTCAATGTACCGGGGTGCCTGGGTGGCTCAGTGGGTTAAAGCCTCTGCCTTTGGCTCAGGTCATGATCTCAGGGTCCTGGGATCGAGCCCTGCATCGGGCTCTCTGCTCAGCAGGGAGCCTGCTTCCCCCTCTCCCTCTCTGCCTGCCTCTCTGCCTACTTGTGATCTCTCTCTCTCTGTCAAATAAATAAATAAAAATCTTTAAAAAAAAAAAATTCAATGTACCAAAATTTATCAGTTTTCCATTAGTTTTTGTTAATAATTTGATTCTCTTTATGATTTAATAAATATCCTTTCATGTTCTAAAATGTAAGTCATTGTTATAGTTAAGCTTCTGCACTATTCTCTCTCATCTCCTTACAGAACGACAATGCCATATATATAGTGATATTTATTTTACCATGTCCCATCTGTATTTCTTATTTGTCTGCCAAAATGTTATTTTTAAGCTTCGATTCAACATTTTTATATTTCATAACTCATATTTCTGTATATTAACTCTCTCTTCATATTTGTCTAAACTGCTGTTACATACAACTATAGAAATCTAAATATCACTAACTTTATGTTCCAGCTCCAAACTTTCTTTATATCATTTTTATACACACACACACACACACACACACACACACACACACATATGCATATATGGTTACAGCTGTTACACCAAACTATAAGTTATGGCACATACATGTTTATTATACTATATGTATTTCTTACATAAGTTTAGTTTGGACATTATATATGCTCTTACATAGTATATAGTATATAACATGTATTACATTAACATGTAAATGTAGCATCTCTATATATGTATTACATTATATTTTAATATTTCTTCACCTTTTTTAGTTGTTTTCATGGATCACTTTTATTTTGCCATGTCTCTTCTTGGATGTCATCTTTTTTTTCTTTTATTCAAATGCATACATATTAAATCCCAACTTTTCTTAGGGCTTTTAGTGCTTTCTGTATGTTCCTTCCCAAAATTTCCAGTGCTATGTCCCATTGATTCTAGCCATTGCTCTCTTGCTGTTCCTCATATACACTATACTCATGAATTCTCATACTGGTCTCATTATCTGTAAGTTCCTTTATTTATTCTTCTACTTTTATCAATTGAATGCCTAGCTCTTATTCCATCATGCATTCAATCTATAATAATTTGTTACCAATGTATTCTCTTTGAAGAGACAAAAAACCTACCTTCCTTCCTTCCTTCTCTTTCTCGTTATTTATTTATTTATTTATTTATTTAACTCTACCCAAGGACCTAGTCTGGAGCCAACCCCACAATCAGGTAATTGTTTCTCTAAATTTGTACATTTTGAAGCTTGTTATATTTCATATTAAACCTTTTTTTAATATCAGATAAATCAGATTTTTTGTTTTTATTTTTATTTTTTGCTTTGTTCTTTGTTTTTATTATGTTATGTTAGTCACCATACAGTACATCATTAGTTTTTGATGTACTGTTCCACAATTCATTGTTTGCGTATAACACCCAGTGTTCCGTGCAGTATGTGCCCTCCTTAATACCCATCATGGGGTTCACCCATCCCCCCACTCCCCTCCCCTTTAAAACCCTCAGTTTGTTTCTCAGAGTCCATAGTCTCTCATGGTTCGTCTTCCACTCTGATTTCCCCACCTTCATTTTTCCCTTCCTTCTCCTAATGTCCTCCATGCTATTCCTTATGTTCCAAAATAAGTGAAACCATATGTTAATTGACTTTCTCTGCTTGACTTATTTCATTTAGCATAATCTCCTCCGGTCCCATCCATGTTGATGCAAAAGTTGGGTATTTATCCTTTCTGATGGCTAAGTAATACTCCATTGTATATATAGACCACATCTTCCTTATCCATTTGTCTGTTGAAGGGCATCTTGACTCTTTCCACAGTTTGGCTATTGTGGACATTAATGCTTAAATTTTAATGAGGAGTTATTTTCTGTCAGATATCATAGTAGGCACAAGCATATAAAGATGAGGGTGACATGAAACTTTTTAAAAGAAAATTACTCCTAGAGTCTAATATACCAGTAGGGACCAAATTACTGCTGGCTAATAGACTTCTCTCACTTCTCAGAGAACCTGTAAATGAACTGGCCAGTCTCCAGCTGATATTAGCCCTGAAATGCAAAATTCCTAATATGACTGACCTCTTCAAGCAGTATGTTCGTCCTGCCAATGAGGCAATATGCTTAACCACGTGAGGTCTTTTCATTTAAATTTCTACAATAATGTTTGGGTGACCCTGCTGCCTTTTAACTTCCAGCTTAATTCATGAAATAGCCTGGAAATAGGACATTCTCTTGGATCATTCTCCTTGGAGGATAAGGGTTCGGTAGACTATAAACATTTTGCTGATTCTCTGCTCGTTAATTCTGCCTGCAACCCTCAATTATTGATGTACTGTGCTATGTGGCATTTGTATCCATTCAGTGTGTGTGCTGCATGTGTTTTTATTCCACGTATCAAATTTCAGTTTTCAAGAACTTAATTTTAAAACATATTATCTAGCTTATATTAAATTTATATACTAATTTATACTAGATTACTAATTCAGTTCTTCTATTCTAGCTTTTTGAGATCAGCATGTTACCACCCTCGTACTCTGTATCACCTGAAAACAGGGACACAACAAATGGGATTTCGTTTTGAAAAACTCTATCATAGTTTATTTCATCTGGGTATCATTTTAATGACTGTCTTTGTTATCCAAACACAGTTTCTTTTGAAGTAGTTTACATGACAATATTCCAACAATTTTTTTAACATTTTCAAGGGTATATTTTTATATAGCGATGCCATTAGTGGATGATTTCCCAGGAATTAGCTTTAAATTTACAATTCTAACTCTTCAATGACAAATGCTAAAATGAATTAAGTATCTGCACAAAATGCTGCTTCTAGATTTGTTTTTTTAAGGAAGTGGCTAGCCCCTAAATTCTCCAAATTTCTGAGGAAATTATTCTCTTTAGAAAACTCACTATATATTCCACAAAATAAAAACATTTTTAAATCAAGTTGAAAAACCATGTAGCAAATTTTTGGCCCTATATTATTTGATAAGCTATAAACCCTTGAAATATCTGAAATGATAATAAATATGACAAACTGACCTTTAGTTATAAAACAAGAAATGAGATACTGGTAAGATATCCATTCTCATTTTCTTCTATTGAGGTCATTAGGGAAGAACTTGTTTTGAATGTTTACTAGGAAAGAGCCCTAACTATGTCATATATCTAGTAACGAAGCATATAGTTCTTTTGCTTCTATACATTTATCCACATCATCCACTAGCCATAGGGAAGAAACGAAATTAAAATTTCATAACATGAAACTCATCACTACCTTTCAGGTGACCTATGTGTTCCCTTTAACATACTCTCCTAAAGAATTAGAAGTGTCTTTTACTTAAAAATTGAGACAAGAGAATTAGATGTCAAACATTCTATGAAAAGTTCCTCTCTCTTACATGAAGAATGTATTATGGCACTTTACCTGGATATCCAGTGTTCCCTCAAGACAAGCAATGTAATACTCTAACCTCAGCCTGGCACAAGACAGAGCATGTCTGAAACTGAACTTGATGTCTTCTTCCAACTGTTACAAAAAATTTGCTCTCCGTTTTCTACTTCGTATCTCATCCAGTCAGTACCTAACACCCTGAGCCAAAAATTTGTATACTTCCGCAAACTTTCTTTTCTCTCTCCAGTTATTCATCAACTCCATGCCACCTCCTTCAACTTTTTTTTTTTAAAGATTGTATTTATATGAGAGAGAGAAAGAGAGAGAGTGTGAGCAGAAGCAGGGGGAGGGGCTTAGGGAGAGGGAGAAGGAGAAGGAGAAGCAGACTTTCCAGCTGAGTGCGGAGCCAGACGTAGGACTCAATCCCAGGACCCTCAGATCATGACCTGAGCCAAAGTCACACATTTAACAGACTGAGCCACCCAGGTGCCTCTCCTTTATGTTGTTCTTAGCACCCTTTTCACTGATTCTCAACAGCACTCTCTCATCTATGACCAGTACTGTTATAAAATCTCGCTCATTCCTTTCTCCTAACCAGTTCTCATGCAAACCGTGTTTAACATTTCTGCCAAAATCTGATCAAGTTAGTCATGTTGGAGGTACTCAGTGGCTTTCCTCTGTGTATAGAACCACAAATCAGTGCTATATCCCCAACACATAGGAATGTGTCTGGCACAGAAAATAACAGAAACATGAAATTATTTGGACCGAAATAATTTTGTCTAGATCTGTATGATTTAACTCTTGAAGAGACCTATATTCATTCTTATTTGCTCATCCATTCACTTACACAATAAGTCTACTGAGTTCCTACATAGCACCAAGCACCACTTGGTGATGTGACAGGAAGCTAGATAAGGAATTCACACATCAGCAACTATGACACAGGGACAAGGAAAATGAAATTTCAAGAAGACAGAGATTAAGTGATTTGGTAACTCTGTCTAGGGAGGAGGGAATAAGCTAAAAAAAAAGGTGGGGTGCAAATCGGTGATGGCTCCAGGGGAGTGAGGCATTCAAGTTAGATCCTTGAATAAGAAAGGTTTTTAACAAATTCCAAGTGGACTTTGAATATAGTTTGAGCCCCGGGCCTCCAGATGACACCAGTCTCCTGTCCTTTTGTGTTCCTCCTTTTCTTTCCCATCATTAAGAGTATCTTTATCTCTGGAAGTAATGTAAGATTTAACTAAAACTGTTAAGGAGTTATTTTAACTTATATATAAAGAGTATCGATACAAAGTGTGCCAAGAGTTGGGAACCATGGCATACTGATATCTCCAAGAACTCTAGTGCTTTCCATGTCTGATATCACCTGTTTTTCAGCAATTTCTTCCCTCCGGGGAGCAGAGAAAGAAGTTCCAGATTCCCTTAATTATAATCATATATAGTGAAAAAGAAACAATGCATTCCCTTAAATGTGTCCTTTGCTAGGGAGGAAGGCTTTCCAGGAGCCCCTGAAGACTTTTTCTCACTTCCCATTGGCCAGCAGTGGATCATAAGCCATTGTTTTGGGTACAAAGGGAGAGAGTAGAGAGAAGAGGATAGAAGGTAAAAAAGCAAAAATCCGCTGTTTTAGATACTCATTGGGAAAGACAGGCTCTGTCAGCAAGGACAAAAGGATGCCATTGACTTTTTAGTAGGTAACCAATAGCATCTTCATCTCTTCCTTCCTTCCTCAGCCTTCTTTGCCCACCTCGTCTTCATGCTGGTGTCCTTATTCTGAACTTCTTTAAGAAAATTTGCCTTTTTGAGTCATTTGATAGATGATGAGCTATGTTGCTAGTTCCCATTTTGTGAATATGTCTGCATTAGTTTCTCAGGCTTGCTATAACAAAGTACCATAAACTGGGTGACTGAAACAACAGAAACTTGCCTCACAGTTCTGCAGGCTACCGGTCTGAGATCAAGGTGTTGGTAGGGCCATGCTGTCTCAGAAGGTATTGTGAAAGGATCTGTTCCAGGCTTCTCTCCTAGTTTCTCATAGTTTCTTAACTTGTGGCAATGTAATTCCACTTCTCACACGGTGCTTTCTCTGTGTAAATGTCCCTGTGTCCCAACTTCCCCTTTTTACAAAGTCATATTAGATTAGGGCACATTTTAATGACCTCACCTTAACTAGAACATTTGCAAAGACTCTATTTTCAAACAAGTTGCACTGACAGATACTGAGTGTTAGAACTTCAGTACCCTTTTTCAAGGGGCAGGGGGAACATTTCAACCCATAACAATGTCTAACTGTCCTGCTAAGAAAGTAAACAACTTCGGAGCAATAACTTTTAATTAAACATATGTTTCCTCAAGAGCATGTAGCAGAATGCTTTAAACATAATAGTTTAATAAGTATTCTGATTGATTATGATTCAAATCTTCCTCTTCTGACTCAGTATTAACCCAAATAAGGTCCAGTAAAAAGTGCTCTGGCAGATTTAAATAAATCTTCTATGAAGGAGAAAATAAATCACAAGGCCAGAGATTTGGCAATAGAGATGTAGTACAATGGGTAAAAATTTTTTACATAGGTTATTTTACCTCTGGGAAATTTCAAATACTTTATCATGTCATATAATGTGGATTTTCCAAAGGGGGATGAGTTATTTGGTATTTTCCAAATATATGGGCATTTTTATTTTCCCCACACAGAATACCTGTCAATCTCTACACGAACAGTATAAACACTATTTGGGAAATCTGTTCTTAGTTCTTAGGCTCAGAGATCACAGCTAAAGAAGCACATGTATCTAACTTTATCAGCTCCCTGTTTGTATGTTAAATCACACATCTAATCCATTTTTAATAGACAATTCTTTTGGTTTTATGATATCCTAATTTTTTTCATGAGCCATAAGGTCTTAGGTATTTTGCAGCCTTAAAATCAAAACCATCTAAAGAGAGTATGAATTTTCATAAAATGACACAGTGAAGGTCTTTAAATTATCTTTATCTTTAAATTATGTTTAGAAAATTAAAAGTGTCTATAGCTATTATTATATATTGGATGATTCATACTTCTTCCTTTGACAATATTTAGTTGGTTGTGTGATTTGTTCAATTGGAAGTTTTCAGATATGGTCACATTTAACTGTGATCACATAGGAATGTGATCAAAAAAAGGCCTCAAGTTAGAAGTGACAGGAACAAGAGAGAAAAGAGAAGAGGAAAATATGAAAAGCCAAAGGTCTTCACTGAGCAAGCTAATTTTTATTTAGATTAGATCACATTCACGCTTGCACAGGTAGTTGCACCAAGAATAAACTCCCCTCCCCAGGATTTCAAACCCCAATCTGGTTTTCAAAACCCAGCAAGATGACAGCCCAACAAGCCTTCCTCCTGATTTCTCTGAGAATATTGTTTTTTTTTTCCTTCTCGGGTCCTGGAGGGAGTTGCTCTGCACCCTACAGGCAAGCTCAAAAGGCCTGACTGCATGTAGTTTACAGAGTAAGAAAAGATAAAAGGCTAATATCCAAAATATAAAAGAGCTCATACAGTTTAATAGCAAAAAACCCAGTCTGATTTAAAAATGAACATGTGTCCAAAGAAGATTTGCAACTGGCCAATAGATACATGAAAAGATATTCGACATCAGTAATCATCGAAAAATGCAAATTGGGGTGGCTGGATGGCTCAGTAGATTAAGCATCTGCCTTTGACTCAGGTCATGAACCTGGAGTCCTGGTATTGAGCGCCACATTGGGCTCCCTGCTCAGCAGAGAATCTGCTCTTCCCTCTGACCTTCCCCTCTCCTGCTCTCTCTCTCCCACTCTCTTTCTTTCAAATAAATAAATAAAATCCCTCTGCCCCTCCCCCTGCTCATGATCATGGAGCTCTCTCTCAAATTAATAAAATCTTTAAAAAAGGTTTTATTTCTTATATATTTATATATAAACATATATATAAATATATAAATATTTATATATTTATATATATTTATATATATTATATATATTAAATATTTTATATATAAATATATATACAAATATTTATATACTTATTTACAGAGGAAGAGAGAGAGGGAGAAGCTGGCTCCCCACTGAGCAGGAAGTCCAATGTGGGACTAGATTCCAGGACCCTGAGGATCATGACCTTAGCTGAAGGCAGACACTTAACCAAATGAGCCACCCAGGTGCCCCTAAATAAAATCTTAAAAAAAAAAAAATAAGAATCTAACCTTTAGTCAGGATTCTGACTCTAGCCAGGCTGAATTTATTACCAATTTGAATTGATTGGAGAAACCATGACAGCTTGAGTGTCCTGAAATAAACAGACACTCAGGTGTGAACCTCAGTAGATACTCAAGTTAGTGGAGTTTGAACTCAAAGGAGACCGTGTTGAACACTAGTTGTGTTAATTGCCAGCTCTGTATTTTTGGAGCATGTTATTTAGCCTCTTTATTCCTTAGTTTTTCCTTCAGCATAATGGAGTCAGGGATAGTGATCAGGTTGATGAGTATGAAATTGCTGTTTTTGAAAGTCTATATATTCAAATCGGACAATTTCACATACATCAACTTACTGTCCAGAATTTAAAGAAAATTTTGCTTGAAAATGAAACTAAAGCACCTGGTCTATTGCTTCAGAGTAGCAATAAAATAAATTATTATCTATGTTTTCATCTAAAGGAAACTTTATTCCACATTAAACCACGGAAGTTATAGAAAGGAGATATTGGTCACTCCTACAGAACCCCTGATTTAAATGGAAATTCCAAAATCAAATTTCGAAATTTCAACTAAGATATCAGTACATCTTTTCATTCATTTATATTTTAAAAGAATCAAAAAGGAAATGCAATGTAAATAAAAGAAGCCTCAGCATGTGTTATTTTCAAGGGTCTTTGACTCGTAAACATATTAGCTTAAGCCAGAAGGTTTTCCTAAAGGTTCAGCCTCTCTTCCTAAACAAAGGATTTAAGAACTTGAATTGTTTTTAAACAGAGAAAAATGATTTATTGTCATTGCCTGAAACAAATCTGTCTAACAGCTGTTTGCCAACCGTACAACAGGAAAATAGAATCCTATTTTGGGGCATAGCTAGATCTGGTGCTACTTATAAGGCCAAAGTTTCATTTTGAAACAGTGAGATTAGAGTTGGCAGGGTCTGCTCTGGCCACCTGGGCTCAGGTTTCGAAACAATGTTGAAAATGCTGTTGCCCTTAGCACGACTTCAGGCAAAAGTTCTATACTCCAGTCAGCACCAGCTATGCATGTCTAGGTTTGGCTGCAAGTTGATCTGATCATTCCTGGCTAACAATGGTAGGCAGTATATTAAATCATACTGACTTCCGAAGCTAACTCCCATAAAAATAAAAAAAATCAGAAAACCAGTGGTACTAACGCTTTCCGTTTCGAGGCTTAAAGTATTAGGCATTTTTTTTTTTTTTTTAAGGGCATTTGGTGGCTAGGAAGTCATGCATTAAGACCAAAAAAATGAGGCGTAGACTTCATCTGCAACAATGCCTAGGAAATATTAGGGTTTGGGCTTAATCATTGATGATCACTGCCATCAAGCTCTGCATCCCTAGTCCACCCTGAGAGAGGTGCACCTGGTTCCAGGGCTCTCCAAGCAAAGGCTGATAATGATGTTTTTCTCTCTTTGGTTGCCGTCCTGTCTCCTAAATCTGATGAAGCCTATTGGTCCTGATATACATACAGGATGCCACAATGATGTTTTTATTTTTGAATTTAGATGCAAATAGAATGTTAAACTAGAAGTATACTGGTTCTTAGTGACTTCATTTGAGGGATTTGGAAGGCTGTCTGTGCTTGAACAGCCAACACTGTGAATTGGCTGCTGTAGATAAGAGTTAAAATAACACTCAGTCAATACCATATAAATCAAGTTCTCTGGTCCTCCTCCCAATGCAATCCGAAGTAATAGGAAACATGTTCATTTCTGTTTTCACGCAGTTGCTGGAACCCACCTGTGGGATTTCTATCTTCCTCTAAATAGTCTCAGATGACGGAGGACTCCTCAGAGTCTGGCAAACATATGGAAGAATGCTTCCTTTCTTCCTTGATATCGACTTGCCCTTCTACATGGGGGGTGAAGTTGCAAGTCTTTTTTTTTTTTTTTTTTTTTTTTTTTTGAGTAAAGACCCTTCTATTCTCTCCTTTTGGATACGGAGGATTTGCTCATATATGGCGAATCCATATTCTATGCGTAAGGCCCTCCTAGGTCAGAGGACAGAGGCTATTCTTTGTTTTCCCTTTAAAGTGAGGAATCTATCCATTAACTTGATAAACCCAAGTAACCGCTATTCTTAGGGTGAATGAGCCTATCTTCTGTCTTTCAAAATAGAAACATATAGACTCCCATGTTAGTGAACTAGGAAAGAAATTTTAAAATTCAGGACTATTATTCCAACCATTTACCAAGCTCTCTGTTTACGATTTTCATTTGCTATATTTCAAATTTTAATAGTTTATAACAAGACAATAATAGACATCCTTTCAGGGTCGGGGTCAGCTAATTTACCCTTCTCCCTACATTAGAGTCCTATTCCTATCACTTCCCAATCTGCCACTTGGATCTCTCTTCCACACTCTCATGCTAGTGGAAAGCATCCAGGAAAACTTTCCTTAGTCACCAGCTGTGATTTTAACTATGGTTTTCTGAATTCACAGGTTTTGTTTTCACTTCTGCTAATAAACCTGGCAGTAAACAAGTCAGGCCTGGGTAGATTATATGTTGGGTTTGTGGCCCTTAAGAATTCTAGGCAATCATGCTGGATAAGAAATTGTTTACGTGTATGTTGGGCCCAGAATATCACTTAACAACTTTTTTTCTTTTCTGCCACCTTATTTATTGAGCCTACAGGGACAAGGAAATCTTATTTGAAACACAAACTGATATATATGTCCTGAATTTTTTAAATGTCAAAACTAGAATAGTCACTATGTGAATTAGAACAATAGTTCAGTTATGATTGGTTTTTTCTTGATTTTAGAACAAAGGATGTATGCATGAACTGAATTCACTTCTACAAATATCAGCACTATCTTATGCTTGACTAGATCACTCAGATTATCCTTGGTCATTAGAACCAAGTCAACTATAAAATTTAATATGCAATTATAAACAGTTACGTTCTCAGCCCTTATATTGTCAGTATGAGTAGAAAGAATGAAAAAATATTCACAACTAGATGTTCAGAGATACACAAGCAAAAGAAACTCCATTTTGAAATCACATGTGCCAGAATCATCTCTCCTTATTCTTAAAACCTGTTTGCATGTCATTTAGCCATTGTCAAAGAAAAATTGCACGGTTGTAGTTAAATAGGCAAGAAAACTTTAAGACTGTTGACAGGGGAGAGAGATGAAACTCAATTTCACTGAAACAAAAGGTAGGAGCAGATTTAAATGCTGGGGTGAGCTAGTGGAGAAGTACTTGAGGGCTTTAGCTGGGAGGCTGGTCAGCCTGATTAGCCATCTGTGGTTGCTCACTGTTGCTTATCTAAGTTAGGTTCTCACCCACTTGCGGAGGTTTGGGGGGGATCTTCCTTGACTATGTTTCAAAGAGCTCTCGGGTCTTTGAGAAAGATATTCCTGGCTCTTAAAACTTACAGGTGGTGTTTAACATTTACAACCTCTCAGGGGCAGAGAACCAAATTTACATTACAAGTATTCTAAAGTATATGCTCTAAGAAGAGGGAGGAAGCTATAGTTAGGAAGAAATCTATCTAAAATTAAGTGAAGCTGAGGGGCACCTTAAGGTCACCTTAGTCACCATCCCACTGGTGAACATCATGCAGCCACAGTCACTATCATCACATCAAATTACTTCAACATATGACAATGCCTGTCCAACCAAACTGTTAGGGCCAATATATCCCCTCACTTCATCAGTGCAGAAGCAAATAATTTGATTCCTCACCTCAAACATATCAGTGTGCCAAATCGGAATACTTTTTATTATGATTATTAATACCGTATCAGGAGGGGAGGATGTCTGTCTTTCATAAAAATATTTTTTCTCTTAAGAGTTTAAGGTGGTAAACTATTTCATGTTTGTCTATTTTGAAATGTCCAAGAAAATTGTTTAAAATTGCCACAATGACAGATTGGGGAAAATATTTGAATTTAGTATCCATGGAAAAGGTGGAATTCAAAAAATCATCTCAAGAAACCATGTCTCTTTGGTCCAGAACCTTTGGAATTTTAGGAACAGCGAAGATATGCACAGTTAAATAATAAAAACTGCTTCATACACTGGCAACCTGGGAATCTGCCCAGGCAGCTGCACAGAGACCCTCCAGCCAGGACTGCCCTAAAATTCTCAAAGCACATGGCTGATTAATGCCTTCATAACTACATTTACATATACTCCTATGAAAATCACTGTGAATGATTTCAGGGACACAGTCTTTTCCATCAAAATAATAACTCCAGAACACAGAATTCCAGAGGAGAAAATGCCACCATCAGTGAGTACTTTGTGTTTGATAACTTTTAGGTAACTGCCTGTCTTCCCTTGGAGCACTTTTTCAAATGGATATGCCTGGGCATGTTTGCTCATTTAGTTCTTGGTAACAGTGGTAAATGGACCCTCTATCCACTTCTCCCTTCAGGGCAGTCAACAAGTTTCACTGTCTGCTTCCCTAAAGCCTTTCACAAAGTAGGAGAATAAAATCATTATGCACTTTATATCAACACACAGATTACATTTTGTTGCATCTGTCCCTTCTATTCCCAGAGATATTCTCAACTTTATTAATATCTCTCCAGCCCAATACATATCACCAGTCATTTAAAATTCCCCAAATAGGGCTTTGCACATCTTTATGACAAATATTTACCAGGTTGAGTGGGGTGCAGCAAAAATGCATTCAAATGTTCCATTTGTATATAATGTAAAACCTACTTGTCTACACTTGTTTTGGTCAACAGATAAAATTAAATCACATATACAGTGATTAATTTTAATATTTTAATCTAAGATTATATTTTTCAAAATAGAAATAAAAAATATCTCTCTTGCAGGTGTGTTGTGAATATCAAATTTTATATATATATATATATACACACACACACAAACATATGTATATATATATATATATGTTTGTGTGTATATTTACAAATGAATATATATGTTTACACATGTGTATTTGCCATCGTGTGCATAAATACTCATAGATATTCCTTAGCCCAGCATTTGCATCATACTAAGCATTTCACATATTTTAGATACAGTAATTGTTTTTTCTTATAATTATTGTGTACCTGTGGTATTCAGGTTTCACTGGAATTTTAACACAACCCAGGATATTATCTTATAAGAATAATTATGGAAAGTTTTAAGACAGAATTTTGAAAAAAAGAAAAAGTCTAAAAATATCAGGGATGGCATGCCAGGTAGATGGAGTAAAAGGTGAGGAAAATAAATGTAGATGTACAAAATGATGAGGCTTCTGATTTGAAGAGATCATTTGGGGAGGCAGAGTAGTACGAGTCTGAGATGTTTGCCATAGGAAATTATGTAAGGGCTTTGAATCCAGGCTATAGTACTGTCATTTTGTGCCCAACAGTCAAACGTTAAAGACCTTTCTATTAAAATGAGATACATAAAAATGCAGCTGTGTGTTGGAACAAATTAGTTACTACTTCTCTCTGGTTGTTTATGAAGAAAACAGATACAATGAATAAAATGTGGATTGGGTATCAGCTTTTTGAATGAAGACCTCAAAGAATAGGTTACCAAATTTAAACTGGATTGGAGAACATACCTGGGCCCAAAGCCAAAGTAAGGAAATCTTAGTATCTCATCTTGAAATAATATTTTAGCACCTACGTATGGGGAAATCCATGTCATAATGCTGTGTTAATATATTTACCAACCAGCTGCCCAGAGCTCATTGTCTGCTTTACAGACCCCTGTTCTAACAAGGACAGATCCCACAGTGTCTTCTCAATGCAGTGACTCTGTCATCTGGGAAACATAGCCCAATGCAAATAAACGTCTTACTATTTTCACATAATTGGCAAGTTATTCCTCTCAAGGAAAACAATGAGAGAGCACAGAGGGACATTGATTTTGTAGGAAAACAGAAGTTCCCACTTCTAGGAAAGCACAAGTATGGCAAGATTCGGGCTTTCTTTCAATCACTGTGAAGCATCGACACTAAATATCATTGTTGGGAAAATTCTAGCCCATGTAAATATGACATGGAAACAAGAACAGAAATAATGTCATAATTATTTTACATACGATGATTTAGTAAAGTGTTCAGAAGTGACTGGGTACAACAGAGTTACATAAAGTAGTGTGTCTTTGTGCCAGAAATCACAAATTAGAAAATAAATTTTAATGAAATCCTATTCCCACTATAGCAGAACTTATAAAGATATATAGAAATATCTAAAACATAATCCCAGCAAAAGGTAGGCAGAAACTTTTGAGACAATATGTATATGTGACTAAAGGAGAAACATAATGGTTCTCTATATTTGAATGGGTTGGTTAAAAAATTTAAATATGTGGGCACCTGGGTGGCTCAGTCAGTTAGGTATCGGACTATTGATTTCGGCTGCGGTTATGATCTCAGGGTCGTGAGACCGAGCTTGGCACTGGACATGGAGCCTATGGAGCCTGCTTGGGATTCCCTCCCCCTCCCTCTGCCCCTTCCCCTGCTCTAAAAATTTTTTGTAAGTATGTATCTTATTCAAATGTATACATTTGAAGCTTTGTGATTAATAAAATGATAGTTAAAACTGATTTCATTTTTAAGTAGGAAAAAATCATGTGTTTCATCTACATACATTAAGAAGAACTACCTAGAGAGTATACATAGGACACTATAGAACTGAATATCCCACAGAAAACAGATTTCAGGCTTCAAGATCAAGCTCAACAGAATTAAGTAAGAAGCTATTCAAGAGGCACGAGCAGGGTTAAGGGCCTAGACATGGGGTAGTGAAGCCCCCAGACACTGGCAACAATAGAAGTCATTTACCACCCTAAGCCTGAAAGGATAGGAGAGGGAACTGGGTCACTGGAGCCTAGAGAGAGCTCATTGCCTTGGAATAGGATGGCCATCCAACAGGACTTGTCCTGTGGAATGCAGCGTTCCCAAACCCAGCAAACAGTCATGGCTAGGAGTGAGTGGGTCAGGCCAAAATGCATGGACGTGAGAAGGGGGATAAATAACAAATATCTTAAACAGGAACAACAGGTGTTTCTAAATATAATAAAAATAATGATTAACTCTGACATATGAGCAATACATTTACTGAAATAGTGATACGTCTATGTAAATTGAGACAAATAGAAAATGCAGTAGAACAGTACTTATAACTACACACCTGTAGATTAGTTACCTTATATAACATTATGCAATGGAAACAATTAACACCAAAATCCCAGTGGTTTACAATGACAAAGGCTTATTTTCCTGCTTTAATCATGGGCCTACTGCCTGTCAGATGCAGCTTTGCTCCAAGCTGCCTTCACTCCAGTCCCAGGCTGACAGAACATACTCGATCTGGAACATGGAACATGGAACACGATGGTCTCTTGGCAGAGAAAAAAGGGACATGGCAAACTAAATGCTGGCTTCTAAAGCTTACAAGTATGTTATCCTTGCTCACATTCCACTGGCTAAAGAAAGTCAAGTGACCAAGCCCAATGTCACTATTGCTGGGTGGAGTTAAGCACTCTTGGAGGGGAGGGGAGATAAGATCCTTAAAAGTTAGTTTTAACTTTTTGTTAATAGATAATGTAATTTATCACATTCTTTTAGTTATGAGTTAACGTGTGATAATGAAAGCATAATTTATCAATTAGAAGCCCATCTAAAAATTTGTCCATATAATTACATACCCAGAGTGAGCTGAAGATAGAAGGGAGCCAGAGCAACATTCTGATCTTATTAATGTAGAAAATGAGTCTCAGAACGATGTAATGAGGTGTCTGAGGTCACAACCTTAAACAAACTGGATCAGATTGAGACTCTCCAATTCTGCACTCAGGCCTCTTTCCAGCACGGGTCAGTTCTTCATGAACAGGTTTTGTTAAGGAGGAAGGAGCTCATTGTGTGTGTGTGTGTGTTTGAACTTAACATTACTTGTTGAAGGTCAATGCCATCTCATTTTTAGGTATGAGATATAATGCATTTGTAAGGACCTGGAGAGATATCACTATCAATTCATCCTTTCTCAAATCTCTCTTCCATACCTACTTCTATACATGAGAGAGTGAATAATAGAAAAATCACTTGGGATTTGGCAGGGATAAAGAATACAGGCACCAGGCTCAGATTTCAAAAGCCATATATTGTTTTTTCCATAAAATTTCCTAGATTGACTATGGATAAGCAACTGATTTCTGGGCCAAGACTTTTTTTTTTTTTTTTTTTTGGGGGGGGGTGTGCAAAATGGTGGTTTATTAAAGCACAAGGACAGATCCATGGGCAGAAAGAATTGCTACCTGGGCCAAGATTTTTTTAATGGGGAATTATAAAGAAGACATAAGTAAATTGATCTATTTAGGTAGGGAAGTAATCAAAACCTCTTTGTTGCAAAAGTTGACCAGAAACCCTTCACTCATGCTGTGAAACCACTGAGAGTTAGCCGGTTGCCCTGTTTGAAATACCAGGCCAAATCACAGTCCTGGGAAAGGAGGAACTGGAATGGCAGCTTTGCCTTCATCACCTGAGAGGACAAAACACAGCACTAACTGTCTATTGCCTTTATCTTTCAGAATAATGAGAAGATAGCTTTCAGATTAGCCTCCTAGGAATCACTACCCTTTATAAGATAATCAAATCTGATGTGTTATTTATCAGTTGAATATTATTGTTAAGTTTAGGATGCTCATAATGCACAGTTGTAGGCTATATTCTAATTTGTTGGCATTTTCTCATCTTACAAAGTAACTAAAACATAACAATAGCCACTCCAATGTGTGTGTGTGTGTGTGTGTGTGTGTGTGTGTGTACGTGAATTTGTAACTGCTAAATATACTTGCAACTTGCAATGATTTGGTAAGTCTGTGACATTTATTCTTAACTGCTCCTCATAAAAGAATGCTCAAAACTGCCTCTAACTCCTACCTCCATCTGCGTGGCATTATCAAAATTTGGTTAGACCAGAGATTTCAGGATTTTAATGAGGTCGAGGAGTTAGACAAACAATGATTAATTTATAAGAAGGTCACCTGGAAAGTAAAGTGAACACAGTATTATAAGAATGTGAGTTTTTTTTTTTGTTTTTTTTTTTAAAGCATTTTCATACCTGCTCAGGACAGGAGATTTGCTACTAAGTTATAATTCATCTGACAAGATAAAGGGATATTTTATTCATTGTGTTTAGACATTTTGATAAAAGTCTGGCTCAACTATGTTGGGGTAGTTAGAGTGGGGATAAATCATCGGAGCCCACAGACTGAACATCTTTGTGTTTATTGGTATGTCTACTTCTCACTCTTTAAATACAAATGGCAGGCTCTTCTCAGAGAAAGTACTTGCTGGCCATGAGCAGAATCTTGCCTGTGATCTCTGGTGTTCTCTCTCTTAAGCCGTATCAGCTCTTGTAGAGACATTCTCAGGTATTTCCAGAGAAACTCCATATACAATGGGAGCTTGATCAGACTGAAATGTATAAAACGAACAGGGGCTCTAATTCCTACCAGGCCAACCTGACTGCCTCAAACATTTACAAAGGTAGTTTCAAGTCATTAAATACTCGCCTAGAGAATATAAATGAGCTTAAATATCCAATGAAAAAATATAAGAAGAAATGCACTGTTAAAACACAGAAAATCCATGCATATGGTAAAAAAGGAAAACTATTCTTTTATTAGCAATTGTTTCCCTTTCCCAGAATGTAGTGCAATCTAATCAAGATTTGACTGGATTCACACAAAACACTTCCACTTTTCAGAAGACAATTTTTGCCTAAAATAACCCAGAAGAACATTTGGGAATGTCCCAAATTATAGTTGCTATGTCAAATAAATCACATCTACTATTTTGTAATTTTAACTATTAAAACATATTAGGAAATATGGCCTGTCATTCTTTTGGCGGAAGCACATGATTAAGCAGCTTGGTGAATGGAATGAACAGGTGCTGGGATAAAAATCAGAAAGCCAATTCATCTTCATGCTTTCAGAGGAAACTAAACCTTTTGGGGATTTCAACCAGTAGGACATCACTTTCTTATTTAGTAGTTTAATGTATTTTGGGATGTTTCAGAACTTTCTCTGATGATTTTAGGTTAGTCAATGTGGGACACAGTCATCTAATGAATTATTTTCAGTGTGTTTGATGCCTCATTGTTAAATCATACCAGGCATGAAGAGGGAAGAAAGCTGTTCCCTACCATTTAGGCATTACATATACATATACACACACACACACACACATATATATATATATATATATATGTAAATATATATATATAAATATATAAATTTATATATATTTATATTTATATTTAGGTACCAAGTCATAACATTAGACGGTGAGCCTTGAATTCAGGAGAATGTCTAAATCCTTAATATCACATGTCCTTACATATAACAGTTACCAAAAATGTTGGTTGAATGACTTAATAGAAAATGACAATTAACTCAACAGACAGATATTGCTTTTGTACATGTCATCTTCTAACCCTGGGATGTCCTCCCTATCTGCTGTCCCTAACACCTGGTCCATACTTAATTCATCTTTTAAATTTATCTTATCACCTCTGACAGGTATCCTTCCTGGTCATAACCCAAACAGAGATAATTACTCTCTTCTCTGAGCTATCTCAGTACCATCTGTATAATTTTATGTTGTGTATATATATTCTTATAAAGTTTGTTTAAATGTGTCTTCTCTTCCGTGATTGAAGAGAATTCCTTTTGGTCATAGGATAGATTTTTCTCTACTGCAGTGTGTTTGTATGTGTATTTTCTATCTAGTACAGTCTATGTAACAGACTTTTTTTTTTTTTTTTCCATTTGAGAGTAGTCCTTTATTAACTGGCCAGATTACAAAAATAATCATGGTAGATACCTTAGTTCATCCTTCGAATAAGCCTATTGATCTGGTCTTCCCTGTTGCCAGCATCTCCACCTTCCACAAAATGGGTGGTCTTTTTCTTCATTCCCCCTTGTGGAGAAGATAATTTGAAGGGCCACAAAAAGTTGTTTGCTTCTTTGAAACAGTTTCAAAGAAACTGTTTTCCAACAGTATATATATATACATTTTCCAACAGTATAGATCTCGTGAATCAGATCCTCCATGCAGATGATGCCATATTTACCAAGAGATCGGGCAATCAATGTGTTATCTGTCAGGGCAATTTGCTTCTTGTTGATTTTGCCATAACCACGTTTGTAGATCAATTCATTCACCGACTTCAGGTTTGGGTACCCCCATGCTATATATGGTTCCACAATCCTTAACATGTTAACTGAAGCCTTGTTGAGCTTAACGAAGGTGCCACTGAAGATCTGGCGAAGGAGAAGAAGCTGCAACACTTTTCGAACCTTTGGGCTCACACCATTGATACCTCTGATCCTGATGACAAATGCCAATTTGGGTTCCGCAGGTACATAGAAGTTGCCAGCTTTTCTTGCCATCCTCGCCATTCGAATCTCAGTTCTGTACATCTGCCTATATTCCTTGTGGTAATGCTTAGCTTTTTCATAGATAAGCTTCCTCCTTGCCTTTCGAAGCATCTTTTGAGCAAACTTCTTCCTCAGACGCTTGATCTTCAACTCTGCGAAATTCCTTCGCTTCTTTTTAAGGGTTTCTGGCACAGCCGGAACCTTCTTTTTCTTCTCTTCTGCACCCACCATGGTTCCAGCTGGAAAAAAGAGGTATGTAACAGACTTTTGACAGAATTACATAAATTCAAAATGGATAAGTGAGTTGAGAAAGATATAGTGTCTGTACATCTGAATTTCCAAGTATCTTTAAATAAATATGATGTATCATTAGCATGAAATCAGTTGAATGTAATTATGTGAGCTACTAATTTATTCTTTAGTTGCTAAAGAAGAATTCTTTGAAGATCTACTTTTTTCCTAAATCCTGAAGAATGAATATGAGTATGCCATATATATATAAGGGAGGAATGACATTTAGGGCAAATGTCATTGCAAATGCAAAGTTATTGATGTGAAAGTTGGTCTGATTTATCCATTGTGACGAAGAGAAATTCACTGTTACACTAATAGTGAGAAATGAGAATGTAAATGTAGACAGGAATAGGAATAAAGGTTTTACCCCATGGCTATGGAAAGTGGAAAGCCAAAAAGAAGTATTCATTTCTTTCTTTTCTTTTTTTCTCTACAGAACATTCTACTATTTTATTTTTTAATTTTTTTCAATTACTTTTATTTATTTCCTTTCTAAGCAGAAGAGTGATGTGATATACCCTTGATCTAGAAAAAAAATGGTAGCAATGTGATCAGATGGATTGGAATGGGCATAAATCCGTTTATATGGAGAGCAGTTAAGAGGTTCAAGCAAAAGATAACGAGGACCCTGGTGAATGAGTGGTTACATGCATAGAAAGAAAAAAATCATTTTTAAAGATATATCTAAATTACAACTGACCATAAGGTCGAGAGACATATTGTACCTCAAGTTTTTGTTGTTATTTTTTTGTTGTTTGTAACTCTAAGGTAATTATTGGACTGTATATCATTAAGAGATATAGAGAAATACAAGAATTGGATGAAAAATAGTACAGGAATTGTAAGAGACTAAACTCTCTTGCAGAAATATTAACTGTTATTGGATCTGAAGATATAAATGTCCAGTAAGCACTATGAAATGAGTGTATCTCATGGGTGGGTTATCAGGTTACAATCATAGATTTTGAATTTAATGACCTACAGATAGTAGTTGAAGACCTGGGAAGAAATAAGATTACTTGGTGAATATGGAACAAAGAGCAAAAAAAAAATTAAGTTTAGAATTTTGAAAATGATATTACTCTTAATAATTAAACAGGAGAAAACACCAAGAAAAAATGAATACACTGAATAAAAAAATAGGTGAGTCAAAATATGTTTGGTTGATAGCAGAACACTTGATACTGGGAAAGTGAATGCCTATGTGCTCACCCATGTGGTAGGTTTACAAGAGAGATATGCTGAAAGGATGCTACAAACACAATGACTTAAAAATTTTTGCCATAAAATATTGTTCCTAGGTCATAATCTAGTCTTTAGGTAACAGTGCTGAATCATGTGGAGAATTTCTTCTGTCTTTTCTCCAGGTAAACATAGGTCTTATTAGAACTGTAAAATCAGGTCACATCTCCTTCTCGGTATGTTTGCTTAGGCCTGTACCTTAACTTAGACACTACAGATTTTATTAATCCAATGATGAGGAAAGGAGAATACAAAAAAATAAATTCAAACCAGGGAAAATGAAGGATAATAAGATGTTTTCCCCAAAGGTCTACAGCAGGTCTTTCCTAGTTAGTTCATTAAAGTGTCTCCACAGAACAGTAACACCTCATCATGAGGTGATGTACACGAATTTTAAGAAGAGTTTAAATTGAGTAGAATATTGAGAGCTTCCTGGAGGTCAGTATCAAAGAAAGCCAAGAGAATTACAGATACGAAGAAAAGTTACAAGGAGTAAGAGTAACTCAAAAGTAACAACATATGCATGTGCACGTGTGCACACACACACAAACACACACAGATTTAATGAAGAGTGGCATTAGGTTTTGAAATTTAGTAATTAAGTAGTAATAGATGGCCTATAAGAAATGATATTTACACACATGACACTCAAAGCAAATATGATGAAATGTTAATAATTGTTGACTCCAAGTGGAGTATATCTAGTTTTACTACCTAGAAGATGCAGCCCTAAAGAGTGAACAGTGGAGCCCGTGGGAAATAGCGTATTATCATCTCCCTTTACAATGTTAAGAAGAAAATAAGAGACTTAAAGAACATAAAAAGCAAGATGGTAAGTGTAAAATAATAATGAAAAACTATGTAGAACAAAAATGGATGGCAGAATTTATCTCAGAAGGGCAGATACAGAGAAACTAAAGGAAATTGATAGTTGAATAAGAAAAATGAACAGCGATGTTGGGTAGATCAGACCCTCTGAAAATTCCAGAGACCTAAACTAGGCAAAATGTCAGATTAGGGAAATCATAGGAATAGCTGACAGTATATAGGATTTCTTCCTACACAGAAGAATATTTCACTTATTCTTCGGTCCTTTCTTCATTGTTAATTTTGGGAATTTATTTTTTAAAAATTAAAATTGATATGTGAATCAAAAAGGTAAATGAGAAAACTCACTATTCTACATTTAAATTTTGTGTATCCTAATACATATTCTTTTTTTCTGACTAATAAATATTCTTTAAAGAAAACTTTAAAATTCCTCAAAACTTTGTTTCAAATATGCTCCCTAAAAATGCATTTCAAAGATGACCATGTATAGAGCTCAATCTTTTTACTATAGAATAAAAGATCTTAGGTGTAAATGTAATATAATCATTTCTTTAATAATTTAAGCAAGTTTGCATCAATAGTCTGCTCAATTCAAGTTTCTGGCTAATGTATTAGGGAAAGGACTGGTTGCTATATAGAAAGAAATCTCTCAACGTAAAGAGCATATCTGCTACTGGATATTTAGCTAATAAATTAATGTCTGTTGGCATTTTCAACAGTCTTGTATTTCACAAACACTGACCTATCTTATGTCAAATATTTCTTGTCCAAGGAGGTAAAAAAATGAGCAGGAATCATACTATGTAACAGGAAAAGATCTCCTTAGTCCTTCTTCATTTCATGTATGAACACAGTGAGGCCCAAAGTCACTCACTGAGCTTATAGCAAAACTGGGACAAGAACTCAGAACTTCACTTTCCTAGCCCAGTACCTTCTCTGGAGCATAAAATAGGAAAGAAAAAAAAATGGGTAGGCTCAGAGTTTTGGATTGATGTCCTCCCCTTGGAGACTCAAGACAAACTACCATGGTGGGCTCCTAACAGATTTAATGAACCCAGTTCCTCTAGTCTTTGAATCTTATTTCATTAGCTTGCTCTGGGGTAGCAACCTCAGTGGTCGACTGACCAGGACTTTCACCATATTTTCGGTCTTTTATTTATTTTGGTACTAACTTTTGTACTTTAATAAATATATACATAAATGAACAAATGAAATCCCTAGTTGCTAATCCAGTAGGATCTGTCCTAGGAGCATTTCTGTTTAACCCTTATACTTCTATATTGGCTCCATGTGACCAATTAGATTCCTGTTGTGCTCCAGGGGGCAGGCCATAGATATTGCCTGGATTTGGACTATTGTGGAGCATTAATTGACTTATGTGACATTTGGCATCATGAATTAACTTCATTTGGACAAAAAAACTATGGCAGTTGTATCTGTCAGGGTCCAAACTGGCAAAGAGAAACTGACTCTTAGTATTTAAAATGGATGAGATTTAGCAAAGAGAGTTGGGTAAGAATTCTGAGAGAACAGCAAAGAAGCCAAAAAGAGGAGGGCGTGACAACCCAAACATTAACAAAAGCAAGAGAAACTTTCACTCCTAGGAATATAGGGATAAAAGGAAGATGTTCCTAGAGCCCAGGGCCCAAAGTCTACTGATGGAGATAGAACCAATGTGTAGCTCTCAGATGGGTGATGGAGTTGGGAAGACCCTACCCACAATATACACCAGGATTATTAGAGACCCAGCCTCAGGTGGAGGAGCAGGACAATGAATTTTGTCTTCTTCTTGAGATGTAATCTACTGCCAGTGTCTTCTCTGTGGCACTGGGCAGGGCACAGCAAGGAATTGAGGTAAAACAAGAAGAGATGGAAGACCAGAGCAACAGTGTTTCTTAAATTGTGATCCACAGAATAACCACAACCATTACAGAATCAACAATTGTTGAAAATGCAGATTTCTGGATTATTCAGATTTCCCAATTATTCAGAATCCTCAGGGACTGGTTGAGTGTGATTCAAAAACCTACATATTTAGTGAGCTAAAAAAATTTTTTGAGCTCCAAATGGGGAACTCTAGAATTACAGCTGAGTAGAAAACCACTTAGGAATCAGAAAACCTTGGCTTACAGTCTGCCTTACTGACTGTGGGATCTCTGAAGTTTAGTTAAACTCTCCAGGTCTCATTTTTTGTATCTAAATACAGGAACACTATGTTCTATCATATATCCTGTATAGGCCTGGTGTGTGAGTTAAATGAGATAATGTGGAACGTTAGAAATTAGAATATTAAACATGCTTTCAAAAGTCCAGTCATCTACAATAACCAAATTAAATTCAATTCTACTCTAATGAGTAGAGAATCAGAATTCTATTCCTTATATAGTTCCCTGGGGCAATACTATATGGTCACCTTTATATACTGGCCATCTTTTGGCTACTATAACCATGATTTTTCTTAGATATTTAAACTTACATTTTTTGTAACACACCAAATATTTTTTGCACAATAACAGCTGTGTAGAAAATAACATTGTATTAGTACTTTTCAGTTGAAACTCAATTTATAATTTCTCTTTGATGTATTTTAATACCTATAATCCATATACTCAGTACGTTAAGTCAAACTCACAATATATTTCTTTTCTTTTCATAACTTATAGTTAATGATAATTGATGAAATCACAAAAAATTTTCATTTAAAAAAGAATATGTACATATTTTAGCTATTCTGAAAAGAGAAAATGAAGACTATCTGATTTATTGCTTAATAAATTATAAACGTTCTATACGATTGCAAGATGATATAGTTTCAACATCTTTAACTGCTGAACACAATAATAACCTCAGCTTTGCAGTATCACAAATATGGTGGCTGGAGAGAAAGGGAAGCAGCATTTACTAATGTGATATATTAATCATTAAAACGTACTTCATGGAAATATATATTCCCCAATCTTAGAGTTACAGTAAATGAGGTACTGATACTTGACATATAATATTCCATACCCACATGTAGTTCTGGCCTGGGCCAAGATTTGAACTTATGTAGTTCAATTTCCTAAAAAAATGCATGAAATTTTTTTTTTTATTAAATAGAAAACTATTGCACTTTTTTTGTCTATTTCTTTTACTAATTACAACAACTCTATAAAGAAGAGTGCAAAAATTATTAATTGTACAGCTTGATGAATATTGATAAAGTGAACATACCCAAGTAACCAGCACCTAGATCAAGAGACAGAACATGACCAGCATTCCAAAAACACTCCTTTTAGCATCTTCCATGCACTAGCCACCTAAAGCTAAAATATACATATATCTATATCTGTCTCCACTTCTGAGTATGGGACAGGCGAGGCTAGGTATGGAGAGACAGGTAGGTGGTGACCTGAATAGGCTCACACAGGGGGCTACACAACCAGGTTCACAGAAATCTCAGATGTGGAGAAATAGAAGAGATATTAACCAGAGAGAAGGGAACACCTTGTTTGGTCTCGTGATATTTACAAGAACATCTTATTCATTCTAAATATAGACAGGATAATCTCATGATATTTACAAAGAAAGAAGGTAACTCCACCATGTTGGTTCTAAATATAGACAGGATATCCTCAGGATATTTAAAAATTCACCATGTTATGGACGTGAAATTTACCAAGTTCTTTAATTGCTTTTCTATATAAGATTCACCATAAGAGCCCTCAGTGGCAACCCATTAAGGACCCCTCTCACTCTAGAGAGTTCTTTTCTTTCCTTTCTGTTCTAATCTTCACTTAATAAATTTTCACTTCACCCTTTTGTGTTCTAGAGATTCATTCCTTGACTCAGTGAGACAAGAACACTGCAAACTTGCAACACTTCTAACATGATATATTTTTGCCAGTTTTTGAAATGTAAATCGTATTACATTTTAGTATTTTGCATGTAGCTTCTTTCAGCATATTGTGAGTTCCAAACATTGTTTTGAAGTAGTTCCAGTAGCTAGTTAATTCTTATTGTTATGCAGCATTTCCTTCCATGAGTATCCACAATTTAGTTATCATTCAACAGCCACAAAGTTTTTGTAGGTTATTAAAAGTACTACAAATTTGTTCTGAGTATACACCTAGGGGAAGAATTTCTGGGCTGTAAGAATTAACTCTGATTTGAATTAAAAATCACATTATACACATATATATGTGTATATAATTATGCATATAGTTTTATAAATATACATGTGTACATTTTATATACATATGTTCAATTCTACTTACATTCATTAGAATGTAAGTAGACACCTTGAGCATAAAATTATATGAAATAACAACTGAGATGGCTATAATTTCTTTTTTAAAAAAGGAAAATAACAAGTGGTGATAAGAATGTGGACAAATTGGAGCCCTTGTACCCTGCTGATGGGAATGTAAAAAGATTTGGGCTCTATGGGAAAAAAAAAAGCTTAGTGGTTTCTTAAAAAGAGAAACACAAAATTATCCCCAGCAATTCTATTCCTAGATGTATACCCAAAAGAATGAAAAGATGGACCCAGACCGATGCTCGTATGCCAATGTTCATTGCAGCTTTGTTCACAACAGTCAGAAGGTGGAAACAGTCCAAGTGTCCATCGGCAGATAAATGGATAAATAAAATGTGATACATATGATGGAATATTATTCAGCTATAAAAGGTATGAAGTTCTGATACACGTTAGGCATCAATGAACCTTGAAAACTGGATGCTATGTGAAATAAGACAGACAAAACAAATTGCATTATATGATTTCACTTACATGAAATATCTTCAATAGGCAAACTGATCGAGATAGAAAGTAGATTAGAAAGTTATCAGAGGCGGAAGGGAAGGGATCAATGGGGAGTTACTCCTTAATGATTACAGTTTTTATTTGGGATGACAAAAAAAGCTTTGGAAATGCACTTAAAAATAGTTAAACACTGTTTTATTATATATAGTTCACCACAAGTTTTAACAATGTGTAAGAATCACTGACTTGAAGGACTTATTTGGGAAGAAAAGATGGAGACATGTAAGATAATGTACAACTTATAATAATTACCAATGGCATTTTACTTCACCATTTTATCCTCTCTCCCCATACACCTCCACACAAATACACAAACGCATATAAATATACACCTACACCCAAGTCAATAACTCTTTTTGCATTAACTGTCTCAACTAATTGCTTGTCAGATTTCTGCTATCCTAGGTCTGGTATATATTTTCTCTTCTGTGATTTACTTAGTTTCTCAACTTAATCCCTTGCCGCCAGGCTTGTAGCCACTCTCCCCAGCTGTCTGATTGAAAGTCTATTCATATTACTTATGAATATATATTATTTGAAACCTTTAAAAGATCTCCATCTTGTTTTGTCCACATTTTCAGATGTGTTAGAATTTATTATAAGACTTTTTTGATATGACATACAATACTATCTCCAGCCTCTTTACTCACTGTACAGAGATACAAATTACTTACTTTCCACTTAAGAAATGGGTTCACTTGGGCTTTATAGATGCTATTCTGCCCATCTGGAGCACACTACATCATCTATCCCTTTAGAAAAAAATGTTAGCACTTTTCTCCTTTAAGCCATATTGTACCTTAATTAAATAAAACAACTGTACTTACAAAAAATCCTTCTAATCCTTCACATATTTGTTTTTTTTTTTTTTTTTAAGATTTTATTTATTTATTTGACAGAGAGAGAGAGATCACAAGTAGGCAGAGAGGCAGGCAGAGAGAGGGGGAAGCAGACTCCCTGCTGAGCAGAGATGTGGGGCTCGATCCCGATGTGAGGCTCGATCCCGATGTGGGGCTCGATCCCGATGTGGGGCTCGATCCCAGGACCCTGAGATCATGACCTGAGCTGAAGGCAGAGGCTTTAACCCACAGAGCCACCCAGGCGCCCCTCACATATCTGTTTTCTAATGAGTTATACAAACTTTGAGAACAGGACATGTCTCATTCATCTTTGTAATCTCCACACCAAATAAATTTGTGTTAAATAAATACATTAAAAATTTGATGGATAAAAGGAGGGATCATTTCCAGCTGAAGGGAAAGGCTCTGTAAATAAAAGACAACTTTACTTTCAAAATCACGTGGTAACCAGAACATATTCCTCAGGAGCTGTTTCTAAGGAGCGACTCTTTTCAATCTATCTATTGGCCTAATTAGTAGCAGAATATATCTGCATAGAGACAGTGACTATGTTAGAGCCAATAGGTAGTTTGTTCCTTTAAGTAAGCTGAGCATGTCTTATACAATCTCACTTACAAATGAGGCTGTTCATCATATTTTCTCACAATAGATTGTGCACCAGACATTAATTCCTTAATATATTGAATCCTCACAAATCTGTGTAGTTCAAATTGAGTTAATGATGGTGCGGGTCACAGAGTTCCTTAACAAATCAGATGAATTGTTACCATGGTGACACGTTCAACAACTAGAAAGCTAGTGAATCATTTAAGCTAAAAGCCTAAAAAGAAGTTCTAAAATCTGTCTACAGTAATCCCTTGCTAAGTCATAAATTGGTGTCTGGGTCTCTTTAATTTCCAACAAGAACCCTTATCACACTTTCAACATTAACATATCTCAGAAAAAAAAAAAAGCAACTTGTATGGCCCACCTGTAAGAGAGAAATAGCCTCAAAAATCCTCATTTTGCTAGTATAATTTATATCTCAAGAAGAAAACTCTTTGCTATAAAACACAAGCAAATTCAGTTGAAAATGCCAAGCCACAAAACTCTACCAAAGCTTTTGGAACTTGTCTTTAAAAATAACCAGCATACATATAATAAAAAGGAAATTATATGGAGAAAAAACAAGTTATTGCTACTTAGTACAGCAAAATTGGCTTTAGAATTTTTAAAAGGAGACAGATGAAGAGTTTCCCAAAAGTTATTTGTGATATGGGAGATCACTGGGCAGTGGTAAAGAAAAGAGAGAGAGGGAAAAAGAGAAGAGACACAGAAAATTAACAACAGAAGATCCAATTAGGCTGCACACACTCGGAATCCATGATGAGCAATTTGCAGCACGCATGCTAGAATGGCACAGAGGCTGATTATAAAGACAAAAGTAGCAATCAGCATTCTCTTTCCTCTTTTTTCATCTCTGCTTATTTCCATCAGTTTTCTCAGGTGTCTTTGGTAACTTTATGCAGCATGAGAGACAAACCTTCAAAACGTCAACTGGAGAACACCAGAGTCTGAGTGAGGCAACAACCTCGGAAGGAATGTCCAATATCTTACTTTACATTGTAATCAAAGCAGAACATGCATACATGTAAAGTTAAATCTTAGAATAAGGGTTAGGATGAAGAATAGCAATTTTCTCCCAAAGTCCACTTTGAATCCAAATTCAGTTTACCCCAAAAATACACACACATACACACTGCATCCATGTAAACACATGAACTTTCTTCTACCCTTGAATGCTTTTCACATGTTTTATTTAATGAATATTCTTTTTACATTACTGTGAGTTTGAGCTATTTTCTCCTTGTCAGTTACGAGCTACATATATGTTTTTTTTTCTTGAGAACTTTTCACATGTAATTAATAATTGCCACTTATTCTTGTTATGAAATTTCTATATATTCATCACTATTACATGCACAAGCTTGTTAACAGGGGTCAAAATCAATTGTTACAAATGCAAACACACAAGAGTTAATTATCCCTGTTTTAGTTACTGTTTGGTGATGGAGCTTGAGTTCTCCGGCACCATTTGGGTCAACTGCAGAGCTGTGGGCGTATGAAGTCTGCACACTTCACTTCTACTTCCAGCTCCCTGTTATGCAGATAGTGCAAGCTCCTTGTTACTCATTTATTTCCTTGATTTGTTACTGATTTGTTTTCTTGATTCCCTGACTTATTTCCTTGATCCCACCTTCCTACTTTCCTAAGAAAAGTTTCAGGGAGATTTTTGTTTTTTAGAATTGGCATGTATACTCACGCCTTTCTTTCCCCTCATATTTGATCGTTCAACTGGATATAGAATTTAAAGTTCAAAATAATTTTTTTTCTCAGAATGTAGAAGGCGTGCTGTATTGTAAGGTATTGATAGTTGGGAGTGTGATGTTATTTTGAGTCCTAATCTACTTTTGTGACTTGTCTACGTTGTGTAGTTTCATAGTAATCTTGTTTCAAGTTTTCAAGTTGTTGTTTTTTTTCTATGATCTGATTGAACTCTCTGAGGATAAAATCAAAACATGCCTTCTGGTGGTAGCAAGGCCAATGTTAAATTGTTTTAAATTTTATTTTAATTTTTTGTTTGAGTATAGTTGATACATAATGTTACATTAGTTTCAGGTGTAGGACATAGTGATTCAACATCTCTGTATGTTATGCTATGCTCACTACAACTACCATCTGTCACCACACAACACTATTACAGTACCATTGACTATATTCCCTATGCTGTACCCTTTTATTTCTGTGACTTGACACTAAAGAAGAAGCACGAGACAGTTGAGAACACAGTAAAAGCACTTGCAATACACTTATTGTTGGAGATTTATTGCCTCTTTTCAGTTTCAGAGTGGGCTAAGAATATTCACTGCATTGCTTCTACTACAGGTAATGTCTTTTATAAACCCATCTTGTTCCTAAAAGAGAGGGAGGAAGAGAAAGACAGAGACAGAGAGACAGAGACAGAGAGAAGAGCTATTTTAGTGTATGTTTTGTGGTTCATGTGACATCTTCCTGATCATGTAATAATGTTTAGGAGACCCAGGACTAGGGGAGTAGTATAACTAACAGAGTCCATTTAACAGAGGCCTGATCAAATTAAATTGGTCCCATTAGGATTCTATCCTTGTTTTAACTCTCTGAGCTAAGCAGTCACAGACCAAAAGTCAATACAAATACCATGAATATGCTTCAAACTACAGGGGAGATTACAAAAAAAGGAGCAATTCATCAAAACACAAAAACAAAACAACATTCAGAAAACAATCTATTCTAAAAACCACTGAGTCATAAATCACAGGTGCACAGTTCTTTCATTCTTGCTATTTGATTGTCATTGCTGACTCGCCTTGTTCTTACTGCTGAGAGACTTTTATGCTCTTGGGGTTTATCAGTAACACAAGTTGCTATGCAGGTGTGAAAGTGAAGCTCACCCCCAATGCTTTAACAAATGTTAAGCGGGCTCCCATGGGAAGGAAAAGCATAAAGGAGGGGTATATTCTGGATTACTTTCCTTGTTTGTAATGAGATGCCATCTCAAGGCACAAAACAGCTCTGCATTTTTATTTCTTAAAATTCATTTTTCTCTTAATGTGTTTAGTTCTGTTCTTCTTGGAAGTTTCTACTTCAAAGCTTCCTCTGTCTTTATTTTATTTTATTTTTATAAATGGATTTATCCCTTTTTAAATCAGGCTTTTAATGAACATTCTTGCTACTTTTAGAAAACAAAATATCGGGGGTCCTGGGTGGCCCAGTCGTTGAGGGTCTGCCTTTGCTCAGGTCATGATCCCAAGGTCCTGGGATAAAGCCCCGCATCAGGGCTCCCTGCTTGGCAGGAAGCCTACTTCTCCCTCTCCCACTCCCCCTGTTTGCTCTTTCTCTGTCAAATAATAATAATAATAAAAAGAAAACAAAATATCATACAATCTCCTATTGTGAATGGTAAGAGGTATTCATTTGCCTGTCAGATGAGTCTTTTCTGAGGCTGAGGCCAAAGAATATTGCTGTGAAAATGATTTTCATCATTTACATTATGATGTAATGTATATCTCAAGTTGTCCATGTGATGGTAGCAATTCCAAAGTATCTGTTATTATAACAATTTCCTTTATCTATTGTTAAAAGGGCACAGTCCTAGGCCTTTTTCCTGAATATTCATGTTCACTTGGGCTGATATTTTTTTAATAAAATTGTTTTTTAATAATCACATTAAGTGGCAGTTTATGTGTTTAAAAAAAAAAAAAAGGAAAAACAACATTGGTACAAGAGCCAAGATGTTGTACTATCCGAGGCTATCTGTAACACAGACAAAGAAGGTAGATTAGTGGGCAGGGTCATACTCAAGACAGCCTCCCCACTAACCTATCACAAAGACTATTACCTGCACATTCTCAAAACTTTGCTTCCCCAGTCAGGATGAAAACATTGTTTCAGTGTTAATATAGTAACCAGCACAGGTCATTCCTTTACTGATTTTTCAACCCCAATGTGCCCTTGAACGTGTTGTTCTGTTACAGCCTAAGTTACTTTTTGTGTGATTAATACAAACATCTCCCCATCACAATGTATATACTCCAGGAAGTCCCCGACTGTCCCCTAACGTCAACTCCCCACCAGTGAGCTTGCTCCTCCATAGAATTCCTATGGGCCTCTTGTTATACAATGCTATATTGTTCCTTTGCATGTCTATCTCCACACAGGATTGTGACTCTCATGTGGTCTTATCTTGTCAGTGTTTGCTGAGGGGATGGCTAGATGGATAATGGATGAATAAATGAATGAATAAAGCTATTATCACTCATGAATATCTGAGATCACGTAAGTTTACAAAATTTGCTAGTGTTTTTAACAAGACTTCGGAAGAATCAACTTAGGACAGGAAAGATAGGAAAGGGGAAAGTCAAGATATTCAATGATAGTTTTATAATTTTATTACTATATTTGGCAGTGCTATTATCCCTTAAATAAAATTTATGTAAAACTCTATATACAAAACAAATAAAAGAATGAAGAAGGGGATCTCCAGTGGTTTGATCCTTTTGCCTTAGGACCAGGAGCATCTTTAAGGAACTCTTTAGTTATGCAATTCAGTTTGTAAATCATTGGACCTAACTTGCACTCAACTCATAGGACATCCAACCAGAGGCACTTACCAGCTTTAATGGCTCTCCTGACTCTGCCCATACACATTTAAACTGATATTGCTGAGAGCTTTGCACCCACTGCCATTTCCTATATGCCCTGTGTTTAGCAACCTATCTTTAAAATCAGCAGAAACGTAAAGGGCCTGAGGCTGGGTCTTTGAGGCTTAGCATTAGGTCAGGCTGTTAGCTGGTCCTACTATGATCTATGGTCTGGTTTTAATTACTGTGATCTTATTTTGTTTCTTTGGGGGGGCGGGCAAAAGGAGACGGAGGGAGAAAATCCCAAGCAGGCTCCACACCCAGCATGGAGCCCGAAGGAGGGCCCAATCTCACAATCTTGAGATGATGACCTGAGCCAAAATCAAGAATCAGACACTTAACCCACTGAGCCACCCAGTCACCCCTTGTTTTGTTTCTTGTTCCCACAACTTTATAGAGTTGTACTGTTCTAGGAAGGGGTATCCCTCTCAATGTTTATTTGTAATTCAGTACACCAATTCTTCTGAGGCAATGCTTCTGCTTAGATCTCTACAATATCACTCTGGAGTACAAACTCTATTTGCTGGTCTCACATTGGGTCCTTGTGGCTTTGCCACCATCTTGTTTGCCTGATGAACTTGCTGCTCCATGTGGAAGGCTCTACTCCTGGGATTCCTGGCTATTGTCCTGTCCACAGTTACTACCTAGTTATCAGCTCCTGATACATCCTACTTTGTTCCATTTCATAAAAATAAAATTCAGACTGTTGGGTCAGGTTGGGGTTAGCAGGAAAAAGGAAATTAACATAAATTAAAATATACAAATGCTGCCAATGTCAGTTTGACGGCCAGCTGCACTTGCTTGAGTTCACTGGACTGGGAGCCAGGGACTAAGAGGATTCTCTTCCAGTTCTTTTATGAGTTAAGATGTGATACTGATAAGATTACCTTCCCGAATATTGACTTCTATAACTGGAAAATGAGTCTATACTAACAGAACTGATATTTTGGAGTTTCACAATTTTATCACAGAAAACAAGGACACTGTGTTCTTTATTTTCTTCCACTTATGCTACACATGCTTTTCAATTATTTCTCCTTGTGTTCCCAGATTGCATTACTCTATCTGCTCATGTCTACGTAATTGATCTCCTAGGGACACAGAGAAACAGGTACTCCACAACTTTCTCTCCTCAGAACCCCAAGTTTACATGTGGAATAGTTCATCTCTAAGATCCTCAACATTCAAGCTTTCCTCATCAATAATTCCTAATTCTCCACTGGATCACAAAGGTCAGGGCAGATACAGTCCTCCTGGAGGCCACTACAACAATTATTAAGAGTAATTTTAACTTGGGGATTAGAATATGATATGCACTCTACCTAAAATGTATTAACATATTGTATCTGCACACTTAATTTATGAGATCATTTATTTTCCCCATTTTTCAGATGGGGTATCTAAGCCACAGAGAGTTTAAGTGCACAGATGAAGGTCACACAGATGGCAAGAGGCCAGGATGGGATTGAAAGCCTAGCAATTCCAGCATCTGTTCTTCTAAGCACTATGCTATCCTACTTCATTGACTGACAGAGGTGAGTTCCTTGTAAATAACCCCTAACAGGTACATTACATTCTTGTCTCTGTAGCTTCTCTTACTACCTCTCCCACTCTCCTATCTTAAGCTTTTTTTCACTACCAAAGAAATCTCTATGCTGTCAGATTATTTGTTTGATTTCTGCAAAAATCCATTTCCTCAAAAAGAGGCTCTGTGAAGCAAATTTTAAATTCTAAATGTCATGCCTGCCAATTAGCAGTATGACCTTTACCAAGTCATCGTCCTTCTCTGGGTCTCAGTTTTGCTTCTCTATGGCCTGTAAGATTGGCTGCAGCTCAGTGATTTTTTTTTTTAATGACACAAACAAAGGAATTTAATTTTTAGCTTCTAACAGGAAGAGTTTGTGTGTTAGCAGTTTATGAAATTTGTTATAAATATTTCATCAATTTCAAATAAATCACTAAATTTAGGCATGCAGAGACAGGCTTTAAAATGAGATGAATTTTAAATATTTGAAGAATCTTCGTAATAGTTTGGTATAGCCACAGAAATTAGTTAACATTTTTTTTTCTTAATTGGTAAAAAAAAATGAGGCATGTATTGGTGGAATTAATTAATAAAATAAGCATTGTCAAGTTTAATAAAATCTCTGATTCTTATAAATTCATTAATATGGTATTTTAAAAAAGATGAGCCCAAAGATTCTTGGCATTGTGCACCAAGCAGGCCAGATTTTGTCAGAGAATCTCCCTGCTACCAACTTTACCTTTCCCATCTGTAGTTGCCAAACAGGTTCTTTTTTATCAGGTCATGGAGATTTAGACAGAGTTCTTGTTGCTCTCTGGATCATATCATCTACAAGCTGTCCTCTTCCTCAATAGATTCAGTCAGACTGATGTGCCTAGTAACTGCTGCCCATCCACGTTCCTGGAAACATCTCCACCGTAGCAGTTATCCTGCTTCATTATGATGGCTTACTGGTAATCCCTCTAGACAGTAAGCACTTCAATGTTGGGGACTATATCTTGTTTCTTTCTCCCTCACTTTCCATTTCTCCTCTCATGCTGGGTGCATATTAATTATGAGAGAATTGTAGCTTGAACTTTATAACAAATGAGGCAGTAGAGGGGGTGCGCCTGGGTGGCTCAGTTGGTTAAGTGTCTGACTCTTGATTTTAGCTCAGGTCATGATCTCAGGGTTGTGAGATGGGAGTCCCCCATCAGGCTCCATGCTGGATGTAGAGCCTGCTTAATAAGATTCTCTCTCAGGGGCACCTGGGTGGCTCAGTGGGTTAAAGCCTCCGTCGTCGGCTCAGGTCATGGTCTCAGGGTCCTGGGATCGAGCCCCACATCAGGCTCTCTGCTCAGCAGGGAGCCTGCTTCCCTCTCTCTGCCTGCCTCTCTGCCTACTTGGGATCTCTCTCTCTCTGTCAAATAAATAAATAAAATCTTTAAAAACAACAACAACAAAAAAAAAAAACAAAAAAACAATTAATCCCTAGATACACAGAGAGGATACTCCTTAAAAAAAAATTCTTTATAGCAGTATGCAAAGCACAGGTTAACCTGAATAAATCTATTGTTATCTACATCTTAAATTCTATTTGTCCATCCAAAAAGTGTTTTGTCTGCAATGCTTCTACGTTTCTTTAAAGTCACCTAGTCTATGTTTCTTACTCATTTGCAATTAATTAATCATAGAAGAAATGTTCACTAAGGTTTCTTTGAGTCCTTTTTTTTTTGGAATTTTTTTAATAATTACCTGAAAAATAAGACTTTATTACTATTTAATAAAGTCTGGTTACATTTAATATGAAGGAAATGAAATGTTAAAAATAAGCCTGCCAGGATCTATACTCTAGGAACTACAAAACGCTCATGAAAGAAATTGAAGAAGACACAAAAAGATGGAAAAATATTCCACTCTCATGGATTGGAAGAATATACATTGTTAAAATGTCTATGCTGCCCAGAGCAATTTATACTTTCAGTGTCATCTCAATCAAAATACCAATGGCATTTTTCAGAAATATGGAACCAGAAAAGACCCCAAATCACTAAGGAAATGTTGAAAAAGAAAAAGAAAGCTGGGGGCATCACGCTGCCTGATTTCAAAGCTATATTACAAAGCTGTGATCATCAAGACAGTATGGTACTGGCAAAAAACAGACACAGAGACCAATGGAACAGAATAGAGAGCCCAGACATGGACTCTCAACTCTATGGTCAACTAATCTTCGACAAAGCAGGAAAAAACATCCAATGGAAAAAAGAAAGTCTCTTCAATAAATGGTGCTGGGAAAATTGATCAGCTATACAGAGAAGTATGAAACTCGACCATTCTCTTACACCATACACAAACATAAACTCTAAATGGATGAAAGACCTCAATGTGAGACAAGAATCCATCAAAATCCTAGAGAACATAGGCAGTAACCTCTTCGACATCAGCCACAGCAATTTCTTCCAAGACATGTCTCCAAAGGCAAGAGAAACAAAAGCGAAAATTAACTTTTGGGACTTCATCAAGATAAAAAGCTTCTACACAGCAAAGGAAATAGTCAACAAAACAAAGAGGCATCTTTTTTTTTTTTTTTTTTTACAAAGAGGCATCTTGATTACCACTTACTCATTTCAATTTTCTCCTGCTATCCTGGGGCATTTATCTACTTTTTTCCTCAAGAGAAGTGCATTCTGCTCAATTCTTTTCCTATAATATCTTCACTTTTTTAATGTCTTGTTATCAAAGGATACTATAAAGTGAAAAGAAAAATATGCTGCTCTACTGTAATATGAAAATGACCATTTATCTACTTTTATCTACTTTTTTCTACTGTAATATGAAAATGACCAGTAACAGTATGTCAGCTTCCCCAGGAGCATGCCATTTTCAAGGAGGACACTTGTTTTCCCTTTAGGGATTATCTCTAACTCCAAACTATAGGCTTCTATGGCAAACTTTGTGAAAAATATTAGGCAGGGATTCATTCTCAGTGCCAGCGAAATAACAAGTGATCTGCTACACAGTTTGTCTGCTCTGAAACATCACACTTATTCATGAATAATGCAGTACATAAACAAATACTCAGTCTATAATATTCATAGTGTTTCTACATGAATTATCCCATTTCATCTAATGTCATAGAACATCACATATTCTGGCCTAATAAATTGACAGAGACAAAGACTGGGAGAAAAAGCAGGTGGAGTCAATGACCATGTTCCAGACTAGTCCCAAAATACGTAAAACAGTGTGTCATTACTGCTCAAGCTTTTACTTACCATAATTAAGTTGATAGAAACCTACTGATTTTGCATACAGTTGGGTGAAGAACCCACAACACTGTTCAGGATATACCGTTGACATATGTCACAGTCTAAAGGCCTTTTCTGATCATTTTTATCTTTTATCATACAGTCTGAAATTATAAAGTTTCTACTAATAACTTTGACATGTATAACTCATCAATGAAATAACCTCAGGCTTAATAAGTCTTTGGATAAAACTAACCTGTTACTCATTAATGTTACTTTTAAAAATATAAAATAAAATAAAATAAAATAAATAAAATAAGTCTCCTTCTTCATTTCATCCAATTTTCCTTTTGCATCCAAACTGTAGTTTGATTGAGACTTGTTTCATAGCTCTTCAATCCACAAAGCTAGGGCCACTGAGCAAACTATCTACAAAAACAAATCCCTACTTCTTTTACAAATTCTTTGTTACTTTTTTGATGCTGAATTTTTCTTTTTATTACTTGTAAAATAAAACAATAAAATAAACAGAAAAAAGTATTTGGATATGCATTTTAGTTCTTGTTTAATTTGTCTTAGCTTGAGCTCCTGCCTTGCTATCTTGATATCTTGTGTTTTTCTCACACAAAGGGACTATTGCCAATGTGGCTCAGAGCCTATGACTTGTTTTCTCCAAACCTGAAGCTAGACTATTGTGCTTACTGTTAAGATAATGCCTATTCTTTGACACCAGATGGTAAAAATATTGTGAGCTCTTTGTTATATAAAGGAAAGATGCCATAGTCATTTTTATTCTCATTGTGTAGGCTTCAAACATAAGAACTGCTCAACAGATAATTTGTTAAATTATGAATAAATACACAAGTAAATGAATAAAGGATATTTGTCATGATTTAGTCAATAGCTCACACTCTGGGATTATATATAACAGCACGTTTGTGCATATTATCTAGATATTTCTTATAATCCGCTGACCCACCTGAGCTAATTTAGATAGTCTGGTCATTCAATAAATCCTTGTCTTCTTATATCCCCAACAAATACACTCTCAGTTTCTGAGATTAAACATGAGATTAGGAAAACTGCCTTCTGTTAAATCATACCAAAAGGGTTTGAATTTATTATTTTTTGTAGAAATTAAGAAACTGGAAGGAGATGTGCTGGCTATAGCTACTCTAGTCACCAGGAACAGACAACAGTTCGGTTGTTGGCAAGTGGCCTACAGGATTTGCTTGCAGTCATGATGAGTTTGTCCCTTAGTCCCAAACCTTTCCTGAATAGATTAACAGGAAAACCAGTAATGGTGGAACCTAAGTGGGGAATGGAGTACAAAGGCTACCTGGTATCTGTAGATGGCTATACGAACATGCAGCTTGCAAACACAGAACAACACACCAATGGAGCATTGTCTGGACATTTGGCTGAAGATTTAATAAGGTGTAATAATGTCCTTTATATCAGCAGTGTTGAAGAAGAAAAAGAAGATAAGGGAAATGAAAGAATAACATCTTTTGTGGGGAATTTTTTTATATATATTTTTAGACAATAAACTTTTTTTTAAAGAAACTGAAAGTAAATGCAAGATATATAAATCTAAATCACATCTTGGGAAATGGGAGTAATTTTCAGCAAAGTGTTAGCCATGTGATCATGTTAGCTTAGATTTGCCTTTTATCTAAATAAATATTTTATCTAAAATATTTATTCAGAGGTTACTTTTGATAGATATTATGCATTTTGTGCTCATGGAATATGTTATTCAGAATTCTGAGCTGGAAGAAGTCAGCCATAATTATTTTAAATTGTAAAAACATCAAATCTCCAAATCTTTCAATGACAGATGTAGATACATGTATAATGAATCTGAATGGACTGATTTAAACTGCTTTATGTGAAGGATAATATACCCCTTATAAGATAAGAACCTTTAGAGTGATTCTTAACCAAAAGTGAACATCAGAATGATATGTAATTTTTGAGACATACGCATGCCTGGCCTGCTATGCTTTCATGATCAACCTAAATTGACTGGGCCAGATATTTATTTTTTAAAAAAAGTTTTCCAGGTAAATTTGACACACATCTCAAAATGAGTATGGTGGTTACTCAATTTCTATTCTAATGGTGACAAGTGAAAAGCTGCATTAGTTTATGTAAATCATGGAAACTGCTGAAATAAGCACTCCCCAAAATATCAGTGGCTCAGTTAAGAAAGGTTTATTTCTTAATCAAATCACAATTTGTTATGGGTCATTCAGGAACTAATATCCTTTCATGTAGTAGTTTCTAGTGTCTGCAGTTCCTTTACTTAATACTACACATATAGCCCTTAGAGAAGAGAGGGTAGGCCTGCTTTTAATCACCTCATTCCAGAAGATGACTTTGTTAATAGAACACATTACATTGTCCCAACTAAATGGAAGGGAGGCAAGAAATATCAATTAGCAATGATCCAAGGAGAAAGCCACAAACTTTGATACTGGTGATATCCTGTAACATAATAAGTAGCCAATAAATATTTAAAGATAAACATAATTCTGAAACATTACTTCTAACATTATGTGATCCTCAATAGTCTTATATCTAAATATGTCTGACTACAGAAATTTTAATAGATCAATATGCTGAATACTATAAAACAAATCTCATACTAGTCTGGTCCTGACTATAAAAATAAATTACCAAAAAAATAAATTAATAAATAAAAAATAAATTACCTACTTCCTCAAAAGTTGTAAGACAGTTATTTTAATAGTTCAACTCTTTTAAGATACCCATTTAATTTCACTGAGAAAAATTGGTCAAATCTGTTTTTCATTGCACCAATTAACTGTCCTAATGATACACAGTCTTCGACCCAACAACTATTAATGAATATAATTGCTCCAAGTGTCGCAAAAAAAGGGGAAAATCATTTCATAATGGGAAACTGCACTGGTCAATGAAAATTATACTTCAGCTACAGGTATAAATTTACTTCCTATACTCTATTTGACTCATTTTCTTCCATGTGAGTAAGCTCTGATCTCCGTCTTTTTTTTTTTTTCCAAAGATTTTATTTATTTATTTGAGAGAGGGAGATCAGAGAGGGAGAGAGAGAGAGAGCAGAAAAAGAGAGAGAGAGCAGAGAGGGAGAGTGAGATGGAGAAGCAGACTCCCTCCTGAGCAGAGAGTCTGACTTGGGGCTAGATTCCAGGACCATGAGATCATGACCTGAGCCAAAGGCAGATGCTAAACTACTGAGCCACCCAGGTGCCCCTGATCTCCATCTTTAAACCCAGAATATATTTTCAGTTCCAAGGAAGGAATCAATGCCCTTTGGTTATCAACTTGTGCAGTATGCAAGTCTAAAGATTAAAGGGAATATAAACTGGGTCTATAGGATTGGTGAATTATTTATAGCTCTTGTGACATAAATTTCTACCTATTTTGTGTTTTTTTTCAAGGATGATGTGAGGATAATGTATAATGTGCATTACATTATAAAATGCAGCTATAAACAAACCAAAAACTTAATATATATGAGGTTGACCCTGTGAAGTTATTTATGAAGATGTGGTAAAGCTAATATAGAAGTTTCTTGATCAGTATTTGTTGGAAGTGTGAATACATACGAGAAGATTAGTTTGATAGGACCTCCCTACAGCTCATACAGAGATACCAGACTTAAGAGATTTGACACAGTGAGCTGCTACTAGGAGATGTTTTTGACCAGGCAAGTAATGCATTTCTTTTTTTTTTTTTTTTTTAATTAATTCTTGTCTTTAAGAGAAAGAGCTACTATAAACTCTGAGTTTTTTTTTTTAAAGATTTTATTTATTTATTTGACACAGAGAGAGAGATCACAAGTAGGCAGAGAGGCAGGCAGAGAGAGGGGGAAGCAGGCTCCCCGCCGAGCAGAGAGCCCGATGCGGGGCTCGATTCCAGGACCCTGAGATCACGACCTGAGCCGAAGGCAGAGGCTTTAACCCACTGAGCCACCCAGATGCCCCAACTCTGAGATTTTTGCTATTCTCAGTCACACAGAGCATATGATAATTTTTAGAAAGTAGTTGGGGACAATTATTTGCAATGTGGAACTAATCATGATTTGAGCCATTTATTGTATTTTTAAATTTTTTTAATTTTTTTTTTTTAAGATTTTATTTATTTATTTGACAGAGATATATCAGAAGTAGGTAGAGAGGCAGGCAGAGAGAGAGGAGGAAGCAGGCTCCCTGCTGAGCAGAGAGTCTGATGGGGGGCTCTATCCCAGGACCCTGAGATCATGACCTGAGCCGAAGGCAGAGGCTTAACCCACTGAGCCACCCAGGTGCCCCGATTTGAGCCATTTAGACAAAAGATCTTTTCAAAAAGTCAAATATTAAAGATATGTGAAACAAAATGAGGTCCCTTATCAATGTTAATCTAGGCTCTAGGATCTTAAATCACAGACAACTAATAAAATTTTAAGTGCATAATGTTACATGGAAGAGTTTAAATCAATCACTAAAAGGCAGGATTGTTTACGTAGGTGTGAAAAATTGAAGTTTAAGAATAGGTGCTACTCAAGAATAAAGCTACTACCAGAGCGGAACTAGTTAATTTCTCACTATTAAATATGTTAGTTGTAGAATTTTTCATATACTTTTTATTAAGTAGAGGAAACCCTCTCTATCCCTAGTTTACTGAGAGTTTTTATCATGGATAGGTTTTGAATTTTGTCAAATGCATTTTTCTGCATTGATTGATACAACTGTGTAATTTTTCTTCTTAAGCATATTGATATGATAAGTTGCATTCAATTTTTTTTTAATACTAAAGCAGTATAGCATATGTGGTATAAATCCCATTTGGTTGTGGTGTGTAATTCTTTTTATACAATAATAGATGCACTTTGCTAATACATTTATTGAGAATTTCTCTATGATCATCAGAGATATTGGTCTATAGTTTTCTTGCTATGTCTTTGGTTTTAGTATTAGGGTAATGCTGGCCTCACAGAATGAGCTAGGAAGTATTTCTTGTACTTCTATATTCTGAAAGAGAATGTATAAAATTGGTGCATTTTCTTCCTTAAGTGCTTAATGAAATTCACCAATGAACCCATCTAAGCCTCATGCTTTCTGTTCAGTAAAGTTATTGATTACTGATTCAATTTAATTAATTAATATATATGCCTATTCAGATTGTCTTATTTTTCTTGTGTGACTTTTAGCAAACTGTGTCTTTCAAGCAATTGGTTCATTTCATCCAAGCTATCATATTTGTGTCTTAGTAATTTGTGTTCTCTTTTTTTTCTTAGCCTAACCTTCAGTTATTTTTATAAGGCTTTTGGCTTTTAAATTTCTCTGCTATTACACATTATTTTCTTAATATAGACTTTAAATCAACTCTGAATTCTTACTATGTAATATCTGTGAAAAATATATTTACATTGAATTTATATATAATTTATAAATATGTAAAATATACATACATATATAAGTGTGGCTTATTATCTGCACCTATGAAATACACTGTGTGATAATAAGGAGTTTGACAAGATGTTGCGATATACACACACACACACACACACATATACATACATACACACACACAAGTATTAACTAATGTACTCTAAAATATTTCATCAATGATAGAGGCTACTGCAATAATTTTGAAGTAATGGCAAGGCCAGTTCTATTTCTGCACATTGAACAAACTATTTAAAGAAATTATTCCAAATAAAGTAACACATAAGTTTTCAATATAAATTATTTTTTAAAAAAGTATTAATGCCTGGCTTAGCTAATGGCAAATAAAGGGACTCTTCAGAGACCAGGAAGCACAAGAAAACGAGAGTTCTGACGAGAAACAGGGAGGTCAAGTCAGCTTTTCCCCTGGGCTTATTTATCAATTCCTGGTGGACTAAGCCAAAATTTGAAGAGTTATACAACTAAGCTATTGGGGGACAAAGAGAGAGGCTCAACAGGATGGGACTTCAGATTTAAGGACCCCACACAAAACCAAATAATTCAAGAAGCAATTCTCTCATTAGGTGAAGTCAAAAGAAAATCCAATTTTATGGAAATGGGGAGGATGCCTGACTGATTAAGCCTTGGTCCTGGGTCAGAATAAAAAGCATCTGTGGAGAATTTATGTCTCTCCTCACACAGGTTTATAAGTTTGAATTTATATTCATTTGTATCACTTTCCCCCATTCCTCTGCCAAACTACCTTGAGATTTATTAATACAGCTCAAAGTTGGTAGAGTTCACAGACATTTGATAGAAACAAATGCAAGTCCTCTTTAGATTAAGATATCCTTAATCATAATTTTAAATAATTCTCAAAACTGAGAATTCAAGGAACAGAGGCTCATTCAAAAACAACTAAACACCTGAGGAACTGAAGCCATAAACAGAAGCCATTAATGAAACAACAACAACAAAATAAACACACACACACACACACCCTAAGCTGAATACTGGAGCTATAGAATATAATATAAATGGGTTTTATATATTTAAGGAAATAAAAATAAAATGAAAGTACAATAAAGGCATATGACACTAACAAATCTGATAAATTTGAAAATAAACTAAATAAATTTTAGGACTAAAAAATAAAGTAAGTTATATAAAAATAAGATAATGAGTTTAAACTTCAGGTTTGTCACAGTTGAGAAAATTAGTGACCTGGACACTTGCAATAAGAAATTACACAGAATGAGGCAAGGAGACAAAGATAGATAGGTAGATAGATAAAAATAGAGACACAGTCATCAAAAAATAGAGGTAGGATGGTCTAGCATACATGTAATTTGTGTCCCCCCCAAAAAAAGGGACAACAGAAAAAACTGGGCATCAGCAATAGTTGAAGAAATAATAGCTGACAAATGTCGGGATGAATGAAATAGCCAAATTTCTATTTCAGTAAGTTTAATGCATCTAAAGCCAAATTACACACACTCACTGAAAAAAGTTAATATAACTATAGAAAACCAAAGACACCAAGATAATTATAAAACATAGCCTCAGATAAAATATAATCTAAAAGGAACAATAGTTATATGAAAGCTAAATGCTCAGCAGAAAGAAAGCCTCATCAGGAAATAGTATGATGATATCCTCAGCTATTGAGGAAATATAATTGACATGATAATTCTATACCGTGTGAAGTTATTTTTCATTTTCTTTAGCTTTTTAAGAGAGAGTTAACAGAGTAAGACCATAAATCTCATAGATTTATCTTAACTAAATTAAAAAAAAAAAAAAACATTCTGGAAGAAAGATCTAAAAATTGAGAAAGGCTAGGTTGTAGCCACTCCACAGAAATGAGATGAATTCCCCAGCCAAGATCTGGTTTGGGACTTCTAATGTTATAATGTGACACACTACAATAATGCATTATAATGCATTCTAATGATGGTAATTAGGGTTGTGGGGCTGGGGTGCCAGCTCTTCTGAGAAAGCAGGGTCTTGCATGGTTTGAACCTATATATACATATATATATATATATATATATATATATATACACACACACACACACACACATACAATTTTTAAGTGTATATATATATACATATATATATGTATATATAAAGATTTTATTTATTTATTTGACAGAAAGAGAAGGCGAGAAAGGGAACACAAGCAGTGGGAGTGGGAGAGGGAAAAGCAGGGTTCCCGCCAAGCAGGGAGCCTGATGCGGGTCTAGATCCCAGGACCCTGGGATCATGACCTGAGTGAAGGCAGACACTCAATGACTGAGCCACCCAGGTGCCCCAAAAGGATATATTTTTAAAATATAAATGAGTGAATTACGAAAGCAGAGATAAAAAGAGGAGTAGAGCCCCCAGAAGCTTAAAAAAAAAGCCATTTTTGAAAAATATAGGTTGAAAATTAAACTTCTCTTTGATATCTTAAGATGCATAAGGAAACAGCATCATATCAGACCCTCAGGCATCTTGTAATTTCTGTATAGCACTAAATAGAACGTAAAGTTTCAGGAGCATTTCTTAGTCGCTAATTTAATAATAGAAAGAGACTGGGGTGCCTGGGTGGCTCAGTGGGTTAAAGCCTCTGCCTTCGGCTCAGGTCATGATCTCAGGGTCTTGGGATCGAGCCCTACATCAGGCTCTCTGCTCGGCAGGGAGCCTGCTTCCCCCTCTCTCTCTGCCTGCCTCTCTGCCTACTTGTGATCTCTTTCTCTCTGTCAAATAAACAAATAAAATCTTAAAAAATAAATAAATAAATAAATAAATAATAGAAAGAGATTTACACAATGAAATGAATTTCTGCATTGTTCCTTTCTTTGCTTTCTCAGTCATTTATTCATTATACCCAATCTTAAATTCCTCAAAGATCTTGACAACAACATCTATTCTTTTGGATACCATACAATGCCCCATATCTAGTGAAATAAATGGTCAATCTGGAAGTAAGATAACTTGTGCATCATCTTCTGTGAGGCTTAATGACTCTTCTGTGCCCAGCACTGTAAGAGTTGCTATGGGGAAGTAGATATAAGGAGAAGGTATAAAATAGAAACAAGGGGAATCTGCATGGCTCAGTTGGTTGAGCATCTGACTCCTGTTTTCAACTTCAGTCCTGATCTCATGGCTTGTGAGATCAAGCGTCACATCCAGCTCCACAGTCAGAGGGAGTCTGTTTGGATATCCTCTTCCTCTGCCTCTTCCCCCCTCCCCACCGTCTCATTCATTCATTCATAAATACATACACAAATACATACATACATACATAAAGTAGAAACAACAAGAACACAAAACCACTTCAAGGGTGATACTCAAAATGAAGTTAACCAATATATCCTATGAGGAAATGGGGCTTGAGTCAGAAATTGAAGAAACTAACCACTGGTTAGTATAAATAGAAGTGGAATTCCTTGATTAAAATATAAATATGGAGAGTTCAGGAGAGTAGGGTCAGACTGGTAAAACTGAGAAGTCCTTTTCAAGATCTGCTTGGGGAAGGAAGGCTGGTGCAGCCAAGAGTAAAACTGAAAAATTATGACAAGAGCAGCCTGATAGAATGCTTTAGTATTTCCAGTTCTGCTACTTATAAAATCATCTTCTAATTTGAAACTTTGCTTCTTGGCATCCCTAATGGAACCAAATACTTTTTAATATAAAATATTCAATTGGCTCTCTTAATATAAATATTAATTTTCTGAGTTTTAAACAGTTTTCCTAGATTTTATCTTATTACATTCTTTTAAAAAATCTATAAACCTCGTAATTGCCTTTTGAATAAAATCCGTATTTCCTATGTGCCATTCAGAATAATAATGATAAGTTCCCTAAGTACATGCCAATCTTTCTAACAAAATCTCTTCATCTCTACCCCAATTATACTGGTTTTTTCCTTCTCTTAGTTTTCCATGTGTGGGTTTACTTCAAATTGATGATGATATTCTTCCCATTTTTCTTATATTTTTATGTAATATTCTACTCCTACTTCTTCTCCTTATTCTCCTCCTCCCCACTTCATCTCTCTCTCTCTCTATATATATATACATATGTAGAGTTTCTCTCTCTAGATATATACACACATATAATCCACCTCCACCTCATCTTGTCTGTGCCAAGGAGGAGCTCTGACATGATCCCAAGATTAAAAACAATGGGGCATTATAGGAGAGAGCCTGAGTGTGAAAAAGAAACACATTAAATATTGTTGTGTTTCACGGCATATCTACTTTAGAATCTGGTTCTTCAACTCCCTCTATCTAAAATTATATTGTCTTATTATTATTATTTTTTTCTCTTTCTAGGAAATATGAGAAAAGACTAGCTTGGTGTAACCAATTTATTGGGAAGTATATCTTATTTTTCAAAAGCTAAACTGGTCCCTGAGGAATGGAGGATCTATAGAGGGCATTTAAATATGCCTTTCCCTAAAGGGAATTCTCATTTCACAATTGACTCAATGTGTTTTTCTTAGTTCTGAGGAACCACACCTGTACTTGGGAGCTGATGTCTCTTGGAGCAAGTAAAGTGATTTCATTTCTTTGGCATTGTGCTCTGTCACGCATCTCCACCAGCACTACTGCCACTTGCCACCTGAGACATGATTTCCATGTGGACTTTTTACATGCTGTCTTTTTCAGCAACATGTTTAGTGCATAGTACAATGCCCTTCATGCATCAGAAACTTAATAATTATTTATTGGATGAGTGAAACACACTGAGAGATGATAAATAAAATAGCTTACAAATATCTGAAAAGCTTGCCGTGATCACCGAGATTCATAAAGCAAAATCGTAGACTATTGAGAAACTATTTAAATATTTTAAGCAGGGAAATTACAATAAAATTTCCACATGCATATGACCCCTCTGGCTACAAAATGGATAATAAATTTTAACAAGATGGAATTGGATGATGAGACCAGTAATATAGTTATTACCACATATAAAGGTGGTCTCATGGATAAGGAGAGAAGTGGACACATTCAAAATAGGTTTATGGGATAAAATTAATAGGTCTTTGTTATGGGTTATATGCAAAACAGGGAGGGAAAAGAAGTTTCAAGGATACCTCAAATTTCCAATTGGGGCAATTAGATGAATATTGGTGCCTCTTACAAAGATGGACAGAGAGAAGAAAAGCTTAGAGGAAAGCATGAATTCAGTTTGAGGACTCTTCCTTTTGAAGTTTTTTTAAAATGTCTGAATAAAATATTTTATCGGGTTATGTATATGACTCTTCATGTCAGAAAGAGGTTTGGGTGAGGAATAAATTTAGAAGTCATCAGCACTGAGTAATCTTCACCACAGAGATATATAATATGGACTGGGAAGAAAGAGAAAGGTGGGGAAAAAAGATGGAATCCTGGAGAGGAGGCTTATAAATTTCATTATTCGGAAGGAGTCCAAGATGGTGGTGGAGTAGGAGACCTTACTTTCTTTCATCTGGTCAAAGGAATTCAGCTAGATAGCTATCAAATCACTCTAAATGCCTGTGAACTCAACCAGAGACCTAAGAAAAGAATAGCTGCAACTCTACAAATAGAAGAGAGACCACTTTCTGCAAGAATGACAAGATGGAAAAACTCACCTCAAAAAAGAGAACAAGAGTCAATACTGACAGAGACCTAATCAGTATGGACATAAGTAAGATGTTGGAACTAGAGTTCAGAATAATGATTATAAAGATACTATCTGGGCTTGAAAAAAGCACAGAAGACACTAGAGAATCCCTTTCTGGAGAAATAAAAGAACTAAAGTCTAACCAAGTCGAAATCAAAGGTTATTAATGAGATATAATAAAAAAATGGAGGCTCTAACTGCTAGGATAAATGAGGCAGACGAGAGAATTAGTGATATAGAAAACAAAATGATGGAAAATAAAGAAGCTGATGAGAGATAAACAACTACTGGATCACGGGGGTGAATTCAAGAGATAGGTGATAGCATAGAGCAAAACAATATTAGAATAATTGGGATCCCAGAAGAACAGGAAAGAGAGAGAGGGGAGAAGGTAAATTGGAGCAAATTATAGTGGAGAACTTCCCTAATCTGGGGGAAGGAAACAGGCATCCAAGCACAGGAGCCACAAAGAAGCCTCTTCAAAAATAGATCAACACCCCCAACATTTAATAGTGAAACTTGCAAATCTCAGAGACAAAGAAAATCCTGAAAGCAACTCGGACAAGAGGTCTGTAACCTACAATGGTAGAAACATTAGATTGGCAGATCTATCCATAGAGACCTGGCAGGCTAGAAAGGGCTGGCATGATATATTCAGGGTACTAAATAAGAAAAATATGCAGCCAAGAATACTTTATCCAGCTAGGATGTCATTCAAAACAGAAGGAGTGATAAAAAAGCTTCCAGGACAAACAGAAACTAAAAGAATTTGTGATCACCAAACCAGCCCTACAAGAAATATTAAAAGGGATCCTTTCAGCAAATAGAGACCAAAAGTAACACAGACCAGAAAGAGAGACACCATACAGAAACAGTCACTTTACAGGTAATACAATGGCACTAAATTCATATCTTTCAATAATTATTCTGAATATAAATAGCCTAAATGACCCAATCAAAAGACACAGGGTATCAGATTGGATAAAAAAAAAAAAAACGCACTGATATACTGTCTGCAAACAGAATCATTTTAGACCCAAAGATACCATCAGATTCAAAGTGGTGGGAATGCAAACTGGTGCATCCATTCTGGCAAACAGTATGGAGGTTCCTCAAAAAGTTGAAAATAGAGCTACCCTATGACCTGGCAATTGCACTATTAGGTATTTACCCCAAAAATACAGATGTAGTGAAAAGAAGGGGAACATGCACCCCAATGTTTATAGCAACAATGTCCACAATAGCCAAACTACAGAAAGGCTTCAGATGTCCATCAACAGATGAATGGATAAAGAAGATGTGGTATATATATATCTATATCGATATCTATCTATATAGATAGATATCGATATAGACATATATACAAACACACACACACACACACACACAGAGACAATGGAGTATTACTCAGCCATTAAAAAAATGAAACCTTGCCAATTTCTGTCCAACTTGGAACTAGAGGGTATTATGCTAAGTGAAATAAGTTAATCAGAGAAAGACAATTATCATATGATCTCACTCATATGTGGAATTTAAGAAACAAAACAGCAGATCATAGGGAAAAAGAGGAAAAAATAAAACAAGATGAAACCAGAGAGGGAGACAAACCATATGAGACTCTTGATCATAGGGAACAAACTGAGGGTTGCTGGAGGGGAGAAGGGGGATGGGGGGATAGGGTAACTGGCTGATAGACATTAAAGAGGGCACAAGATATAAAGAGCACTGGGTATTATATTAGACGGATGAATTGCTGATCCTTACCTCTGAAACCAAGAATACATTATATGTCAATTAAATGAATTTTAAGTTTAAAAAAAAGAAATTTCATTATTCAATGTCATGGTAAAGAATAATGAAACGCAGAATGAGAAAGAGCCTCAAGAGTGGGAAAAGAGGCTACACTGTCATGGAAGATGAAGGAAGAAAATTTTAAATAGACAATGAGACATATTTCAGGTATTTTTGATTCATTAGGAGAAGTTCAACATATGCCCTTTGAGTTCAGCCACATATAGTTAACTGATGACCTCAGTAGGAGTACGTGTGTTCATCATGACTGGGCCCAAAGGGGAATGACAGTAGACTGAGTAAGGAACAGAAGGCAGAAGAAGAAAAAAATGGACTCAGTCTAGAAAAAAAAAATTATTTTTACAAGTTTGGCTTCTAGAGGAGAGAAGAAAACATTACTGGCCTCAGCCCTACTCCCCACAAAATAAGAGCTGAGTAAGTGCCCTGTTTCATCTTTTCCTTGTTTAAGTTTGTTAAATTTGAAAGAGACTTTAACATTTCTGGCAAGAATCTTTTGTGAAAGAGACAAGATGAAAGACGTCTTGGAGATTATCACTGGCCATCTTTAAGTACTTGACAGGCCCAGACACAAAGTATAACATACAGTGATCCCCAAACAACTTGATATGAATTCATGCAACACAAACTGGCCACTGCAAGCCTGTCTGGACTGCTTTGCTGGACTGGGAACAAAGGATATTCATACTTCTCTTTCTGTCTCCCCACAGTGCTAAAAGCAGTGTAGGAAACTTGATCAATGGTGACCAAACACATCCATCTTCCCCTGGTTTCCTGTTGCTTAGCACAATTCCTGGCATGGAGGATGCTCTGTTTAACTATTTGTTGTTTAAATAGTCAAATAAATGAGTAAGTAGGGAATATAAACAGTCAAATAAATGAGTAAGTAGGGAATAAATCAAATAAGACAGGCCCTCACGAAGCCTCTACTCGCTGTTTTCTTAAATCTACAATATCTTACATGTTGGCCATGGGGTAGGTATTCTACACATTTCTTACTTACCTGGAAATTTCTGTGTTCCTTGAAGAGGACCACATAAGTAACAAAATTACACATTTCCCTTTCTATGTCCAGTTAGTCTAACTGATCTGATACAGATCTCATGGCTTGATTATCTTAATGGGTACTTCTCTTAGGGTTTTTACGTTTTTTGCTCAACTTGGTTTGTTTTCATACAGATAATTCTGGATAAGGATATCCACACACCACACTGACTTTTATTATCAACTTTAAATGAAAAATATATTTCAGATGAACTTAATGTCATTTTTTAAATGTTTATTTTTCTCCTTTTTGTCTTCTTTACTATTATTGTCTACATCTTAAATGTGCAAGAATGCTTCCAATCAGTGTATTTTAAAATGTAACAGCAAACCAATGAAGCAAAATAACAGTATACAGAATCTGTTTGCAAATGTAATTTTTGGTACAAAGAGAGAGCTGGGCTTGATATAGAAACTCTCATTCCAGTCTGATATGTTCCTGGTTTTTAGAGAACAATATTTGGCATCTGTCTTCTTTGCTGTTGGAAAATGAATGAAAAATTTACCCTTCTCCTGACTGGAAGACAATTTCTCTTCTTTAGCAGGGTTTTCTCAGAGATGTATGATGTTTCAGTTACTTCATTCTAGTATACCGTAGAAGAGCATTTTCCTCTCTTATCTCTTAGATAGAGAGGAAACATGAACCATGTATGTCCCTCTCTCTTTTGGCTCTATACCTCAGTGTAATGACAGCAAATAGATCTATCTTATGACTTTAAAAAAGGTTGCTGATGGGAAGAAAGAAATAGACTGACTTTAACAATTCAATAATAATCATAGCTTTTGTGACATCCCACTAATAAAAACTCTATTACCCAGCTCAGTCATATAGTTTTAAAGTCATGACATCCAGGTACTTAAAAAGACAAACTAACCAACAACCACCAGAAACATGAAAATTGATGTAAATTTGGATCTCATATAGAGGTCAGTCACTGTTTCAATTAATTCCTATCTCAAAAACCTAAAGTATCATATACTATATAGATTTCTAAAGAAATGCTATGAAGTTTTATATACGACTTTTGTTTTAAAAATGAAAACAATACATTGTGCTTATTTAAAATCCTGAATAGTTCTAAAGGGCTTATACTGTGAAGAGACACTTTCAGTGTAAGATTTCTCCACTATCTGATAGCTGTTCCTTTTGGTAGTTACTGTTCTATCTACAAGGTCCATGTTACTTACTGATCTAATCACAGAGGTAATATCTATAAACTTCCTACTAATTTTTTTAAATTTTTTTTTCACTTAACACCTCTCCTATAGCCTCCAAATATTTATATCTCAAGTACCAACATTATTTGGCTCTTCTGATTTTCTCTCGTTTTGGACTCATAGTATAATTCCTTAGGTTATTCCTTTTCTAAAGAATTCTTTTTGTATGGATACAGTGTTTTCATGATTCTCTTTGAATATATTTACTGGGATAATTAGGAAATTAAGTTCACTCAAATCATTTGTTTTCTCCAGGACAGATAGTTTTTCTTGCTCTTTATTTTTTACCCTTCCTGATCTCCTAAAATACCTTCTATTTTGTTTTCTGATTGGATGTGCTTGACTGCGTGTCCACCTGTGTGCCTATATGTGCACATGTGTGTGTTTCAGAATGAATCTATTAAAAGTTAACAAGAGGTCTCTAGAGCTTATTAAATGGGAGATTTCATCTCAGGTATACTTGCCCAGAAGCCCACTCTGAGTGGAGAAAAGGAATGGCTAAGGGCCTACTGTTTCATACACAGACCTTTAAGTCATTCCCCGGGTTTTTCAGAACCTCTTTCTTCTTCAAACCTCCCCAGGATTCTGTTGAGCTAACTTCTTCCCCCACTGGCTCTGAGCTATCATGTCACATGCTCAAGGATGCAGCTTCTTCTCCTTCGATTACCAAGCATGCCTCCATTTATTCTGTGCTGATGTGGAAATTTGTTGTATTGCTTAGTAGCTGATGATCCCCATCTTGTTTTCATACCTCTGTGGATATACACCTTTTAATTTTTTGGCATTATTTTAGTATAGCTTTAGAAGGAAAAAGAGATAAACGTGTAATTGTGTCAATAACTATAATACAGTGTTCTGTTTGGCTTTGAGGTTAGGCTTATTTTCATTCTTTAAAATGCATCCCATTCTTAGGGAAGAGATGACAGCTTCAAATAATCTAAATGCAGCTGGCTCTTGTAAGAAACTGGGTGCCAAGCTGCATGTATTGCACTGAATTTAAGTCCTAGCAAATTACATTGTCTTTTAAAACTGCAGAAACATGGGACGCCTGGGTGGCTCAGTCGTTAAGCGTCTGCCTTCAGCTCAGGTCATGATCCCAGGGTTCTGGGATCGAGCCCCACATCGGGACTCCCTGCTCAGCGGGAAGCCTGCTTCTCCTTCTCCCACTCCCCCTGCTTGTGTTTCCTCTCTCGCTGTGTTTCTCTCTGTCAAATAAATAAAATCTTTAAAAAAAAAAAAACTGCAGAAACAGACAGAACCTATCTGTGCAACTTACACTGCTTCTAGTTTATAGATTCTCTACAACACTTAAGGACAATAATCAATAGGACTTTCTTACTGATTGTGCAAGATCTAGCAAGAGTACAATGCATGAATTAAATCATGTACTATATGTGCACACATTCAAGTATTTTATATTTCTGACTGCTTATAATGTAAAGACATATAAAACATGACATTAAAACATTAAAATACCATATAATGTAATATCCACAGTTCTTTCCAAAGTAGTATTATATTTGAATTTTTGAGGCTAACAAAAATGCCATGAAATAGATCCCTCCTTACACTCCTCCCAGAAGAGGAAAATAAAATACTATAGTCTAGTTTAAGTCCACAGATGTGAACAGTTGAGCTTAAGATAAATTATCTCAGGTCATACAACTCTGGAACCAACTTTAAATACACATTAATTACTCTTTCACTATTCTACCTTTCCCACAGCCTTGTCTGCTAAATCTAAAGATACATACCTCCTATCAAGTATGTACATAAGCCTTTAGAACAATTTAATAAATTCGAGGCAGTCTTAGAGTTCCAAGTATCTAAACTCCTGCTTAGTAAAGTTTAAATGTATCCTGACTAACAAATAGGAGTTTTTTTGTTTCCACTTACTAATTATGCTTTAAATTCCACTACTAAAATTTGATTTTATTAATGTAATCCTAGTAGGTATTTTGCCCACCTTAAAATACGTTCTTCTAGGACATGAAGCTTTAAAGGTGCTCAAACTGAGTTGGCACACATTCACATCAGATTTGAAACACTTAATTTTGAAAAAAGAGAAGAGGAAAGAAGATAGTTAGCTATCATCCACCGGAATGTATTTGAATTATTATTATCATTTTTTTTTTTTTACCAGTGTTCATCTAAAGGACAGATTTAGATTTGGGTACACTAAAGGAAAATAGAACGCCATTTCATAAATTTCATTAGGATCAGTCCTTTCTGAGGACATATAAGCAGCCCTATTTTTACAACACATTCACTAGCCAGTTGTAACTGTATTTCAAGCTACCATATGAATGGGAGAGAATGAGTGATTTCCTTCCAAATTACTCGTTTTCACTAAATCCCCCCCTTTATGACTATCTTAAATAGAAACTGGATTCATTTACAATAATTAGTAAGAGTGGGAGACATATCTACATGACTAACTAGATTGATCCTTTGTGGGTCAATGAGTGAGCAATTGAACAGATCATTGCACAATTGATTCAATCCCAGAAGCAAACTGACCATACTTCAAAAGAGCCAGATCTCTCATATCAGGGGAGTTAAGTACAGCACAGGAGTTCTAGAATGCCTGTATAAATGTTCTAACGAATCAGTAGCATTCTGATTTCCTTATTCTAGTGACAGAAACATAAGGGAAAGAAAACTAAACTAAGTCTCAAGAGAGCATTTTGAGTCCCAGTACTTCTATTAATTAGCTGTATAAAAGTTGGAAGACACAAAGAACCTAAAAAAGAAAGCAAGAGATAAGAGAGAAATAAGGCTTCAATCTGAGATGTTTCTCTTTAGAAGGGCAGCACTCACTAACTTTGAAGTAATGCTTCCAAATACCAGCGGTACCTTTTAAGTATTCTGGTGTATAGATATTTCTTGAGTAGTTATGGATCTAAACCAGAGAGTTCTTTCACATTCAAAAAGTTTAGAACACTCTGTTGATTCATAAAAGCCATGAGTGATGGCTTTGCGATATGTCAACTTGGTTAGGCTAAAATATATTACCCAGAATTCCATTCCAGGTATTTTTGGTAGGGTGATCTACAAAGGAATTCTCTCATGAGATTTTGTGAGCGGTGGAAGGCAGCGGCCATTTTGTAGCTCTCCTAGTTACTCAAAGACTAGTACAGGTGCTGCTGCAGAGGTTATTTTGTAAATGTAATTAAAATCCTCTATTAGTTGATTTTGAGTTAATCAAAAGGAAGAACATCATGGATGCTCCAGATTTAATTAAATGGAAGTTCTTTAAAAAGGAACTAATGATCCCTAGAGATGTAGAGACTCCAGATTGCAGACAGGAAAGAAAACTGCAGAATCTTTCTGCATTCTGGGACCCTCACACTCACCTCATTGCTGCTAATCTGGTTCACCTTAATGGTGTGAAGCAGCAGCTGGATGTACAATTTCTCTATCTCCCCCCCTATAACTTTCTTCAGTTTCTATGACTCTTGGGCCAGGTGTGTATGTGTGTTCAGCTCCATGACAGAGATTTTCAGCTTCTGCAGGGTATCTTGTTAAGTCAGAGGCAATAGGAACTGACATGGGTTTTAGTCCATCCTTGTGAGGGTATTCATGGTGGTTCAGGTTGCACTTAATTTTCCCTTCCTATCTGTCATGGACTCTGGATTACAGTATTAGTCACGTGGGGAAGTTATGACTGCTTGGCCAGCCCCCACAACTTCCTACAAATATGAATACATATTTTATTTTAGATATATAAATAAGCTTATATATTGAATTTGTATAGATAATAAACATAAATATGTATTATATGCATATATATATATATGTTATATAAATACAAATTTCTTTTTTTACTTATTTTTTTCTCTTTTTTTTGATCTCTCTTTCCTGCATATGAAGGTTTATATCCCATGGAGGATCCAACTATGAAAAAAGAAAAGGGTTGCTAAGCAATTGTTATGTAAATACATATGTATGTATATTCCATTGGCTCTGCTTTGCTCCTTGAACTCTAAAAGATAAACCATGCGAGACAATAGAGAGAAGTGACAAGAACTCAGGCGCCTGGACACTCAAATTGCATCCACAAATGACTGTCATTCACTCTTCTGAAAGGCACAGTAGAGAAATGTGCATAGAGGCATACGAAAACTATACTAGCCCTAAATTAGACTGAGTCCTAAATTCTAGTGGACGACCTAACTGAACTAAGACTATATAGCAAGAGCTCTCAAACTTGACTACGCATTAAAATAACCTAAGACATTTTTAAAAAAATATACCCCTGCTTGGGCTTCACCTACATAAATTCTTATTTAATTGGCTTGCGTGGAGTGGGAGCTGGGATTAGGTATTTTTTGTAATGCTCCTCATGCAGCTATAATATGTTGGCCCAGTGGAGAGCTACTGTACAGGTCAAGTGGAGGATTCACTTTGCCTCATTTAAAGGTAGGCTGATGTGACAATTTTTACCTTTTCCTAATTAGCCCAGGACCCAATCTATTGTCCTCTGCAATTTACTACCATATAGTAAGAACAAGCCAGGCCATGTAAGTGCAGGTAAATAATTCAGTATGAGGAAACATAATTTTTTATTAAGGTATCAAAGGAAAGTTGCTCACTTTGGACATTTTCAGGCTGGGATATTTCCCAAACTAGAACTGCCCTCCCAGCCCAGTACTTTTCAAGTTTTGTAAGAGAGAAACTCATATAAGGTGTAAAAATCTTATTCAGGCTAAAACTTGCATCATTTTAATTCTTATACTATTTTTTTGTACTCACTTACACTGCATCACAATAGAATATCTTTCCCTGTGACTGTTTCTCAATGTTGGTAGAGGAATGAGAATGTTCCATAGGCCACTTATTCTATCCCAAATTGGGATAGGTGTGGGGAATGTCAGAGACTACTTGTCCTAGACATAAATGTTGTGCATCTAAATTCATTCAGTATCTGGGAACAGAGAAGGAATAATACTGACATTTATAGACCCCTTCATTGAAGAACAAAGTGATGATTCTAATTACGGTGATAAACAGGTCTTGGTTAGAGTTTAACTGAGAGCAAGAAACTGAAGTTATTTTGTCCTCTCTTCCTTTGTCCATCTTCTGTTTTTCATACGAGCTTATTAGTACAGCTAATAATATAGAATGATGAAGAAGTCAGCTTATCCCATTTTCAGTTATAGTATACTAACAGTTTAAAGAAAGATGTTTTTTTATAAATGACCAAAATTGAATTGGTACATTAGAGAACTTTTTGAAAAGATGCAACTAGAATATCTGTAGGTAAGTGCAGCCCCGGGTAGCACTGTGAAATGGGTGGGGCATGTTTTATATATTCCCATTAGTCCCCCTCCCACACCCTTTCCAGTTTACATTAGCCACTCAGTGGTTATCTCCTACTTTTCTAGGCCTACATATTAAAACATCATTCCTGGAGAAAGCAAAGATAATACAAACTAGCCATTTATTAAGTATTTTAAGCCAGGCACTGAGTTAAGCTATATATAGCATCCAGAGGAACCAAACTGATGGAATTTAAAGGATTTTAGCTACTTGGGCACAGACACAAAGGCAAGCGAGGCTGTCCACAATGCTATTACTTATACTGAGTTTCTGCTTATTTCAAGGCACCAGACCACAGGAACCAGGCAGGTGAAGATGAGACTATTTCACAACTCCAATGACTAACAGAGTGAACAACAGATATCGTATCAATTAGGGTTTCACTGGTGTTAGGTCTGAGTGAGAAAATCCTCAAGTGATTTATATTTATTACAAGCGTCCAACAACATGGACTTGACAGGTTTATATGACCTCCAAATGAATGTTCCATTGGCCACTTATTCTATCCCAAATTGATCTCTATATTTTTATATTTGCTAAACATGTTTTTCTAAGTTCCTTAATTCACTCCTCAGTCTTCCAAGTTATAAAGCTTGTAATGATCATTAACTGTTCCTGCTTCTTCACCCTTACATCCAAAAATTAATTAATCAAATATCTTACCCGTAAATCATTGAAAGATTGTTGTTAGTTTACATCCTACCACCAGACTTACCCTAAGCCTTGTTCTTTTTTTTTTTTTTAAAGATTTTATTTATTTATTTGACAGAGAGAGATCACAAGCAGGCAGAGAGGCAGGCAGAGAGAGAAGGTGAAGCAGGCTCCCCGCTGAGCAGAGAGCCCGATGTGGGGCTCGATCCTGGGAACCTAAGACCATGACCTGAGCTGAAGGCAGAGGCTTAACCCACTGAGCCACCTGGGTGCCCCTCTAATAAGCCTTGTTCTATTTAATGTGAAATTTTGGAAAATCTCTTGACTAATCAACCCCTCTTCTAGTCCTTGCCTGAAAATAGTCGTAGTTGTGTACTTGAATTATAAAGGCAAATGTTTAACTCATAGCTCTACTATTACTTGGTGCATTTTATTTGGGAAAGTAACAAATTCATTGAACATAATTCTTATTACTATTATTTTTGCAAAAGTGTAGACAATAACATCTTTTTCATACATTGCATTGCATATGAAAATATCCAGGAATACCTACAAAATGGTAGGCATTCCAGAAGTTGGAGTGGAATCTGAATATTTCCCTTATGCTTCCAGGACACAAATTTGATCAACCAGTTGTCCAATTAGAAACTCAGATTTTTACCAAATGCATTATATTATTTAAGCCTTGTTACCAAAGTTCCTTACCACATCATCAGTTTCCTCACCATTCAATTAACAAATGATTTAATGGCATTTTCAAGATTTTGAGATGCATAAAGTATCACCCAATCAAAACCCATTAATCACAGGCCCCTGTCTCAAAGTATGGAAGATCAGGAAACTCTCTTTATGATCAGGCAAGAGCACATGTCCTCAGAAGTACAGAAGTAGAAACATTTTAGGATTCCAGTTCCAAAGAAATTCAGGTAATGGTCATTTGTATTTGGCACACCTAGCCAGGAAGTTATTTGTTCAGGAACGTTCAGTGCATGAACAGTTGATTTTCAACAAGGTCATATCCTATCACATTCTTTCTGATAAAAGTTTAGTTCGTGTTTCATCTTTTAGAAAGTTCTGTAAGGCCAGGCTAATCCTTAAATTCTACTGTAGTCTTCTAATCTACCAGGAAGGACACACGCTGCCTAATTTTGATCTCTTTCTGATCTTAATTGGGGTACAGACTCTCCCAACTCTCTTTCATTGTGCTCCCGTACTGAAAGAGGTTTCCACCTATTGATCTACCTACCTACCTATATACCTATCTATTGATTAACAGCTTGAACAACAAAAAAACTTATTTTTGCTACTTTTCCCCCCAAATGTCTATGGATAAGTATTCAGGCCAAATGATTTTCTCAGAACATACATGTGATACAGAGAGAAATTAGCCATTTCTTTTATTTAAATAGACTATCACCACACCTTCTCATGGGAGTGACAGTCGTAGGGGAAAAGGGGAGGAGTTCTAATGGACATGAAAAATCCTTTTCTTCTTATTCAATATTTCCTGGTAACAAAATCAACATTCTCATGAAATAAAAGCCTTTGGATCAGATAATGAGGATTCTTTCACCAGAAAAAAATACATATCTTAAACTATAATTATCTCAAATCAAAATCAATCCTTATTTTAATTTAGTACCTCTTATATGACATGTTCTTTCTCTGGCCTTGTGTCTGTTGATGGGAAGATTTCTGATCCTATAGAACTTCTTACTCAGTGTCTATCAAAATTATAAGCTCTTATGCTAGGGCAAATATGGTAGGTGGGAAGGTACTCATGGGTGAAGCTACAGAAGAAGTAAAAGAGGAAAATAAACGAATTATCTATCTATCTACCTATCTATCTATCTATCTATCATCTATTTATCTATCATCTATCTAATCTTGAGGCTCAACATACAAATGATCACACTGGATCCAAACAGAAACACTGTGGGATATCTCCTAAAATGTTGGGTTTAGTAAATTGTACAAGATACCAGGTAAATCAGTAAATAGAGGATTGGAAGTAGGATTCTCTTATTCTTTTGTTATTTCCTGGCTGTTTCTAAAAGGGGATATGCAGAAATTAAATGAAGCTATCTTTTCCTGGTAGATAGAAAAACGACAATTATTTTTCTGTATGGGGTAATATTTTATTTTATTACAATAATCACTGTAGGACATACATTCACTTAATTTTATCCATATAGTTTTGTTTTCTTTTAGCTTATGGTGTTTTCTCATCTAAAATATTTCTGAGAGATCTAATTATTAGGCAATAATAATAATCCATAACAGGAGAAGGGAAAGGAAGAGACCATCCCTGTGGAAATCCAAGTTAAACTTTTTTAGCGGGGCACCTGGGTGGCTCAGTCGGTTAAGCGTCTGCCTTCAGCTCAGGTCATGATCCCAGGGCCCTGGGATGGAGGTCCCACATCAGGTTGCCGCTCAGCGGGAAGCCTGCTTCTCCCTCTCCCACTTCCCCTGCTTGTGTTCCCCCTCTCGCTGTCTCTCTCTGCCAAATAAATAAAATAAATAAAAAAGAACACTTTTTTAGCAAAGTTTCTTCCATTTTAATGTACTTCCAGGAATCACACCCTCTAATTTGCATATTTGCATATTAATTTACTCTGTCTTTGCTTTCCCAGAGGAGCACAACTTATTTTCATTGTGTCTTCTCTATTATCTCAATGTTTGTGTTAAGCTCAGTTGGTTATTATCCAACCATTTTAGCAGACTGCATTATTTTCCAGAATGACAATGCTCTTATTGTTGGCTAGAAGTGATTAATTACTGATTGCATAATTACTTTATTATAGAACTCACAGAAGAGATGAAATAAAATGTTAAAGTTTATTTTCTTATTTTTATTTTAAGGGAATTACTATTGGAATTTTCTTCACTATCATTTCAATGGATTAATTCTTAACTCAAATATATGGATTTAAAATACCAATGTCATTTAATACAAAGCAACTATGTACACATCTAACTTAAGAATTTTTAAATGGCACTACAAAATGGAATGCTTACTAAGTAGTGCCTGGGACTACAAAAAAAAAAAAAAATGTAATAAACCTGCCAGTCTTGTGAATTGATTATTTTTAATTATAATTAGAACAAATAAAATCAAACTTGGAGTTTTAAAAGGACATTTCCTTTTACAGGATCATGGATCCTAACAGCTTAAAGTAGTCTACTTTACGTCTTTCTGGATAAAACAAGCATACTGTTTTCTGAGCAGGCTGCTCATAAGGAATTTGCATTCTAGTTCCTTTTACGCCTTCAAATGGAATAAAGGAAAATACAACAAAATAAATTGTCCTCCTTTTTTAAATAATGATATACCTATTGAGTAAATATCTATTATATGCTATTCAGGGTGTTACAGATGAGAATACATCATGAGATTTCATATCCTGAATGTTATTCAGTTCTTGTGACCAGGTCTCAAGAGAGTTCTACAGGAAAAATAAAGGTATAACATGACTATATACATGCACACACAAACACAAACATAGAAAATTAAATAATTAAATTGACCTGAGTAGAGGGCAAAGATAAGCTGCTCTCTAAGCAGACTAAATAATTAAGAATCTTTGGTTTTCCAGGAAAGCGTAAAATTCAAATAGAATCTCTGGAGTTTAGGCTTTGCCATAATCTTGCTATGATGTGGTATTAGTCATTTAATCAATCTCAACTTTAATGTTTAGGTTTATATAGAAATCATTTAATTTAGATAATTTCAATTATCTATCTTTTGAAGCTGTGCAGAATCCTCATTTAAAAGATAAACACCAGAAAAAAGTAGTTGGTAAAGAGGACCTAATTTATCATTGTGTATTACTGAGATGAAAGTTTTTGCTAATATTCAATATCTGACATTTTATACCTCTTAGTATCTTTGCCATTCATCAGCTATTCACCAAATTAAGCATGATTCCATGTCCCATCACAACAAACCTTAAACAGACCTCTACCTCAAGTACCTGGAAGATTTAAAGTTCAACTAAACAAACATTTACACACCAAGGGGTACAGTCTTATTGAATTCATCATCTCTAGAAGTGGTAAGAGCAGAAATTATATAAAAAGTTTCAAATTAGAAATGAGGTGAAAAATTAAGAAATTACTTTTACCAAGCATCTTCAGACATGCTGATAAAAGTTATTGTCTTAATGAATTCTCCATGGCAAAAAAAAACCCCAAAAAACAAAAAACAAACATGAACTATAGGGGTTGTTCCTTAATTTGAGACTGAGATCAATGAACTCAAGCACAGCATCACAACATATTCCCTGACACTGTTAGAAACCAATTCCCAAATTGAGACTCTCCTAGTTCTGATCCTTTGAGATAACTCTTTTTTTCCCATGGATTTCAATTTCTTCTCTCTTTGCGCATAATTAAATTGGCACCACCTTATAATAAAATCATTAGAAACAGAACTTTAAAAACACCGTAAGTTTCCAACCAGGAAACACAGATTTGATACTGACTTTCCCTAAAGTAGGATATTTCTATAAAAACTAATGTCTTCTATCTAACAAAATAGGGAATATAGTCAAAGGTATTGTGATAGCATTGTATGGTGACAGATGGTAGCTACATTTGTGGTGAGCATAACAAAGAGAGTTGTCAAATCACTATGTTATACATCTCAAACTAATGTAACACTATGTATCAACTATACTTTAATTTAAAAAATGTTTAAAAAGCTAATGGTTTCTAAAATATACTTTAAAACTTTAGCTTTTTATACAAATTTTAATGTGCTTGAAGCATGCACCAGAACCAAAGCCTCAGGATCTTCTTTTAAAGAAGAATAATTTCAACAGTCCTGTAATTCCTAGACTCACTCTACTGAAATGAAATACCTACATTCTTCCCTCACTTCTGGTAATTCCAACAGATGCTATGTAGTGACTGATAATCACCAATTATAATAAACATGGCAATGTTTACAGGTCCTTGTCTTAGAGTGATTCATGACTAATATTTGCTTTTGATACACAGAGGCAAACATTAGATAAAAAAAAAATGGTGGCTCTGGTGATGACAAGTGGTAAGCAAAGATGACACTTGTATAGGGTCACTCAGATTGTGAACAAGACTAAGTGCGATCCCAAACAAGAGAAGACTTCCTTAATTCAATGCCTCACCTACGATACTTTTGCAATTACTAAAACATGAAATCCATCCCAGGTTTGGCAATTACTAAATATGTAATTTTGATCATGTCATTTAATCACTAATTCTCAAATTTTTCATCTGCTCCGAAGATGGACATGCGCATGAAATTACTTAATCTGGGCAAGAGTAATTGCTCAAAACATTTTGCTTTTATTTCCATTGTCCAAAGCTACCATTCATATTAATCTAATTTTACCTAAATTCATATTTCCAGGGTTCGTATAGGTTAGGAAGAAGTGTATAACATAGAAACAGACTGCTTTATACTCAAGAAAGTGGTTATGATTTTTCCAGATCTTATAAATGAGGTAAACCCTACTTCCTAGATTATAACGACAGTCATCAAAGTGAAGATGAAAAAATTGCCTCTTGTATTTCCTCTTGTTTTGGAAGAAATTAAAATTTATATATGTCCAAAATCACCTACTAGACTATAGTTAAAAAAAAAATAGTCTTCTCTCAACCATCACAACCCTTTCTTATCACCTTTGTTGAAAATTAAAAATTTATCAACCTTCGCAAGTCTAATTTAAGTGCCATATTTCCTGTAAAACTTTGAAGTTGCTAAAGTCAAAGGCTTTTTTCCTGCCTTAGAACTTTTACAAAATTTATAGACCTTAAAATTAATTTTAGTGTCTCAGTGAATGTGTATTCATATATGCCTCCCAAAATCTGATCTATGGTGTTAGAAAATGGGACATAATAATTGATACTAAATGCACAACGGAAACTTTTTAATTTGATTTTTCATATCAACCTAGGACATAAACTACTGCATTATACTGCACCATGGTGTCCAGAAAAATGGCATGTGATTTACTACTGAATTGCTATTGAAATCCATTGAATCATTATTGAAAACTTAAGTGCCATAAAAAAACAAAAAACAAAACAAAACAAAAAAAAAAACAAGCACTAGATTCTGAAAAATTAAACAGAAGGAAAAGAGGAAAACAAATAATTTTATGTTAAAACTATCAATAAACTGATTAATTAACACTGGCTGCCACACCTACTTTATTGCCAAAGTCTTAGTCTTTGGGTTGAATCAGTCCTGGAGAGAACAATACTCAGTCCAGTATCTCTGACATGGTTCAGGGGAGTAGCAGTGTGTATGCTTCTTATCGGCTATTATGGAAACCTTACAGCAATATCACAGCAGGCTCATAGAAATGTCACATTCCTTTAACATCAGGAGTCTACAGGGCCAAGAAATAACAATAATGTATTATATATATGTATAATATATTATAATGTATTATTTGATATTATACTAGGAAAACAGTTGCATTTAAGGGCTAAATTTCCTTTCTCTTTAAGGAATATGCTGGTGTACAATTTGTAAAAATCTGTATTTAGAACATTCAAACCAATTAAAAAGTAAATTTTCTTTTCTTTTTTATTGCACGTTAATTATCAATTCTAAATACTTAAATATTGTTTCACACAAATTGCCAAGTCAAGTCATCAATGCTAAAAATAAGCTTCTTAAAATGATACTAAATTCTGTATTATCTACTTGAGGGCTAAGATACCTAATGGCAGGAATATAAAGTGACATCATGTGTCATTCAAACATTATGCATGCAACTAATTCTCACTGCATTCCATTGTAATGCATCAAAGTGGCCAAGTTTAGTCACAAATAATATGGTTTATGATGTTTAATGATTCACTTTGCTTCTCTGGATAATTTATAGCAAAATTGGGATTTGGACTACATGAACTTTGAGGTGGCTTTGACTTGATAATACTGCAAGGATTAATGTTTTGATCAAACAACAGCTACTTTAACAGACACAACTAACTCCCTCAAATTTTTAAAACTATTACTATGTAGGAGAAGCTGCATGTATGCAATTTATATAAGAATACACGATTTATAATCACAAGCATAACAATTTGCCAAATTATTCTTTCTCCCTATATTTCTACATGCAATATTTTCAGATAAATAGGACTGAATAGGAGAATTACTGCAAAGCATGCTCAAATGGTAGGAAACCAAGTTCCATGAGGGTTGGGGGGCATCTCAGGTTTGCTTTCCCTTATATTATACACATAGCATAATGCCTTTTTCCTGTTAGGTATTCCCTTTACACGTTTTGAACACAGAATTGTTGAAGTGACGTATATATGTTTCTAACAACTTGCCTATGCCAGTCTTCAGAAATGAACTTTTCTAGCCATCAAAAGTGGGAAACACTGAACTAGTATGATTAATATCATGGTAAGATAGAATTCCATCACACTAAGAAAGAAATAAAACTCACACTGCTTGATCATGGCATCAATCAAACAGACAAACAGGAGATCCTTTCTGAAAATGCTGTGTACTATCTTATAAATATTCCCTATTTTGAAAACAGAATATGTAAAAGAAAATTTGTGGAGGGGATATGGCGTTAAAGTTCCATGTTTACTTTTTTCTTGAGAGAGAGAGAGCTCGCAAGAGAGCAAGCAGGGGTGGGGGGAAAGAGGCAGAGAGAGAGGGAGAGAGACAATAGTAAGCAGCCTCCACCTTAGCCCAGTATGGAGCCCGACCTGGGACTTGGTCTCATGACCCTGAGATCATGACCTGAGCTGAAATCAAGAGCCCAAGAGTCAGAGGCTTAACCGATTGAGCCACTCAGGTGTCTCCATGTTTATTATTTTGTAAAGAATAAATCATCTTATATTTTTTATAGAAAAATCTATAAATTAGAAGAACTGCTTTATGATTCGTGATTAATCAAAGGTCAGGCTAACTGATAGTTTAGTTAAAAATTGTTTTTCTTGTGAGCAAATCTATATAAAATGTTAGGTCTACTTTCTTGTTTTAGAAAGGAAAATTATTAAAGTAAAAAATACGCAATTTCCCATTGTCACTATACACATGAATTTAAAGAACTGATTTTCTTATACTAAAAAGTTCCAGTAAGAGTACCTGTCTGACTTCTCAAGGTAACTGTATCCATCAAATGAAATAATCTATACAACTGGGCTCCACACAATGAAAAGGAGGAAACATAAAAAACCCATCATTCTAACTGATGGTTGGCTGCGAAAAGATAGAGAAGGCTGTGATACTGAATGTGATGTGGGCATTACTCAAGTCAGTTCTAAGAGGTTGTTTTCTTGAATAAAACCCCAATATATTTAGATTATTTTATGTTTTATCCCTCTTCCTAAAATTAAATGCTGATTAAGGGTTCCTTCTAATTGGTATCAATTTGCAGTAGGTGTCATTGTATTTTAAAATTATCTGCATTTTAAAGAAGCAATAGGCTAAGAACTATAATATTACTTTCTAGATTCTCTGTAATCATTGTTACTAAACAAATATTTGATGAAGTCTTAATATGCCATGAGGTTATACGTAAAGCAGCCATAGCCCATATATCCTTCATAGTTTAGAGTGTGTTTATACAAGTGAGGTTCTCTGTAATTCTTAAGTGACAATACATGATATTATGTATTAAACAAATACATTAGGGGTATTAAAACTAATCTGAAAGGCAATGATGATAATATTATTAATTTCAATATGCTTAGAAGAAGAAGGATTGAATGGGCACTTGAGAGACAGATAAAATTTAAATGGAAACGGGAGAGATTTAGGGTCTTAGTAATGTACAGAACAGCTTGAAACTCATCTGAGTGGGTTCCTCCATGCTGTTCTCTATCACTAAATGTGTAGGCTTCCTATGTAGTTACAGTTTAGAGGTCCCTGAAACCTCTCCTTTGTTTCTTACCATTCAAAATCCCCACTGATCCTCTCTACTATCCTCATTTCCTCACAATCCTATATACCAATTCCCTACTATCCTCATTTCCTCACAATCCTATATACCAATTCCCTATGTGAGATAAAACTAAGAAAAAAATACTAATTCAACTTTATTATATATTATATAAAGATAGGAAAAATATTGGTCTGGTAGTGCTTGCTTAATGGATGGAAATTATCCATTTAATATAATAAAACATATCTTCAAAAAAAAGCAAACTTGTATTAATCAAATTTAGAAATAATTATATACTTTCAGGCTAGTCTCTCTGCCCAGAATGATCTTTACTATTACTCTTATTGCAATCATATTCGTTGTTTAAGGCCCATCTCAAATAAACTCATCTGTGAAGTTGTTTATAGCTTCTCGTTAATCCTTCTTATATTTCCACTTAAAAAGTACATTGTAAATAGTTAGTTCTATGTAACACTTATTGTACACTTTCCCAACCAGGCAAATGGAGTCCTAAAATGATGAGTCTAGGTCAAGATACTATGTTAAGGGCAGCCCCTTCACTTTAGGAGGGAAAAAGTGGAGTGGAGGGATGACACCCCAAGAAAATATTCATGTAAAAGCTGGTGGGCCATCTATAACTAATCTCCTTTGGTTAATTAGGAAATACTAAATAATTTTGTAAATATTGGTAGAAATATATTTGCAGGTCATTGAAGATTATAAATCTCCTCCTCTTTTTCAATGTCATCATGGATAAACAACAAGGGAAATAATTCTTAGACCAAACCCTAACAAATAAGTGAGTGAGCACATTAAAAAGTATGTTACCTGTTGCTGTCACAGGTAATACATCATTAGACATTGAAAATAGCACATGATTTGAAGGGCCCATTCCAAGGAAAATGCAACAAAATTCTGATGGTGGAAGCAGCAAGTTTTGTATGTGGGTCAAAGAAAAGTGTCCTCTGAGACTGAAGAGCCAGTGTGACTGCCCAATGGTAGGAAGTCATTGTGCTTGCAAGATTTTCATGCCCAGTTCATGAAAAGTGGTAGAGTCCTTACTATGCTTCTAACCAAACCCTCTCCTTGAGCACTGCCCATTTCATACACACACAAAAACATTACTTAAAAGTTATTTGCTAATTAACAAAAATTCTATTACCCAGTTGACTCTTGAACTACATGAGGGGTTAGGGATGCAACTCACTGGTCAGTTGACAATGCAAATAAAACTTCTGATGCCCTAAAAGCTTAACTACCAATAGCCTATTGTTGACCAGAAGCCTTACTGATAACACAGTCAATTAACACATATTTTGTATGTTATATGTATTAGCTACTGTAGACTTACAAAAAAGTAAGCTAGAGAAAACATTTTAAGAAAATCATGAAGAGAAAATACACTTATGGTACTGTACCATATTTATCAAAAAATCTGCATGTAAGTGGACCTACACAGTTTAAACCCATGTTGCTGAAGCATTAACTGTATACTTGGATAAAGAATATTAAAAGGTGAATATTATTTCTGGAATGCTAATACCTGATATGAATACTTTGCATGAAAACTGCCCCTCAAACAAAATATTAGAGATACACATCATGGTACATTATATATACAAATGAATTTTTAAAGCAAGCATGTTATTACAGAAAATATAACACTACTCAAAATATGCCCTGTTGTAGGAGAGAGAGAATCTTGGTAAGAAATGAAAGGATGAAAACTAGGGTAATACCAGGGGGGAAAAAAAGAAGGGAAAGGAAAGGAAAGAACAGAAAACAGGAAAAAAAAAAAAAAAAAAAAAAAAAGAACAAGTCCCAAACAGAAGGTAAGGGTAATTTCTTGGCAAAAAGGCATTAGATGAAGAAAACTTTGCTGTCACAAAATCCTAAGTATATGAAATTGTCTAGAGAAGGTGGGCTTTATTCACCCCTAAAATAGACAATTTTCATAAACATATTTTCTATTTTGATTTTAAACTTCTCAAAAGCTTGGGCTGCTTTGTTACACTGCATTTTTCTTTCCCAGTGCCTGTTATAATGCCTTTTATAGAGCAGGCATTTAGCAAATGATTATTTACACAAATGAAACTACACTATTTTCTTCACACATTCAATGGGAACAGTCATGGCTTTCCTACTGACTTCCTACGGTGACGTGGTATGATGCCTGCGGAAGCACTCAGATAATTGTTTACAGATACAACCATTTTCTTTAACATTGCTATGAGGAAATAATAATATTGCTCCTAGAAATATACTCCTAATATGCAAACACTTGAAACTGTACTTGCTTTACAGCAAATACAAATGTACTTAATAAGATTCCATTTCAGGATGCATGCTGCTTTTCTGTAAACCTTCAGCTATTTTCCAAAAACCGATAACTCTTGCAAAGACTAAGCCAGGAGAAGGTAAAACAGACGCATAACTGAATAACATTGTCAGATCTTAATCATACAATGCATTTAATTCCAAGGGCAACAGATTGGTATTAAGTGAAAAAAAAATCCTAAATATTGCTTTATTGCTGAAGAACATCAAGATATACAAGGCTTTTTAATGCCCCAAGTTTTTCTTGTATCATTATCAAGTGCACTGTGGATATGATCCTGCTAATGGTTAATAATCGCAAGTAAAATGCATCATGAATACTATTGTATATCTGAATTTGCTAAGAGGTCAAAAAAATTGCTGAATGAAAGGGCATGATTTCTGTAAACTTTCCTTCACTTAATGAATGAATTTAATATCACATTCTTTACATGCTAAACACATTTTAATTAAATTGCTTCAACAATTAATCAAAATTTTTAATTTTATAGATGTTTGGAAAGCTTAAATTATTTCCCCCATATCAAGTAGCTGTCAAGAAGAAAACCAACTCTGTATTTATGATTATATGAACCTTGTTTTCTTAAACTGTATCATCTCCTACATGATATTAATACTCAAAGTTCTTTATTATTTCCATTACACGAGGAATGTATTTCTTATATTTTTAGCTGGGGTTTTGAGAGTATAAATATTACAGGGAGCTTAATAACATACAAGAAAGATATTAAAACTACAGAGTAGGATATGCCAACTACCAGGTACAAACATTGAATGTTAGCCACATTTGCTGCAATAAATATTTTTCTATCACTGTACCCACCCACCAAACTACTCCACACAGTCCCTCACACACACACACACACACACACACACACACGCACACACATTCATACACATATAACAGATGCAGAAAAAGATCTAGGCTTGACATTGTGTGGTATGTACCTTTCCATTAGGAGAGGACAGATACTGAAAAAGGATGGATAAATGAATGAATGAATGAATGCATGCATGCATGCATGTATGCATGCAAGCTGGATTTCAGAGTATTGGAACTGACCTAAGCCAGTCTGATCAAACATAATTGTGAAGACTTTTTGGTAGACTCTTGGAGCCACTGAATATTTCAAGATACCTATTTTGCTCAGACTTTCATTTTCCCTACTGCGGCCTTCCTGCTTTCTCTTTCCAGTTGATCACTGGAGAGTTAAGTATATACTTTTGCATTGAAATGTAACGATGTTCTTTCTGCAATAATTTTAAATGCAGGATGCTTGCATAAGAGTAAAGGAGGTTGCACTGTACTGCTAACTTTCAAATGTATGAATGCTAGAACATCAGGCATCTTCCATCTAATCTCCCTATTAACTTTGTTTAAGTGTAAACTTAATGTTTAGTTTGTGTGTGAGAGAGCAAGAGAGGGAAGGGGGGAGGGAGAGGGAGACTGAGAGCAAGATATGGATGGACAGAGAATAAGCATAAAGAACTAGGGCACAGAAAGCTTCACTGAGACTTAATTAAAAATTGAAGAGGTGATATTTATTCTTTTCCAAGAAATACAATAGACAAAGCAACTAGAAATCAACATTCTCCTTTATTGTCAACCCTATGTCTGACTTAGTTATGTCTGGTAAGGCTTCAAGTGCATGTTCAGGAATATATTCCAGTGTTCTACTCTCACTGTCTTCCATGAGCTCTGGAGTGTTTGCTTTTCAAGACAGAGATATGGCACAGTTAACGTGTGACTTGCTAGGCTAGCAAAGTACTGATATGACCAATTAGTTGGCGCCCTCTGGAAACACCAATATTATACTCAGAATCCAGTGCTGTTAAGTCAATCTCTCTTACTAATTCTCCTTTATTTTTTAACTAATTGAGCCAGAAAGGATGGATTATACATATATATTTGTTGTTTTGCATATAAATTGGAAATCATTCTTTTCCCTTACATGGGGTCACAAATAATGTTTCCTCTACTTGTGTCTGAACAACAATCTCCATCTTTAGATGAGGCCTGTCCAAATCATTGGAAAATTATAACGTTTGCTGACAGCCTGCTTAGAAGTGATCAATCAAAATTCCCCAAGAGAAAATTATATTTTCAAAGGAAGCTTTGTAAGTTTGATGGCTTCAAAGGTCAAGTTATTTCTTTTCTTCAACTTAAGGACATATTCTGGAGTCAATCAATTTTAATTCAACAAAAGACCTTAGTCCCCTGTTCTACCTCCTACATTAACTAACATAATTAAACCTGCATTGCTATCCAAAATGCTGATTACCTTTTTCTGGTGGACAAAGTACTTCATCTGGATTTTCCTTTCATTTTCAATTTTCATTACTTGGAAAGATATTCTTGTATTGAACATAAAATGAAAACAATTACCTAATACGCTTTTGCATTTGATAATGGGTCTCAAGGCTTTCCCACTTCCATCTGTCAGGCATTGAACTGGCTGAGCTGTGGTGAGCAGTAGCCTCCCAGGATGGTGTCTAGTCAGTCCTTTGTTTTGAAGACTCAGTGAAAGTCATACAAGAGACTGATTGTCTGAGATAGAGCTCAACACCCTAAAAATGTCTGTCTTCTTGACTTTCTCTTACTCTCTCTGCTTTTAACACTCTCCCTGCTTACTCTCTCTTAACCTCTTTGCATTATCCTGAATTAGACTGACTTGATCCTTTTTTCATATTCCTAATGACTTGTTCTTACTTTTATCTTAGACTTCCAGTAACTGATTCAGATAGATTGCCATCCTTCCATTTCGTCAATGCTCAAAATCCAGTGCAATTTTGCTTCTCAAATAATAACAGTCATAGGCCTCACTGTACCTACTGCATGCACCATTTTACACCCAGAACTTCCTTAATACTAATAGGAAAATGCTGATACTTGCTTTTGGAAAACAACTATATGTAGCAAAAACTAAACTAAAATGTAGGGAGGGAAAAATGAAACAAGACAAACCAGAGAGGGGGACAAATCGTAAGAGACTCTTAATCTCAAAACTGAGGGTTGCTGGACGGGAGAAGGGTGGGAGGGATAGGGTGCCTGGGTGATGGACATTGGGGAGGGTATGTGTTGTGGTGAGTGTGTGAATTGTGTAAGGCTGATGAATCACAGATCCGTACCCCTGAAACAAATAATACATTATATGTTAATTTAAAAAAAGAAAGAAAGAAAAGCAAGATGGTACTGGCACAGGAAAAGAGAATTGACTAACAAAAGAATATAAAGAGCCCAGAAATAGATCCACACATATATGGGAGTTTGGGGTATGATAGTCATAGTATTATAAATCAGTAGGTATAGGATAGATTTTTTTTTTTAAACAGTGTTTGTTTGTTTAGATTTTATTTATTTATTTGACAGAGAGTGAGCACAAGCAGGGGGAGTGGGAGAGGGAGAAGCAGGCTCCCCGCTGAGCAGGGAGCCCGATGCGGGACTTGATCCCAGGACACTGAGATCATGACCCGAGCCGAAGGCAGATGCTTAACCAACTGAGCCACCCAGGAGTCCCTAGAATAGATTATTAATAGATGATCTTGGATAAACTGTTTTTCTATGGAGAGAAAAAAATAAAACTGGATCACTAATACCATAAAAAAAAAAATGTAAAATCAGGTTGTCCATGCCTAATACAACATTAGATAATGTTTGTGAAAATTTTGTGAAAAACATTAAACGCATGTAAAAAAATGTATAAATGTATAAAATTATTTATGAAGACATAAGAAACATAAACACCTACATAAAATATATAAAAGTTTTCCTAAATAAATATATATAAAAAATAATTCATACTGGACATATGTTTTTCCATATCAAAATAAAATACAATATAAATGAATAATAAAATATTTTATATAGAATAAAATATAAAATCCTTTATATCAGAAATTTTGTGTTTTGACACACATTTGGGAAGACACATATTTTTACATATCACATTCTCAGTAAAGCCTTCCTATCTACCTCATTAAAATTATGATCATTGCCCTTCTCTCCTTAAACCCAGTCTACCATTTTTTTTTTTTAAGATTTTATTTACTTATTTGAGAGAGAGAGAGAATGAGTGGGGGGAGGGAGAAGAAGAAGCAGACTCCCTGCTGGGCAGGGAACCCGATGCTGGGCTTGACCTGAGCCAAAGACAGATTCTTAACCAAATGAGCCATTCTTAACCAACTGCCTCTGGGTCTATCATTCCTATTTCATTAACACTCTACATATTGTTCTTGTTAATTTGTATTTGTGTATCTTCTATGACAGGGACAAATCCTCTACAAGAACAGAAATTTTAATCTGTTTTGTTCATAGTTGGATCTGTATCACATAGAAGAGTATATGGTAAATGCTTAACAAATATACATCCTTTTATATTGATAACAATGGTGCTTTGTATACAGAGTGCTTAGTATGTGCCAAGTATTTGTAATCTTGTTTAATTTTCACAAAAATATGCTTAAGGTGATATTATCCACCTTTTTAATATTTGAGAATATTGCTATTTAGTGTTTTTAAGTTATTTGACTAAGGTCACTTTGTGGGAGAATACCAGTTCAAACCCATATATGTGAAAAATGAAAATTCATGTTTTTAACCACTGAATACTCGCAGCTTCAAGATGTAGAGACCACATAAGAGGTTTTGTATCTTTGCCAAAGTTGCTTATGCCACTAAACCTGCTAATACATATTTATGTTCAGGATTTCTGCTAGAATTAGGTAGGTTATTGAATCACTGAAAGTGAGAGAAAATAGTTGATCCTAATAAAGGGTGAGATAAACAAGAATATATAAGTATAATTTTAACCAATTCATTTGTCAGAATGCATTAATAGTCACAGTGGACAATGTGAGCAAGGAGTTCATTCCTCTAAATCAATATGGTATCAGTCCAGATTTTTTCTCCCTTCAAATGTGTAAGAATATAGATCTTCAGGAAAGTGTAATCAACCTTACAGAAGAAAAGTACACACACAAAAAAACCCTGCAAAAAACCCGAAAACAACCCAAAGTGATATAAATTTGTAACTTTCTTTTCATTAAATTATATTTTCTGCTTCATCTTTAATAATATATTCAACTTTTATTTAAATGTTGTAATAATTAAGCTTATTTGTTTTAAACTCCTTCAGTTATGACACATTGCTTAAAATGTGTCAGATATTCTTCTTGGGATTGGCCATCTAGCAGAGAACAAAGTTGAAAATAAAATTTCCCCTTCCTATAAAGCTTATATTTTGGTTGTTTTTTCCTTAGTTCATGTTGAGTTATTTTGTGAGACCAACTGGTAGGATTCTGCTCTGTTCTATTTTTGTTCTTCTCTTCTTCACTGAATCCAGAGTCATAAGAATTTTCATTTATACTTCTATATTCTATAGTACCGAAGTTTAAACAAAGAAAAACATATGAAATTCTTTTCCACCCACTTTATTTTGATGAATCTATGAACTGTAGGATTCTTTTTCTTTTTTATAAGTTAATTAGAGCATAATTAATTTATGTTTCTTCTTCAAAAGCACTTGTTTTATTTGAGACCAACCTTGTAAACTTCATATTTTATCTCCTACTATTTTTAGGAAGCTGAAAGAAATTTGTCTAAATTACACACCTGAAAAAGATTTAAACCAAAACAAAAAAGAACCTCACAGTCACAAAGACATTACAAAGGATCTCTAGGTAGCTATTATTTTTAATAGTTGATACTGGTTTCTTGTTTTTTACTTGATACAGTCTTTTGAAACATTTCTCAGTAACTTAACTAGATTTTAGAATCAATTAATTATAAAATGACACTAAATTTTCAATTATGATTAGGAATCATGCACATTTCTGACTAAAACATCGTTATTATTTCTTTTTTCATTATTACTATTTCTGTCCACAGAGAAGTGGAGCATTAAATACAATGGTAGGTTATTTTGGGTACTGACCCATATTTGAATCAAATTGTGGAGCCATTGTTGAGCAAATCAGCAATACTAGTTAAGTGAACTAACTTACATTAATGAGTCTTCATCTCAACAATAAAATGATACTATGAAATGTATATAGTTATTTTGAGATTTAAAGTAAAAGAATCTAGTACAGAAGCCAAAAGTTATAGTGGTTAATATCATCATCATTACAATCATCATCATCAATAAGTATCAAAGCTTTTATCCCACAAACTAATATAGGATATGTAGGAAACATGATTGGATTCAGATGTTATACAACTTGTTATACAAGTTGATTTAGCTCTACATGTTATCTTCAATGTGGTATCTAACCTGATAATTAGATATAAAGAAGTTTTAGCTGTTCTGGGGTGCCTGGGTGGCTCAGTCAGTTAAGCATCCGGGTCTTGATTTCAGCTCATGTCATGATCTCAGGGTGATGGAATCATGCCCTGCATTGGGCTCCATGCTCAATGTGGAGTCTGCTCGTCCGTCTATCTCTGCTCCACCCCCTGCTCATGCATTCTCTCTCTCTCTCTAAAATAAATGAATAAGTCTTTAAAAAAAGACATTTTAGTTGTTCTGCTTTCTTACAAGTATAGATCCTTCACTGTTTCTTATAATCAAAGACTAAAGAAAAAGGAACAATCCAGTATCTCAAAATCCAGCTGTGCTATTGAAGATGATGCGTTATAGAAGTGTAATTTAAGCCCTAGTTCCCCTCTTAAAGTTTCTAAAATCATACTCTTAGCTACAGTAAGAGGTAACCTGCAAAGCAGAATAAATGTCTGTTACATATTGTTTATTCAATGATGTGATTAAGTGAGGTAACCATGCTTCATGAAGGTTTTCCTGAGCAGAGAGCATTTCCTTAAAGAATGTGCTTAACAGTGGTCTGAGTGACAGATGACTATGATGAGACTGAAAAAAACAGACACTGCAAGAACTTTTAGCTTTCATATACTGGTCCCTTGAAGACAGGACAAGAGAGCCTCAGCTTGTCTCGTTAACTGGAGGCCTACAAAGGAAACAGAATGAGCAAAAGCTTTGGGATAGGAGGTCTAAAGCTGTGTCTGTGGGTGAATATTTTGGTATCAGGAGACGGTAGGTATGCTAGTTATAAGGGGGAAATGAGACTAAGAACATATAGCATCTAGTTGCTAAAGTGACTTGAATAATCGCAATTATCTATGAATGGTACCTTTCATTATTATTTGCCTGTGGGATACTGCCTAGAGAAAAGGAGTTAGGGCACTGTGAGCCCTAAGGGGTATGAGGTTGAGCCAAGCTGCAAAGATATTAGAGAATTGTCAGAGTGATTGAAGGAAGTCAGTGAATGTGTTTAACCTTATACATGAGAAATGCAAATACTAATTTGGGAAGTCTGTTAGGGATATTCAGTTAATTAATGCACATGCTCATTTATTTACTCAACGGATCCAACAGAGTTCTGTCCTCTAGGCATGGGACAGACATAAGGAGAGCATTAATCTTCACCTTATCCTCACGGCTGATAAGAATCTCAGCCGTTACCAATTCTGGCTGATCAAGCATGGTTTAGCCTCCTGACATCCTCCTTTTGTGGCTTTGGAACGGGGCCCAGGAATCAGTATGTCTAAAATGTTCCAAATGTGGAGACAGAAGAACACTGGTATCAACTCATCACATCACTCATCTCTGTGTAACTGAATGCACTTGGATGCAAAGTCCTCAACGGCTCTTGTCTTCAAACCCTTGGCCTTCTCTTCCTGTGCACGCACAGGCCCAAGCCTGGCATAGGTCCATCAGTTGATTCTGTTTTAGTTTCACAGATGGCACTGACATTCAAACAGGTCAGTATTAATGTTGTTTCCATTCCTACACGGAACCCTAGTTTTAATTACTTCCAAACGTCAAACTGTGCAGCAATGGGTAATGTTTTTGATAAGGACAGTCATTTAATAAATTCATTCATTGCTC
>CM052885.1:35931802-35978912 GCA_028534135.1 Potos flavus
CTGATTTAACTTCTTCAGAGATGTCCTCTACTGATTATCCCCTTCTAGCACAGGAGAACAACCACGAAAGCTCAGGGCGAGAAGCTAATATTATCTTCTTTACTCCTGATGCAGTTATGTGCTCCCATTAGAGGGCTTTCCTCCATAGAATTACCATGCGTTGACCTTCAGCAAGCTAAATCAACAATGCAACTCTTGACACCCATTTTTCTATGTGTTGCACCATGATTATCTTATTGGAAAATGGCATGATAAGAACATAATTGGTGAGAGAAATATAAATGTTCTGTGTGTGTGTGTGTGTGTGTGTGTGTGTGTATGTGTGTGTGTGTTTAATGCAAGGTTAGAGACAGAGAAAAAATTCTCTATGAAAGAAAAAAAGGAAGGAAGGAAAGAAGGAAGGGAAGGAGGGAAGGAAGGAAGGAAGGGGGAAGAAAGAAAGAGGGGAAGAAAGAAAGAGGGGAAGAAAGAGAGAAAGAAAGAAAGAAAGGAAAGAAAGAAAGAAAGAAAGAAAGAAAGAAAGAAAGAGGAGAGAAGAGAGGAAAGGAAAGGAAAAAATAAAAGAAAAAGAAAAGAAAAGAAAAAAGGAAAGGAAAGGAAAGGAAAGGAAAGGAAAGGAAAGGAAAGGAAAGGAAAGAAAAGAAAAGAAAAGAAAAGAAAAGAAAAGAAAAGAAAAGAAAAGAAAAGAAAAGAAAAGAAAAGAAAAAAGAAAAGACAAGACAAGAGAAAAGAAAAGAAATCCACCATCCATCCGTCCTGGATGGATCAGTTGGTTAAGCATCTGATTCTTGATTTTAGCTCAGGTCATGATCTCAGGGTCATGGGATTGAGCCTGACATCAGGCTCTGTGCTCAGTGCCAAGTCTGCTTGTCCCTCTCCCTTCCCCTGCTTGAGTGCTCTCTCTCTCTCTCTCTCTTGCATGCGTGCTTGCACGCAAATAAATAAAATCTTTAGGAAGGAAGGAAGGTAGGGAGGAAAGGAGGGAGGGAGCAAGGAAAGAAAGAATGAAAGAGAGAGAGAGAGAGAGAATGGATGCCTATTTCTATTAAACAACCAGAGGTAGTTCTTTAACAAAAATATGGTAGAAGTGAGGCACCTGGGTGGCTCAGTGGGTCAAATCTTCTGCTTTCGGCTCAGGTCATGATCTCAGGGTCCTGGGATCAAGCCCCTCATCGGGCTCTCTGCTCAGCAGGGAGCCTGCTTCCCCCTCTCCCTCTGCCTGCCTCTCTGCCTACTTGGGATCTCTCTCACTGCCAATAAATAAATAAAATCTTTAAAAAAATGGTAGAAGCGGATAGATTTTTCTCTGTCTTCTCCAATTAATTTCATAATAGCTCAGATGGGAAAAGTCACAGAAGAATGAGTATTCTTTTTCTCTGTGTAAGGGACTTCCTTCCATAGGAAAACAGCTTACTAGGAAAATGTACGTTAGCAATACTCTTAGCTTTCACCATGCTTATCTTGCCCATTATGGGTCTCACGTTTTTAGACTAATCCCACTGACATATTCTTCCTGAGGCTGTTTTTTATCATCTTCTTCTGAACATTTGTTGTGTCATGCCATTGATCTAATATTGTAAAAATAAAATAAATGATGAAATAATGATAGAATTATTCTAGGCCAAGTGCCAGTAGCTGATAGTGGCTTAGGACACTATGACCTTTTGGAGTTTTGGCAAGTCCATCAAAACTTGCACACCATCAACCAAAAAAGTGATTAGGTAGAAAGTTTTTAGAAAATAGTGTAGATTTAACACATTATTTTGGTAATTGGTTGCTTTTATTCACTTGGCACCATACAGCCATCGCTTGTCAGTCTACTGTTCCTGTTCACTTCAGATATAATTTCTTTGTCTCTGCTTCTGATGCTGGCTATGAGTTTCAAATCATCACAGTCCCCTTCTCATGTGTGATACAGTCCCTGGTTGTACACACACACACACATATACACGCACACGCACACACACACACACAAAGCCTACTGCATTTGCTAGATATCAACCAGCTAAGGAAGGCAAGCTCAAAACCATGGAAATTACACACTGGATCTTAGAGAAACTTTTCTGTAGCTAACAGGTTAGGTACCAAACAGTGTGTCAGCTAAATCAGTAGAGATTTAGTCATTTCTTTGAGACAACTGCAACTATGAGAGAGATGAGAGGAGAAATGGGGAGAGAGGCTTTGGTTAAAACAGTTATGCAGTATTCTTATTCCAGGAATAGATTTTTTTCTGATGAGAATGAAAACATGTATTCATCAGATTACAGGAACCATTTAACACTGACTTTCTTACATATCTTTTACTGGATTATATCTTACTTTTTTTAATTTTTAAAAATTTTGTTAAATAATACATGTCTTTTCCATTAGAAAGGTAGCATGGAGCATGAAAAATTATTTTCAGGTAGGGCAATATAAGAAAGTGTTACTGTAAGAACATGAACACTAGTGCTAGACTTGGCTAACGACTATTAGCTGAAGAAAAGGGTTATATTCTTCTGGGATTGCACACTGTAGGGATATGCCAGGTATTTTTCCCAAAGCAATTTTTCCATTAAAAAAAATACAAGACCTTTCTTTTTCAACAAGTTGTGTTGAAATATTGAATATATGAATATGAAATAAGAAAAACAAACCAAAACCTGGCCCTTCCTCATACCACATACAAAACTTAGCTTGGGATAGATCACAGACTTGAGTGTAACAGGTAAAATAATAAAACTTCAAAAGAAAACACAAAAGAGAATCTTAAACTTGGAATAGACAACAATTTCTTAGTCAAAACACCTAAAAGATTGATAAAGTCACTAAGTTGAAATGAAGAACCTCTGATTTAAAGGCATCATTGCAAGTGAAAAAACCCACACAGTGAGAGATAATTATTCACAATACAAGTATGTGCAAAAGGATTCATTTACGGATAATATTTAAAGAACTCCTAAAAATCCATAAAAAAAGTCACACACACACATGCCCCAAATTTTTTAAAAAATGGATAAAAAGCTTGAAAATGGGTGAAAAGCATTATTCATCATGAAATACTAATTAAAACCACAATGATGCCATTCAGAATGGTAGGAAAGACTAATGACATCAAGTATAAGCTATGGTTTATAATGGCTAAAACATTCAAACATTGACGATAAGTATATCAATTTATATAATCACTCGGGAAGACTGTAGACATCTATAACACTAAAAATATAAGAATAACTTACAACTCAGCATTTCTATTATTAAGCATAGATCAAAGAGAAATTAATTTAAAAAATAAAATAAATAATAAAGCTAGACTAGGCAAAAGATATGTATAACTAATGCCCATGAAAATTTTTTCACAATAGCCCCAAATTAGAAAGATTCCAAGGGTCCATCAGCAGTATAGTAGGGTAAATACACAAATTTAGTGGGACCCTACAGAGTTATCAAAACAAAGTCCTTTATTCAGTAACATGATATGCACAAACCCAGAGACAGGGCATACATTTTTATCATTCCACTTACATGAAAGTCAACAGTAGCAAAAATAGACATGGTTCACTCTGGGTAAGGGTTACTGACTGGGAGGTGCTCAACGAAACTTTCTGGAGTATTGAAATTTTGGAGCCACGTAAGTTGAACAGTGGCTAAGTAGGTGTATGCACTCGTGAACACCCACTGAGTTACACATTTGCATTTTGTATACTTTCCTCTGTGTATGTTCTCCATAAATAAAAAGGTGAAATTAAGAAGTAGGGGCTATGAAGTGATCCATATTTTCTGCAGGGAGCCTTAGTGTTTGTTCTTGTCTCATTTGTGATAGGCCACATTCATGTATAGAATTAATCTGAATGTCTTATCTGGGTCTGAAATGGCAGACTTCTTTCTGGGATGGCTTCCCTCCTTCACTGATCATGAATAAATCAGAACCCTTAACAATTAGAACGTTTATACCTCAAAAGTTAAAATCTGAGTTTTGGACTCTCTTGAATCCTTGGGGTGGCCAATGGATAAAAGTATCTATTTCCTTTGAGCCAGTATGCCACGGCCCTAAAGGAATGTCACTGAAATGCACATGGAATTCAAGACAAGACACGTAACATGCCACCTACTAAGTACAACACTGTGTGTGCAAAGTGTGTTAAAATTCTGTTGTTCCTTTGTCTTTTAAAAATTTTCTATATGGATTCCCTTCTGTAAGCCCAGTCCTTAAACTACATTGCCCCACATGTGCCCTAACACAAGTAAACACCAAACACAGACACTTCCTTCTTGGCTTCCAGAGCTCTGGTATATTAATACAAATAGAACTGATCTTGGAACTGAGTGGGAAAAGTACATTTAAATAAAACCAAATTGAAATTTCATTTTAAATAATGGTTGGATCTTGAAGAACTCTAGAAGCAAAATAATCACGTTTACTTCTCTCTGGATTTAATTTATCCTTTCAAAAGAGAGCCCAGTTTGTACTCATATTGGTTTTGTTGACATTGAAAATGTTTCCTTTTTATGATGTGTGTAGTCTGTACCTAGCCATTGATATATCAGCTTCCAAGGGAAGAAAAAAGACAACATTGCCAATTTTGTCATCCTTCTATCATTTCCATTCTCCTTTACATAGCATATATCTGCTGGGACAAGAGGCCTTTAGAAAAAGAAAGAAAGAGTAAAACGGAAGAGGACCTATATAGAGAATGACAGTCCCTCAGGAAACCCCTATTAAGGGGAAGAGAAAGAAGAGAAAATCAATAAAGAATAAGAAACCAGAATGATATTAGATACAGGGAGGGAAAACAGCAGTATTAACTACCATTACTTATTTAGTGTTAGGATTACTACACATTCTAACTTTATAAAATGTATTAATCTTTTTTATTCACTGAGGTAGAAGAACAAGAAGAAAGAAGGAGAGGAGTGAAGGAGAAAGAAGAAAGGAAAGAGAAGGGAGGCAAGAGCAGGGAGATGAAGGTGGAGTAGAGAGGGAAGACTCCAAAAGAAACATGATAGAGGAGGGTATGTGCTATGGTAAGTGCTGTGAAATGTGTAAGCCTGAGGATCCACAGACATGTACCCTGGGGCAAATAATACATTATGTGTTAATTAAAAAATAAAAAAATAATAAAAAATTAAAAAAAAAAAAGTAAAGTCCTGAACAAAAAAAAAAAAAAAAAAAAAATTCAGTCCTTAGTCACACTGGTCACCTCACAAATGTAATTCAGACAGCAACAGGCTATTCTTATTATAGTGTCTGATAACAACGGGGGTCTAATAAATAATTGCTAATGAAAAAAAAAAAAAGAAAAGAAACATGATAGAAAGGAAGCCGGCTTCCAAGGTACGGGGCCTATATGGTTTACACAGGGCCCCCTGTTCAGAATGGCCTCAGATTTAGTTTAATGCCTTGCTGTCTCCTTACTGACAATCTTAATCATTTTTAAAGAAGAAGCCCTGTATTTTCATTTCACACTGGGCCCTGCTAATTATGTGGCCCATCCTGGGTACAGTTTTGGAAAAGAAATAAAAGGAGAGAGAGTGTATTGCTAAACTTACAGGTCTCAGTGTCCATAGTCCAGTTCTCAAGAAAAGAATTACAGAGTCTGGAAAGGGAGGAGGAGAAGGAAAGGGAAGAACTACAGTTTGAATTAAAAAAAAAAAAAAAGCTATTCTAGATTTATGTTTAGGAGGCTCAACACTCACAGTCCATTTTTTTTTTTTAAGAATTTTTATTTATTGGAGCGCCTGGGTGGCTCAGTGGGTTAAAGCCTCTGCCTTTGGCTCAGGTCATGATCTCAGGGTCCTGGGATCGAGCCCCGCATTGGGCTCTCCGCTCAGTGGGGAGCCTGCTTCCCCCTCTCTCTCTGCCTGCCTCTCTGCCTATTTGTGATATCTCTCTGTCAAATAAAAAAAAAATAAAATCTTTAAAAAAAAAAAAAAAGAATTTTTATTTATTTATTTATTTGACGGACAGAAAGAGAACACAAGCAGGAGGAGTAGCAGAGGGAGAGGGAGAAGCAAGCTCCCCACTGAGCAAGGAGCCAGATGTGGGGCTCAATCCCAGGGTCCTGGGATCATGACCTGAGCCAAAGGCAGTCGCTTAACCAACTGAGCCACCCAGGTGTCCCTCATGGACCATTTCTAAGTTGGTACATACTTGTCCAGATATTTCTGTCAGTTGTTTTGAGTAGATAGTGAGAGTGGTTTAGATGATGATGGTAGTGTTATTATTGGGATAGGAAAACCTCAGCTGGAATTTATTTCTTCTTACTTCTAGGGTCCAATGAATAGAGAGAAACCTTCCAAATTTCAGTATGATACCCACCATACCTGTTAATGTTAGAGTGTTTCATTATAAGGCCCAATCTGAGGAGGTGGGAGTGACTGTTTTCTTTACTTAACAAGGATGATAGGACAGCTCACAAGACATATAGTTATTGTAGTATCTCAAAAAGGAATATGAAATGGGTGAATCTGAAACAAAATTAATAAATTGTGCTGGCAAGATGTATTTATTTAAATTCAGGTATTTTGAGAGTAAATAAATCCCAGTTCATGTGGAAGCCCCTTATCCCCTCTCTTTTCTTTGCATGGCCCTCTTTCTCCCTACCCTTCTTTGCAGAGACATCAGAAACTACACAGAGAACAAAAGTTAGATGACACTTAGCATAGGCCTCAGGGTATGGAGATACAAAAATGCTTCAGATACAAGATAGAATAGATTGAACCTGGCTTGTTACTTCAGTTGGGAGTATTTTCCTTCCTTAGGAGGAATGGGAGAAGGGAAGGGAATCTAAAAGGGTTCTGATTCTCAAATCCAATATGTGTGGGGGGGTATTCTCCATACTACCAAGCAATTCTCTGCAACACCACCTGGGAGCCTTACCATTTAATTCAATTCCAACACTACCTACATGGAGACAGTGTCAGATCCCATAGGTTAAGGGCTCAGTTCCTCCAGATGGCCCCCCACTTCAGATGCTGATCTCAAGTAGTAGGCCTCCAGGACAACTTTTGTCCAGTTGGCTACAAATCAGAGGTTCTCACAACTCATTCCTCAGGTTTGATTAATTTGACAGCTTGGCTCATAGAACTCAAGGAAACATGTTTGCCAGTTTACTGAAGGACATAGTAAAGGATATAGATGAACAGTCAGATGAAGGGATACATAAGGTGAGGTCTGGGAAGTCCCAGTGTAGGAGCTTCTGTGTCCATGGAGTTGAGTTGGGTCATACTCTTGGTGTGGATATATTTACCAATATGGAAGCTCTCTGAACCCTGTACTTTGGGATTTTTATGGAGGTTTCCTCACATAGCCATTATGCATTATTAACTCCATTTCTAGCCTTTCTACCTTCGCAGGAGAATGACGAGCTGGGCCAAAAATTCCAAACTTCTAATAATCATATTTGTTCCTTCCAGTGACCAGACCCCATCCGGGAGCCCACTGAGCCGCCTCACTGAAACAAAATATATTTCTATCCTCCAGGAAATTACAAGGATTTCAGGAGCCTTGTGTCAAGAATAGGAGTCAAAAACCAAATATTAGTCATATTAGCAAAAGATGCTCCTAATGCTCTTATTGCTTAGGAAATTACAATGGTTTCAGGAGCTCTCTGCTAGGAATCAGGGTCGGGCAGGGCAGAGACCAATATATATTTTTCTATGTCACAGAACCTAAAAGGGCTAAATTCTTCATTTGGGGAATTGAAAGAAGTGAGGATTAACAATGATGAAAGACAGAATTTATGAGTAGTCAATAGGACATGTACCTGAGACATCCTACTGTTCCCTGAAGCCCTGGTTTAGGCCTGGGGTGAAAAGGAGCAAGTTGGATAAATCAAGAGCACGAAAAAGTTTGCCTTGAAAAAGTAGTTGGAAAATTTGAGTAAAGCAGCATTTAAAATGGGTGAGAGGTTTAAGTAAATAATAGGTCTTGATTACATAGCAGATAAGTGAGTTTCTTGGGATGTGGCCCAGAATGAGCTCAATGGAAGTTTTACATAATACTGAGAAAGAAATGATAATGGCAGAGTGGGAGCAGTAATAAAAGAAAAAAAAATAATATCCATCTACCTAGTTTAAGAAGACAGAGGAAATACTCTTTAAGATAAGAGACTGAAAGCTTAAGAACTTAAAAGATGAAAGTATAAGTTAGAAATTTACTAAAAATAGTAAAAAAAAAAATGGAGATGCATTCATATTTGCCTGGTTTAAAAATCAGTCAATTTATACTTAATTATGAATCAGACAGAGTAAGTGGGCCTGAAAATTCAGGTAAATTGATGGATAATGATACATAAATACACAAATAGATAGCAGAAGAGACAATTTAAAAGAACGACCTTAAATGACATTCCCAAATAGTTATTTGATCCAAAAAAGTCATCAAATTGTTTAAAGCTGGGGTGCCTGGGTGGCTTAGTGGGTTAAAGCCTCTGCCTTCAGCTCAGGTCATGATCTCAGGGTCCTGGGATCGAGCCCCACATTGGGCTCTCTGCTCCGCAGGGAGCCTGCTTCCCCCTCTCTCTCTCTGCCTGCCTCTCTGCCTACTTGGGATCTCTCTCCCTCTGTCAAATAAATAAATAAAAACCTTAAATAAATAAATAAAATAAAATAAAATGTTTAAAGCTAAAAATAGGTACAAAATAAAAGGGGAAACATACCTTTAAGCCTTTGAGAGTCCTACTGTGCAGCTGCATACGATATGGGATAATCCAACAGGGAAGACCACTGATGAGTGTGGTGGACTTACAAATATAACTTTCAAGACCCCGTTCATATGACAGACCCTATTCTGCCCCAAGCTCATGTTCATTTGAGCACCTTGCACAATGAAAATAAGGACCAAAGGGAAGATGAAATTTTAAAGGTTTTAAAAGTATGGTGACTAACACGATAAAAAAATTATTAAAAAAAAAATTAGGTTCATGGGAGACATTTGTAGGAAGAAAGAAACCATCGTTAGGATCTGGAGACCAGAGCTGCTAATGATGCAGGTTTCTAAATTTGTGAATTCCCAAGAAGAAAGAAGCATTTCAAATATCTTTGCGGGTAATACTACCAAGAGAATAGTTATTAAGCCCAAGTGGATTTTCTGTGAATGGAACACTGTGACAAGTTCTCCTTGCCCCTACTTTCTCCCATTCTGCTAACAATATTAAGTCTCTGCCTTGATCCTGGCCAGCAACAGCAACATGGGCTTGTTGATTTTGTATTGATAGTGAGCTGACCTAGTGCTTTTTGCTCCCATCTGTAAGATCTGGTATTAAAATCAAATAAATTGGACTTTTTGCATTTTCCAGTCTTCATTATGTGGATCTGCCATCCAAGTAGACCATTATGAACCATATCCTTCAAGGAAATACTTTCTTTTCATGACAGCCATTACATATGATGGTGAGATATCCAAGCCACAACAGCAGATAATTAATGGTTAAGGTACATTTATTATTTTTACTCTATAGATTACCTATTTTCAATGTAAGCAGTTTAGAATGCTGAACTGGCTCATCTCACTATACTGGAAGGAGGCCCAAGATGCTCGAGTTATGAAATAATCTGAACTAAGTCTAAATGAAGCTCTTTTGTCTGAGAAAATGAATTAAAAATTGAGAACAGAAGATCTTTGACATTACCTTTTGGAACTTAAATGCAAATTAAAGGGAACTGTATTTGTTTTTTGTTTTTTTTTTTTTCCTCACTGGGTACTTATTAATGAATGAAAAGCTACAGTCAACTGTATGGCAGCTGTAAGACACTTCTCTACGAGTCTCTTACAGTCCGGCCCATCTTCTTGGGTGTATTTTGAGTTCAAGGTCCAGACTGCTCTTTGTCTGGGCCACCACTGTGTTTGTGATGAGCAACCTTGAAGAATGAAGTAATGTTTCCCTGCAGAAAAGAACAGATTTACTAACAGGAGGCTATATAAAGCAGTGGGATCCCCAGGCTCAGTGTTCTCTTGTAATATAACCTACTCCACATTTGGGTATCTAGCCCAGTGGTACTCAACTAGAGTGATTTTGTTTCCCAGAAACATTTAGAAGTGTCTGGAGACATTTACTGTGGAGGTGTTTAGAGTACACACACACACACACACACGCACAATACACACAGTATGCAATATGTACATATACATACCTGTGTGTAATACAATATACAGAGAGAGAGAGATAGCAAAAAGTGTATTGTATAAATGGACTCTAGTAATAGCTGTTGTTCTAAAAATGTGTAATATTTGGTGACCTGAATTTGATACCTGGAAATATACACACTCTGTGCCCAGCCACCAGTAACCCAGACATTAGGCACTTTCTGGAGGCGGCGATAGCACTTGCCTTACAGTATAAGACAAAACAAAAAACTTCCTGCACTCAAAATAAGCTAATCTATTATTCCCTGGATAGTTACTTCTTTTAATTAGAAATAGTCTTAATTTATTAGATTTTATTAAAAAATAAGTGCAAAAAACTAATTCTTAAAGCTCTTGTGATAGTTAATTTTATATGTGAACTAGAATGGGACATTCTAATTGTCAAACATTTGATATTTGGTCAAACATTATTCTAGGTGTTTCTGTGTGGGTGTTAATGGATGAAATTAACTTTTCAGTCTATAGACTGAATAAAACTGATTGCTCTCCATAATGTGGGTGGCCTTCATCCAGTCTGATGAGGGCTTGAACAGAACAAAGATTGACTCATGAGTAAGAGAATTCTCCAGCCTGATAATAACTTTTGAACTGGACCATTGGCTCTTTCTGGTTCTAAAGCAGCTTCTGGCCTTCCTTCAGACTCAAACTAGGGTGTGTGTGTGTATATGTGTCTGTGTGGGTGTGTGTGTGGGTGAGTGTGTGTGTGTATGTGTATATGTATATGTATAATTTATAAATAGGATATACGTATCATATATATCATATATATGTATCTGTGTCATATATAATATATATTAGACCCACTTGGTTCTGTTTCTCTGGAGAGCCCTAACAGAGTTCTTTATGCATTAAAAAAGTTTGTTTGTTTGTTTTTTAAAGGAATGATCTTTTTCCTTATGCTCTATGCTCTCCTTTCCTTTACACTTGCCTTGGTATCAGTACATATTTCACAATATTTTGACTACTTATGCATAAGATATGAGGCAAAACTGTGTCTTATTTACTAAAACATTTCCAAGGTTGCTGATATCTGGTGCACATGTACATTAATGGCTTTAGCATTATGCCAGTATAAATGAATGTGTAATTAAAAACAAATTAATGCCAGGATTATAATTCTTAATTCATTCTTAAAAATGTTCAAATAATGCCTATAGTAACAACAATTATCATCAATGGGTAAAAAAATCATTCCATTCAATTCTAAGCTGCAGAATATGAAATGAATCATACTATCATCCAACATTTTGAGAAACAGTTCTGTTGCCCACTATTCCAACAAACATAGTGGTCCACAGTGCATTTTTTTTCCAGGTTTACTGCTTCCTGAATAATGTATATTGTGAAAACTTAAAAAATACATTCAACCATTTCCAGGATTACCTTGATTCTAGACCAGATTATCTTTCCAATGCCTGTACTTTTGTCAATCTTTCCAAAATTTTAAATCCAGTAGAGGAATCAAATCTTTTCACTCTTTCATTCAAAACCATGTAAGGAATTTCCATCACATTTTCAGGTAAGGAAAGATGGCCTACACACCCTACTTTAATTTTTCTCAAACTAGATTTACATGAAGATAACCTGGACAGCTTACCTATGCCCCAGACCTATCCAAGATCACACACATCACATTATCTGGGGGAAAGGCCAGGGTAATCATTTTGTTTTTATAGCTCCTCGGGGTTTAAAACCTCTCTTCTCCTTGTCCTGGCTCTGGCATGCCTTTCTGAATTACTCCCTTAACATTTTCTTCCTTGCTTACGTAACTCCAGCCCCATTGGCTTTTTGAGGTTCCCTGAATAAGCCAAGCTTTCTTCAACTCCAGAACCTTCACCTGGTGTTTGCCTGTGGTCCTCACATCCTCATTTTCTCATTTCTCTTATGTCTCTGCTCAAGAAAAATCCCTCTTGCTCCCTATCATGCACATTGATCTACTTCATTTTTCTTCACAGCACTTATCACTCTGACATGCATGTATGGTATATGCTTCTATCTCTCCCACCAGAACACAGGGTTGATAAGGGCAGGATCATTTTCTGTCTTTTCTTTGGTCACCTTTCAGGTTTAAAACTTTTAATGTTTTACGCTTTTACATTTAAAATATAAGCACTTCATAAATAATGCCAAATGGAATAACATATCAACTCGAAGCCCTATATTAAACATTGGTGATAATATCAGAAAATGTCTGGTGACCTGGTATACATCCTTTTCTCAGATCATAATCCACTTGGCAGCAAATATAGGGACCTCTGAAATTAGAGGGGGGAAAAAAATAGAACTAGGCTATTAAACCAGGAACCAATTTTGTAGGGCTATAGACTGCTTGCTGGTATGCTCCAGTAGCTATACCAGCTTCTGATAAAGATAGTCTGTGATACAAAAATATTTGATATATAATCTAGTATTTTTGCATTTCGTTTCCTCTTCCATCAAGTTGAGAATTAGACTTACTTTCTTATCTCGTATTAGTCTTTTCATGGAGAGCTGGGGTAGACATTTTAGGAACACTTCTCTCTTTGAGGATGTGAATAATAGAGAAAACAAATGTACAGGGTTGTGGAGTAACATGAACTTGAGACGGGGTCTGATTTTTGCTACTAATTCCTTAGTCAAAAATTCATGGATATCATGATTGACATACAGTAGGTTTGGCTTATTAGGAATATCATTAATAAGAGGAAGTAAGAATATATAACTTTCACCTGGCTGTATGCTTCTTGCAGATAACTGTGGATCCCATTCCTGACACAGTTCCTTTGAGAATCAGTTCTGCTCTTTGTTTCATCCCCAAATGCCTGCATTCATTCATTCTTGTTGCATGTGATTAGTGTGAGATGGGTGCTGTGCATATTTGCACATGGATTAGCATTTCTAAGTCAATTTGCTCTAAATACTAGCAAATTAGAAGCAATGGCACTGTCTGCTTAGCTCCAGTTATAATTTTTAAGACAGCACCAGCTTCTCTCAAATAGCTTTACTTTTACATGGATAACAATAAATATTTCTTTGCTTTCTTTTCCTCTTCAACTGAATCACAAAAATTTTTGCTTGCATTTCTGTAACCAAAATTAGCTGTGGTGATGCTTCATAAAGGAGACATTGCATATTTTTTTAAATTCCAGTGTAGGTAGGTAGGGGTGCCTGGGTGGCTCAGGTGGTTAAGCGTCTGACTTTGGCTCAGGTCATGATCTCAGGGTCTTGGGATAGAGCTCCATGCTCAGCATGGAGTCTGCTTCACCCTCTCCCTCTGCCCCTCCCCCTTCTCATTCTCATCCTCTCTCTCTCTCTCTTAAATAAAGAAAATTTTTAATTTTTTTTAAATTCCAGTGTAGTATAATATAGTGATCCAAAAATTCCACATATTACTCAGCACTGATCAAGATAAGTATACTCTTTTTTTGTTGGTGTTTTTTGGTCACCCTGGGGCTTAAACTCACAACACCAAGATCAAGAGTCTCATACTTTACCAACCTGAGCCAGCCAGGTGCCTCAAGATAAGTGTACTTTTAATCCCCTTCACCTATTTCACCCATCCCTCCAGTCACCTCCCCTCTGGCAACCATCTGTATGTTCTCTGTAGTTAAGAGTCTGGGAGCACCTGAGTGGCTCAGTAAGTTAAGTGTCTCACTCTTGATTTCAGCTCAGGTCATGATGTCAGGGTCATGAGATAGGGTCCTATATCAAGCTCTGTGCTGGGTGTGGAGTTTGCTTGAGATTCTCTCTCTCCCTCTTCCTCTGCTCCTCCACCCTCCCACCCTCCCACCCCAACATGTTCTCACCCTCTGCTCTCTCTCTGAAAAGAAAAAAAGGAATCTGTTTTTTGGCTTTTTTCTCTCTCTCTTCTTCCTCCCCCCTTTTTTCATTTGTTTTGTTTCTTAAATTCTCCATATGAGTGAAATCATTGGTATTTGTCTTTCTCTGATTGGCTTTATTTTGCTTAGCATATATTCTCTAGACCCACCCATGTTGTTGGCAATGGCAAGATTTCATTCTTTTATATATCTGAGTATTATTCCATTATATATATATAATATATATATATATGTATATGTATATACACACACACATACACACACATACATATATACATATATCATATCTTTTTTTCCATTCCTTTATCAATGGCCACTTGGACACTTGGAGACAGTGCCTGCTCTTGAGGTGTGTGTATTGTTTCCTACAGCTTTGCACTGTGGATTTTAGCTGCAACATCTTCAGCACATTCAGCAGTATTAAGCTACTTGCTACAGGGCATGCTTTTCAGACATGCCACCCTGGACTTGACACAGTGACTGGCTACTGAACACCACTTTCAAAACTAGCGTCTCTGATTCAGTTTTCTATCAGTCTGAGCTAAATATGAACAAATGTAAGCCTTGTATATAAAGTGTTCCATAAGCTGAAGAGGGCTTCAAAATCCTCTGCTATGACAGAAACGGACCTCTTATAATTTTGCCCCACTACTTCCACAAAGCCCCCTGAATGCCACATTAATCACTATTATTTGCCGTATTATGTCAGTGAAATCAAAACACAGGTGGTATTTTGCTCACAATCTCTGACTACTACGTGAAACAGATCTCACTCCAAAATCTCCTGACAACACCCCTCCTCTAAAAACAATGTTTCTTTTACCCTGGGTTTGATGGAAAATTTCCCCATCTGAACTGACATGTTTTTCATAAGCGTCAACATGAAGCCATACTTATGTCTGGTGGATCACACTTCTGTTTTTCCATGTCTATACTCTTTCTTAGAGAAAAAATGCCCTCATATTCAAATGCACCATATCCCTTCACTCCCTGAATACCAGTTGTTATATATAGAGAGCTACCTTCCATTTTCATTCTTTTCCTATCTTCATAACATGTGCATATTTCATTGAAAAGTCATAAACCAAAATATAAGTAGCCAGTCCCACAAGGCATATTTAAAGAGTGAGGATGATCTAGAGACACCTAGTATAGCACAGTTCCACCACATGTTAACTTTGTTACCTTTTCCTACTATCAACATATTTGTGGTTGAATTTATAAATTGTTAATGTTTTCTATAATAGTATTAATAAGACCAAAATTAGCTGCTATAATAATTGGATGAACAAAATAAATTATATATAGAAAATCACAATATTAACCAAAAACACTTTTCAAGTGTAGAGGATTGTCAATTGTCTCAATTGTTGTTTCCACTATACTCGAAGACTTACATCACCATGCATTTTATGTACTTTGTCTTCTAGCTAGGTCAAGGCCTGCTTCTCACACTAGATGGGTGTGATAACTCCTGAAAGATTAGACTTCTCTCCAGATTGGAGCAAGACCTAGCATTGCTCTGAACACAAAGGGAATGATCAGGCCTAATCATACACTTCCTCTCAATTACAGAGAATTTCTCATATCCTGTTCCATCTCTTCAGAGCAGCAAAAATCACAAAGTTTGCATATCTCTGGTTTACAACCAAGATGCACTGTGACTGTGAGACCCAGAATTCAGCAAGCAATTATGTCTTCAGAAAAGCACACATGAAGGTCACACAGTTCTGTGGAGTCAGTATACCAGAACACTTTAAGATTGGAAGAAAATAACTCTAAAGTCGATATTCACTCCAGGTACCTTGAGTAGTGATTTTGAAGAGGGTTAATGTGATGGAACAGGGTTGGGAGAAACCAACCCTGTTGGTTGAATTTAAGCTGCTGATTTTTTTTTTTTAATTAATTGAATTGATCTTCTACAGTACCTTTGTTTCATCCTCCATAATCAAGGGGATTTATCATGCAGAAGAAACGTTTGCAAAGGCTGTTTTTGCCTTTGTCTAATGTAAAAAGGCATCACAAGGGTTTCAACAGGGCAAACAGAGGAATGTGAAAGGAATAACAGACGCTTGGAGAAAGCAGTGAGCAAACTACAAAGTAATCTGGTGGCCAGAAAAGGAGGAGGCTCCTACTCATACACTATAATTTGGCAGACACTCCAAGGTTTATCTCTCCTATTAGCTTAAAAACAGTCCCTGAAATTCAAACAGTTCACCTATTAGCCTAACACAGTCCCAGAAGTTAAAAAAAATTTTTTTTACTTTATTAGTTTAAAGCATCTAGTAAAATATAAATATAATACCTGGCAGGTTTCTTACACTGATGCAGATTGTTAATATGTTACATAAATTATATGACATTGGCATATTTGAAAAGTGTAGCTGGCTTTGTAAATGGAAAGACCATCATTAGAATCTATGGATTTGAATTTTAAGATAGTGTATTTTGTACGCAATAAGGAAGACATATTTAAGTTCTGGAATTGTCTAACAATGAGGGGTGAACTCTTGCTTAGGTAAGCAGTAGGCTTTTTGTCATTACAAGTGTTCAGTCTGCAATTCATATTACAGAACAGCACTGTCTAAAGGAAACAAAATGTGAACCAGAAATGTGAGCCATGTATGTAATTATAAGTTTTCTAGCTGTCTCATTTAAAGGGAATTTAAAAAGTAGAAATTAATTAAGTAATGTATTTTATTTAACCTACTATACCCAAAATATTATCATTATACCACACAATCAATATAAAATGAGATTTTTAAATGTTTTTACATTAAATATTTGAAATTCCATGGGAATTTCAGTTACCCTTGAAATATGAATCAGTCATATTTCAATAGTTACATATGCCCTGTGCTACTAAACTGGGCACTGCAGTTATAGAATTTTCCCCAAATAGGATAAAAGATCCATCCTCTAAGGTTATTTGCACTTTTAATATTTATTTATTCAATGGTTTAATAGTCAAATTATATGAGATGGACCTCCAAGTGGATAGAAGAACTTCACTGAGGGCTTTTTCAGCTGGGTACAGGGAGGAGAAGCTGCATGGAGGGCACGGGTCATTTTTAGGAAAGAAGGACAACACAAGTTGACTTTTTCTTTTTCACAACCTTGAACCAAAAAGAAAAAAAAATGCTGAACTAAAGGAAATTGGTGAGACAAAGAAATGAACTTACTTCAATCCATATTTATCGGCAATTAGTTTTGTGCACAACATCATGGAGAAATCAAAGTCCATACCCTCACAGAGCATATTATGAAATATGGGGAAGCCAGACATATACTCACATAGAAAACTAACTAATATTAAGCAGTGTGAAAGAGTGCCAAAGAAGTTCTCTAGGGAAAGAGTCCTGCAAAAATTCATGGAACAAAAATCATTATTGGCATTTAGAGGAAGTTTCTTGATGAAACTGGCAGGCCCGAGCTGAGCCTCTGAGGATGGGCAGTGCTCACACAAACACAGAGGAGAATATTAGCAGAAGCAATGAAGTGAGAATGTACTAGGAACACTTGTTTGGGTAGGCAAAAAGTAAAGCAGTATGGATTTGCAAGGATACTATCGCTTTTCATTATTGCTCACATGTTATAAGCGTAGCTATCTCATTTGGGTGGTGGGACTTTCCAGATTTAATAGCTATGAAAAAGGAATTTAAAAAAATGTCCTTTGACTCTTGTATCTTAATTTCACTATCTGTTTCTTCCTAATTTCATCCTCACTGATAAAAATGGCCATTTGTTGCTGACAAGGGGCTACTTGCAAGTTTGATGCAGGGGGCCTAATTGAAATTGGATCCCTATACCAAACATCAGCACTAGATGTGTCTTGGATAAAGGAGTAGAGATCAGGCTAAAAGGGGAGACCAACTGGACAGGCTCTATTTCTAATAAAGAGGATAAAACTAGATGGTTCAAATTAGACACACTGAGTTTAAGATTTCAAGTACTCTTAGAGGAAGAGGGGAGACAACAGGTAGCATAGGATCAAACAGACTATGGACACTTTAGCTACAGTTCTAATAGGGGATACCGGGAAATGTTGGGTATTGGGGAAGAGGTTTAAAAAATGAGAACAAAAGATGCTTCTGTTTGCTCAGGTCAAAAACTTCAGTCTTATTCTTAATTCCCCTTCTTCCTTCCTAGTTCACACACAATTTACCATCAAATCCTGTGGGCTCTACTTTCAAATATATCCAAATCCTGACCTGTTTCACCACCAAATGCTGTTACCACTCTGGCCCAGCATAACTTCATCTCATACCTTGACAACTAGATATCAAGTCTTCTAAATAGGTCCCCTTCCGACCTTCTCCCTTTGCAGTCTCTTCCTAGCAGAGTGGGATCCTCTTAAAACATGAGTCAAAATATATAACTCTTCTTTTTTGTTTTCCCATCTCACTAAAAATAAAAATGCATATGTGTGCTCTAAAATCCTCTGTGTGCCTTCCCTTTACCCCCTGCAACTGCCTCTCTGACTTTATATCCTTTATTCTTACATGCTCACTCTGCACGCTGAGATTCTTGTTGTTTCCCAAAAACTCCAGCTACAGCCCACCTACAGGACTTGGAACTTGCTGTTTCCTTTATTTGATGTGCCTGCTTAGCAAGCTCACCTGCTTCATTCTCACCTTTCAGTGAACCCTCTCCAGTCATCACATTAAAAAATTTACCTGATACCTCCAATTCTCATTTAGTGTCTAATTATTTTCTTCTTAGCATGTATCCCTATTTTAACATACTGCATATAATTGCTTATTTATCATGTTCATTATCTTCCTGTTGACACTGAAACAGAAGCTCCAAGGAGGAAGAAATTTTTTGCTTTTTTTGCACTCTGCTATATTCCCAGTATGTAAGACAGTATTTGTAACATAGTAGGCATTGAATAAATATATTTGAATGAATGGATGGATGCTGCAGAGAGAGACAGAATATGCATGTATCTTGTTTGACAACAGTAGATTGCAGAGCAAAAGTAATGAATAAGGGGTAAAACTGATTATTTTTCTAGCAACTCAAAAGGTGGTTTTCTCTGGAGCTGGTTGGCAGAGAAGGCTTCTGGTGATATACAGCACTGCTAGAGGTAACGGAGAGGCAAAGAAAGAAAGTAGGCATCTCTATGAAGAGGAATCTGAGAGCAGAAGTGGAATATAAAATAAATACAGTGCAGATATTATCTTCACAGGACACAAACACAAATGTACAATAAGCATAACTTTTTAAAAAATTAGCCTATAGTTCAGATTAATTTATATCTCAATCACTTTTGCCTACCTGAGGGCAAGTAAATTAATTGTGGGCACACTGATCAAGACTGAGAAGTGGACATGCATTCCACGACACTACTTTAGTTTACCTAAACTTCAGAGTTAAGATTTAACTCAAGTGAGAGGAAGTGAGAGCAAAAATAATCTGAATACAAGTGAGTTTTAGACCAGAAGTGGCTGTAATTAGTGACCCTTAACCAGGTTACATGGAATTTACATGGTATAATCTGCCTATTTGTCTATCTATATATCATCTGTTTGTCTATAGCTGGGCCAGATTTATACAGGCCCTCAATATCAAACTTTGGAAAGAATTTTTGCACAGGAAGAAGAAGCCCTGTGTAAGAGACCCTCCAGAAATTGTCCCATTTACCAGAAAAAGGGAAGTAGGATGTAGTTAAGAGCTTGTATGTATCATAATGCCCATGCGCTATATGAATGGACTGAGGATGCTCCCTGTATATTGGCCCTATATTGTTTACTTTCTCACAGCAGTTTAGGACTACTAGCTCAAAAGCCCACTGGTGCCAGACTCGAATTTTTATGCCTCCAAATGCTTTAAAAATAGCCCAGGTAAGTAATTTCGGCCATTTAGTGCCTGCCTGCCTTGCATAAAACACAAAACTGCACCCAACCTCTGCTAGCCGTAAATAAGACAAACCTGTAAAAGGCCCAGGCCACTACTAACCTCTTCTGAGCTCTCTGACCCATCATGCTGCTGACTGACATCCCTAGAGACTTAAGCCCTTCTCTAATTCCCCTTTCCCTCAGGAGCCCTCTTCCCCTTCTTGGTTGTTTTTGGAAGGTCTTGTTATGTCAGGGACTTTCTCTTGCATGCAAGGAGAAGTTCCCCTGTCCAAGTTCACCCAAATAAAGCTTGCTGTGTATTACTGCCACCACAGGGTCGTATGATTTTCCTTGATTAGCCCCCAAATCCTCCAACTCGCTAACCAAAGGAGCATCAGACTGTTTGCTAGTAGGCACTAGATGACCTTCAAGACAGGGAAGCTCATTCTGCTCTTGTTTTATTCTGACCTGCTCCCTCATCCATTCCTGAAATGTACATAACAGTAAAGCATTTTGTCTTCTTTCTGTTCCTCCTGTTTTCTCATCTTTCCAAGTAGTTTCTTCTATTTTTGGTCTCTAAGCATATAGATAGTGGTATTTTACTATTTCAATTCATTTTCCTTCCCTTTTCTCTTAAGGGAGCAAAAATTGATCTCTCAATGCAATTAATATAGAGCAGCAAAGTCTGACCAACTTTTCTTCCAACCTGTTTCCTCTGTTTTGAGGGCATACACAGGATTTATACATAGAATAAACATCAGCCCTCAAGAAGTAAATTTATTAAAGCAAAACAACCAGAAAAACTGAAGTTGTATTTTGCCTTCCAGCACACATTGTGTTCTCAATGTAGCTTATCAAGTTTACATTTCCTGCTCCCCCTGCCCACCCTAGTCTTTCTCTCCTAGGCCAAGCATGTTTTGTAGTTTCTCTGAAAGCCCTTGATCCCTCACCTGGCCTCACTTCTCTGTTTTTGTCATCAGGGATACCAATCTTGAGATATGATGACCTCTATCATCTATCTTTGTATCTCAAGCATCTCTTTAATTAACTCCCTGTTTATGTAGGTCTATAATTTATTCTCCTTTCCTTTCTGTTTATCATACTGATCTCACTGATTATACCCTTTTTTTTTTTCTTATTCTTTGACCATACCTATAGCATCATTCCACCCTCACAGGTGACACAGTACAAGTAGCCACAGTGAACAGGCTGTATGGGTATTTTTCCCCTAAAAAAAGACATTCTGGATAGCAAAAATATTTTTATCAATATCATCTTCATTTAGAAAAAAATGGAGCACATTCAATAATAAAATAATGAGTATTAAGCCATAAAAAGATATGGAGAAATGTTAAATGCATATTTCTAAATGAAAGGAGCCAGTCTAAAATCATACTGTATGATTTTGAGTATATCGCATTTTGGGAAAGACAAAACCATAAAGACAGTAAAAAGATCAGTGGTTGTTAGTGATTCGGGGAGTAGGGATAAAGGATGAAAAAGTTAAAATGGGATTTTTAGGGAAAGAAACTATCCTACATGAAAATTTAATGGAGGATAACATGCATTTGTCAACCCCATAGAGCTATATGCCACAAAGCGTGAATCTTTATTTTTTTAGAGGGCAGAGGGGCAGAGGGAGAGGGAAAGAGAAAATCCTAAGTGGATTCCCCACTGAGGGTGAAGCCCAACATGGGGCTCCATCTTAGAGCCCTGCAATGATGACCTGAGCCGGAATCAAGAGTCAGACGATTAACCAACTGAGCCACCCAGGTGCCCAACAAAGAGTGAATCTTTATGTTACGGACTATAGTTAATAAGAATGTATTAGTTTACTAATTTAAACAAACCCCACCACTGCAAGATGTAAATAATAGAGGAAAGTTGGGGGGTAGTTTGGGGAGATGTACAGAATTCTGTGTACTATCCACTCAATTATTCTATAAATCTAAAACTGTACTAAAAAATGAAGTCTAGTAATTATTAAAAAAGAAAGAAAAGAAATACCCAGTTTGATGTACTCAGGGATTAGAGACTGAAGAACTTTTCTAATAGCAATAGGTCTAAAGACCAACAATAGCTATAGTTAGCATGTTTACTGCTAATGCAATTGTAGCAACTGTAAATTGACTCTTATCATAAATGGCCCTGCATATTGTAAAATAAATCCCATGGCTTTTATGTATGCCAAAAATGGGTTCTTAACATGTAAATAGGCTCCTGTACATCGCAGTATAAATTCTATAAGATTCTATTGATGTTATAAATCAAGTAGTGCATTATTTGGAAATATTGAAGTTGCAATGGGTTTGTTGGTTTTCCTTTAAAAACTTCCTAAAGGAAGAGATGTAAAATTAGAGAAATTAATTTAGTCACTGTCAAGCACAGTCTTTCATCCTGTTAATTGCAGCAGGGACTGATGCTGTTGATAGGCTGTGAGATCAACGTTCTCTTCCTACAAAATATAAATCAAAAGTCCCATGAATGATGCCTCACATGTTGTTTGGATATGTGAGTGAGCAGGCAGCTTGAAAAGAAGGGTCAGTGCCAGTTTGAAGGAAAAATCTGTACTATTGCAAGTTTATTTTTCTTCTGTTCTTGATCCCATTCAACAAAACCTGGTGTTTTTTTCAAATCACCCCTCACCCAGGCAGAGCAACAATAAATAAATAAACAACAAACTAACAAATTTATTAACAAGCAAACACACCTCTACCAAGTTTCTCTATTTGTCTATTTCTTAAGATTACATTAGGTGTGAAACTCTGCCTCTATAATAAATATAAAAAACATATCACATATCAGAAATGTGGCATTTCTGATTTTGCCACATATTTGGAGGTTTACAGTACACTTCCAGTTTCTAAGGCAAGACAATCTATATAGAGAAGGCATTACAGCTCGTAACGTTGCATCCTCACAAAGGAACATACATCTCATGCTCATGCTCAGATGAAAGCTAGTTACTCTTTCAAAAAAGAGAAAACGTAAATTGATCTAACTCCCAACTCGTTACAAAATTTATAAATTAAACAGCAAGAATGTAAATTGTTAAAAAGAAAAAGTGCCATATATCTTTCAATGTCCTTCTGACCAGCCTTCACACCTTATCAAACAATTCTTGGAGAGTACTAACAGAATGAATACGCTGGAGTATAGCAACTTATTTTCTGCCACCTAACCCACAAACATACCTGCTCCATCACCCCCCTCTTTTTTATCCTCTCCATTAAAATGAAATTGCAGGCTCTGCACCCCAAAATTAATATGTTTTAAAAATTAATGTTATTTCCATCTTGGAACCCTTAAGTAGCTTCCTGTTCTATTAAGATTAAATACAAAATCTTACGCTGGCCTACAAGGCTTGGAATGGTATGGGTCTTACCTTTTTTTGCAACTTCTATGGTAATATTCCGCACCTGTCTTACAATCTTGGTCCAAACACACCAGTCTATGAAATTTACATGCTGTCCTTATCTCAAGTGCTGTGCACATGATCATAATCTTTGACTGGAATACTCTTCCCATCTATCCTTTATTTTGCTTGACTTGTTTATACTCTTTCTTCAGATATTATATTAAACCCTGACTTTTATTTTTTTTCATTGTTATCAACTCATACATTATGTTTGCTTACCCTCTATGTTTTCCAACTAGAATATAAGCTCCTGGGTGGCTCAGCAGGTTAAAGCCTCTGCCTTCAGCTCGGGTCATGATCTCAGGGTCCTGGGATTGAGCCCCGCATCAGGCTCTCTGCTCAGCGGGGAAGCTGCTTCCCCCTCTCTCTCTGCCTGCCTCTCTGCCTACTTGTGATCTCTCTCTCTCTCTCTGTCAAATAAATAAATAAAATCTTTAAAAAAATAGAATATAAGCTCCATTAAGAGCAAGACCATTGAATATTTCATTCATTACTTTATCTCTAAAACTTAGAATAGTTCCTGGCATACAGTAGTGGCTAAATAAATATGTGTTCAATGAATGAATGAATAAAAATACTTCTTAAGGTAAATTTTGCTTGATATCACAGGATTAAGTTAAATCCTCTGTTAAAAGTTCATATAGTATGCTATTACTAATCTTGATACTCCCCATCTCCTCACCCTGAATTCGTGTATTTCTGTTGCTTAAAAAATATCCTATAGTTCCTTCTTATAATTAAGCATGAAATAGAGTTTCAAAAGCATTAGAAAATACCCAACTATCTCTCTGTGTATACAAATCTTCCCTCATTGATTTATATCCATTAATTTTTTCATTGACTGAGAAAAGAAGTAGCATTATTTTGAAATCTACGGTATATTTTAATAACTTTTCAAAATGTATTAAGGTGTTTTACCATGTTTTTGTCAAGTCTCTTTCTCATCATGAATGATGTCCCTTTTTGTAGATGGCAACCCTATTCCAGCCCATGTTTATATATTTGCTAGTATATGTTACATTTGTTATGTACATTGGGCAGTTATACATATTAAAACAATGCAATAAATATTTTATATTTTTTTATATTTATAGTTTTAAACTCCTTACCTTGCCAAAGAGGTATTTAACTAGATTGTAACTATAACAAGGGCTAGAAGACTAAGAAAGGTCTTAAGACTCCTAAATCAGTGTGACTAAACTTCAGACAGGTTTCTTCCTGATTATAGGTTTCCTTTTTCTTAGAGAATTAACTGTTGAAAACTTATAATTGCAAATTCTTTCTCTGCCCCTGTGAGGTGAAATCTATTCCCAGTCTCTAGCTAGTTTAAGACCAACAGCTTGTCTTTTTTAAGGACCTGATATCCATCCCTTTGCAGTGTAACCATAAAAGAAGGTAGAATTTCTACCTCCCAGCTTCTGTGGGAAGGTAGGAGCCTAACTTTGTGTCGGTTAGCAAACACAAATGGTCTAATCTTATTGACCAGTCCCTGCCTGCCTCAGTGTCTTCCAGTGCACTTTGACTAGCTCACCCAATTGCTTAAAACCTCTTTGGTCTTTTGTTTTAGCAGAGTTAGGTCAATCTCTCTGACCTATTGCAACATTTTTGAATAAAGTCTTTCTCGCCTGTTTACCTGGCCCAGAGAGTTTTCATTGATAGATGCTGTCTTAAGTCTGCACTACATAATCTACATTCAGGAAAATCATTCACATTCTAGGGCTCACTGTCCTTATTATTAAAAAAAAACAAAACGACAACAACAAAAAAACTACTGAGTTCCCACCTTGTGTTAAATGAAGTGCTAGGAGTGAGAGAAAAAATTAGCAAGAAAGATAAAGTTGTGTTTATTGTAGCAACTGCATTTAGTAGAGGAGACTGTTACTAATGCAAGTAAATAACAAAATTAATTTAGAATGTACTTAGAAATCTGAAGTCAATAAATAAGATTATCATAATGAATAGTTTTGGAAGATTCTATTTTTGATAGGTATAATGAGGAATTTTAATCTAAGGCACTGATATTTTAGGTAAGTTTGAAGAAAGTGATGGGGACAGTCTAGTGAGAGGATTCTATGCTAAGAAACACACGGTCCTGTGTGGAAGATGGCCTAACCTGATTCCCATTAAGAGATGGGATTTTTTCCTCTATGCCTGAATCTGGGCAGATTTTGTGACTACTTTGACCAATAAAATCTGGCAGAAATGACGCTAGCCAGTATATTGGTCAGGCCTGTGAGACTGGAAGGTTCCATTTCCTGCCTCTTGAGACATTTTCTCCTGGAGCCCTGAACTGCCTTGTAAAATATCAGACTACGTAACAGGAAAGACTAGGTGGAGAGGCTCTAAGACAGCATGAAGAGAAAGAGGAACCCAGTGCCTTTCTGCCAACCATGTCTAAGTACCATGCATGTGAGTAAAGCCATCGTGAACCCTCTATCTAGGACCACCTACCAGCTGAAAACCAGCAAGTACCCTCAATTAATGCCACAGGGAGAAAAAGAACCATCCCGTTGAGTTCTGCCCAAATTCACAGCAAAACATTCCTCAGATAGAATACAGATTGTGATAGTTTGTTACATAGCAATAAATACTTGTTGAAATTAACTATCACCAGAATTGTTCAAAAGCTAGAACTAGATATAGAGCATGAGAGGAAGGCGAGTTGAGAAGATACTGGGAGAATCAGGCAGAGGGAAATGATGCTGTTTTAAGTCACAGTAGAAAGTCTGGAATTTATTTAAGAACAACAGGACACTACAAATGAGATTCCAAAAGGGGAGTGACATAAAATTTTTTAAACTTTGAAAAAAAATCCTTCAGATTAGAGGGATGGGCAGATTTCAAAAAGATAAGAGTGAAAGTAAGAAAACCAGCAATACTTGCAATTACGCAGGATTTAGAAGATGATAGTAGTTTGGCACATGAGGCTGTCAGTAGAGACAGAATAGACACATGTGAAATATATCTTGGAACCAGAACTAACAAGCATTTTGTAAAAAGTGTCCTTTAATGGTTGCCATTTGGGTGGCAAAGTGATTTGTTATTAGCCACCTCCCATGTTAAAGGGTAAGGGAAGAATTCTACAGTGTCCCTTGACATGGATCCAGGGACAGATTTGAATGGTGAAACTCACAAAGTCAGTGTCTGTGCAAGAAATCAAAGCATAATTCTCCAATTGACACATGTAAACAAGTCCTGGAGCCAGCGCTGGACTCACAGGGTGGATATGCATTCCAATGAAGGCATCTCACAACTCCTGTTACTATTCCTTCTTACAAGAGGTTAGTTGTTTTCAAAAAGGAAAACAAATGATCTGGATGCCACACAATCCATATTGCCTGCCAGCTTTTCACAGGTGTTTGGAAATACCAACTGCCCAGCATATATTCACCTTGAGAGCTACTGAAAATCACAATCCCTAAACAGGGAAGGAAAACATAAGTCCATTCCTACTGGGAGAAAAAAGGAATCTTCATTACCATGTAGCTCATTGTCTAGGATATGCAGAGTGAGTGCCTAGGGTCGTTTTCTGTATTTCTGTTCCATTCATCAAAGTGAAACTTTCTGATACAATTGATTATAGCATTTTGGTGCTGAAAAGAGAGAAATCAAGGACAAATTCTAAGTGTCTGACTTGATCTTGAGAAAGCCAGTGGTATCATTTACTAATGTAGAAAATTGAGGGATGGACAGTCTTGGCGATTTTTCTTTTAAAGTCATAATTCTGCACAAGATACATTTGGGATTACCTCTGAAGAATCTAATCAGAAATGTTGATAGTAAGTGTCTGAATATATGAATCAAGAGCCCCAAAGAGAGATAAGCCATGGAGATCTATGTCTTGGAGTCATCAGTATGTAGATGGAATTTAAGTCATGGGGGCCAATATACCACCAGAACAAAACAGCGAGACAATACAAGATCCAGGGTCTCCATCTCGGCACACACCAAATTTCAGAAATTAAAAAGATAAATTAGCCAGTGATCCTAAGATAGACTGTCCAGTAAGAAAAGAGGGGAACCAAAAAGTGTCCCAAAGGTAAGTATTTATAGAAAGGAGGGAATGAATGAACCAAATGCTGCCGTCGTTCAAATAAGAGGAAGACTGAGAAATGACCATCAGAATTGGTACATGGCCCTCCTTATTATCTTTGACAAGAGCAATGCCAGTGGAATGAATGATAGGGATGCAAGACTACAGGGAAAAATGTAAGAGATGAAAGGAGAAGTATGGGAGAGCACAAGTGTAATGAACACTTTCAAACCACTTTGCTGTAAAGGGGAAAGGAGAAATGCCATGCTGGCTGACATATTTATTGTTAATGTTTTCTTATAAAAATGGAAATGCCTTTACATGTTCACTAAGAAAGTTGCAGATGCAGGGGGTGCTTGAGATGCTACCAGCTCTAAAGATGGAATAAACTTGGATTATATTCCCCAGTTAAGCATCACTCCCCAATATTCTCAAGGGCACTCAATCTCAGTAAGTAAAAAATCATAGTATATCTATCTATCCATCCTTCCATCCATCTATCCATCCATCTATCTATGTTTGCTATAGTTTTTTGGAAATTTGCTCATTTTCCTCATCTCTGTATCTCTGAATATATTAAAAATACTATCTATGTATCTATCCTGCCAGAAAGAATAATAGAGATAAATGCTATAGGATTTCTTTTTTTAAAAAGACATTTTGTTAAAGGATAACATGATAATACAACACAGTGAATTATCACGAAGTGAACATACCATGTAAACTTTTCCCAGGTCAAGAAATAGAACAGAAAGGCATCCGAAAGTCTCTTCAGTGCCCCTCCCAATCACCATCCTCTTTCTCGGTTAGATATTATACTGACTTCTAATATGATAAATACCTTTCGGATATTTTTTGGCTTTTCAAAACATAAAAGAATATCCAACACATACAAAAGTAGAAAGAAAGACTTAGTGAAGCCTCATACACCTACTTCCTGGCCTTAATAACCATCAACTCATGGGCAATATTGTTTCATCTGTCCAATGATTCTCAAATGTGGTGCCTGTGCCAGCAGCATCAGCATCACCCAAGAACTTGTTAGAAAGGCAAACCTTGGGGCACCTGGGTGGCTCAGTCAGTTAAGCGGCCAACTCTGAATTTCTGCTCAGGTCTTCATCTCAGGGTGGTTAGATCCAGCCCTGCATCAGGCTCTGCAATCAGCAGGAAGTCAGAGCCTGCTTGAGATTCTCTCCCTCTCCTTTTGCCCCTCCCCCTGCTTGTGTGCACACACGCTCTCTCTCCAAAATAAATAAATAAATATACATAAAAAAAAAAAGAAATGCAAATCTTCAGGCTCCATCCTAGACATACTCAATCATAAACTCTAGAAATGGAATCTAGCATCTTGCAGGTAATTTTAATGCATAAAAATGATTGAAAACCATTCATCTAGATTGAGACAGATGCCCTTCCTCTGGTAGATTAGTTTGATGCACATTTTATATATCTTTACACATCTTCTGATTTCTGCCATAAATATTTAAACATGACCCCTAATACAAATAACAATACATTCTAAATATCAATAAATATCTAGTCTGTGTTCAGATTACTTCACATATTTTAAGTTTATTTGCTCGAACCAGAACCAAGACAAGGTCTCTGCACTGCACTTGGCTGAATATACTTATTACAGGTATTTAATTTATGGTTTCTCCCTTTACTCACAGTCTCTCTTTTCTCTCTCTCTCTCACTCTATCTCATCTATGCAATGGGATTGTTGAATAAAATTGATCATTTGTCTGTAGAATTTCTCAGAGTCTGGGTTTTGCTGACTGCATCTCAGTGAGTATGTGTGTACGTGTGTGTGAGCACGCACACACATTTATAACAGGTTCATCTATTCCTTGAGTTTCCTGAAAATTGGTAGTCAGATCTAGTGACTTTTTCATGATTATATTACATTTCGCTGAGAACATTAAGAATTTTTTTTTTCCTATGTGTCATGTTGCCACTGAAGTTTTAAGGAAAAGGAAGGACCAAAGAAAGAGAGGTTTTACAAGTTAGAGCAAAAAGACTATGGGGTGTAGACTGGAATAGACAAGGAGACAGGCTAGCTGGGAAGCCATGAAATTGGCAAGAGTGCAGTGATTATCCCACGTTTTGAGCTGTTGGTAGGAAAAATGGAAAATGGGAAATAATTGAGGGATAAGATAAAAAAAAAAAATAGCCTTGGTGACTAGAGATCATAGACAAATCCAAGTTTCAGTCCTGGTAGCTTTAGACTGTGGTGTCATTCACAAAATATCATTTAGATTAAGGTTAGAAGAAGAGGCTATTTGTGAAGTAAAATTTTGCATTTAATTTATACAAAATACACTTATGATGGCTGTAAAGTGATCGATAGAAAGCTGCAAAGTCGTCAGGTATGACTGGCTGTTTTTTCCCTCTCTTTATGTTTCCATAACAAGAGTTCTGCAATATCACTTCCACATTATTACTTCACCTTTATAACCTGTTTAGATATGAAAAAAAACTCTGTGTCTCCCATTAATCTAGAATGAACAATTTTTCTTCCATTGTTTTGTTACCGTTCATTTGCTTTTTAAATAATATTAAACTCTTATTGTAAATATTTTAATGTTTCTATTTTGTACACAAAATAAATTTCAAATTATTAATTAGTTTACCAGACTCACAGGGTTGCTTGTGTCAGACCCTGTCTCAGGACCCTGCTCTTGGGACAGAATACCTTATTTTATCTATAGGAGTTCCCTCCTCCTATCTTATCTTTCCTCCACTCATATGATCCAAGAAGGAGTCTATAATGAATTATATTGATATTTTTGGGAAAAAAAGTAGATGGAAGTGATCTCAGATACTTTTCACTGCTTATCACAGACAATTTATTTTTCTGTAGGATGTGAAATGAAATGGTTACTTGCTTTGTAGTAATCCTACAAATTGAGGAATAATCATCCTACTATTTGAGGAATAAGTAAGATAATATGTTAGCGACCTAATATGTAATTTGGCATAAAATGCATAAAAATAAGGGGGATTAAGTAAAGCTTCCTGGCTGACTCTAGGTGAACTATGTAACCTGTACACTTTTCTTGGCATTATCTGCATAGAATGAAGAATTCAGGGAAGGACTCTTTTCCCTCCCTGGAGCTCCATTCCAGAGGTTTTGTAATTTATCTATTCAAAAAGAGTACTACATAGGAGGTTATGGGCTATATTCCCTGGCAGTGTCTCCTGTTCAAAAATTGCTTTCTCCCTCTCTGCCTCAATACTTTTTTTTTTTTAAGTCAAGCTCTCAGAGAATAATAAACCAGTGAAAAATACATTAAGACCAAAGGACTGAAAATACACCTTAATATGTTACTCATCTGAAGGGGAGCTAATTAAAACGAGGAATGTAAACATCTTTGAAAATAATTTTTAAAAATAAGGATCACTATAGACGCTCAACTCAGATTTGTAACTAACATACTGCAAATCCAAATAATCTCTTATTGAGTTCCAGCAGCAAGCACATAAAAGTGGCAATTCGAATTAGTTTTTTACATATATCTCAAGAACCTTGTTCATGGGGAAATAATTAATACATGAACACTGTAGACTACAAAAACATTATTCCTGCTTTAGTTTTAGTTACTGGGAAGAATAAAATAATCTCTTCTCTTCCTATCTTCTTCAGGCAGTTGAGGAAAATGATAGAGATGAAAAATTCAAGCATCAAATCAAATATTCCTCTCTCATCTTTATAAAACTACTGGTTGTCACAGTTCATAGTAAGTAGAAGGTATTTAATACTTCTACAAAATCAAACATAAAAGTGTATGCTTCAATGGAAATTGTTGTCATATCAGAGCTAGTCCTCATTGCCTTGTATGCTCAAAGTCTGAAAAAGTCTTTCATTATACTTATTGATATAGATACTTTACAAATTCCCCCCCCCACACACACACACAAAGTATATTTCTGGTCTTAGCATCTTTATGTATAAAAGTGACAATCAAAAACTGAACATTTTTTATGAAACCAACAAGCTCACCACTGGGAAAAATATACCTAAAAGGATAAAGAAGGAAGTACCTTTACTCTACAAATAACATTGATATGTTTGAAGTATTGACCAAACATGGTACATCAGATATGTTCATGTAGTTCAGTAAATGCTGAAAATGAATTCTTCCTTTGGTAGGGATTGTGACACATTAATCCTATTATTTTAAATATTTTTCTTCCTTGAAAGTTGAAATGTATCATCCCTAAACACATGTTTCTAATTAATTTTCTTTGAAATTTTAAACCTGGACCTATCAGTAGAAATTGAATAGATTCAAAGTAACATATTTGTAGGCTGTATAACTAAAGGATATGGAAGTCATTTTTAGTTCCTTGAGAAATGAAGCAATTTTGTGTTCAGCAACTGCAAAGTGAACTGGAAATTGGTTCTCAAGGTGGAACCAGGAAGCTGCAGTCATTTCTAAATGGGTGTCATTCCTGAATAGAGTTGTTTCTGGTGACTTCTTTGCATAAATATCTGTCCCTCTGCACTTAAAAAAAAAGAGAAAATAATACTTTTCCACATACTTTATTGACTTCCTTTTATATTCTTTCTTCCTTTTGGTTTCAAACATCCTGAAAAATATTAAGGGCAGGGAGAGCAAATTTAGGCAGCTGACAAAAGCCCTAACTAAACTACTCAGGGCAATAGGGTAGTTAATTTCTGTCCCTAACCATTCTATGGTTTCTTCAAGACAACAATAACAATGAAAAAAAAAAAACAACAAAACAAAACAGGCAAGTCATTACAGGTATATACTTACTCAATTTATTTCCTACACTGTTCTGAGCAGTATCTTTGGGAGGAATAAGTGATCGGCAGTACTTAAAAGCTCTCATGAGTTTACAGAACCAAGTTAGCCCTTTATATATATCTTGTTCTTTGCATTCATTTTATCATTCTTTACTTATAATTTCTGCCAGGATATATTAAGTAGAAATAAAAATATGGACCTTCGTGTTTGCATAAAAATAATAATATTGATTCAGAAGATGGAAGGATATTTCATGTTATTTCACATGGAAGGGAAAGCTAGGGAAAACTATGAGAAAAGTTGAATATATTCAGGGAACAAAAATTGTTATACTGATGTGGTTAGCACACAGTTCTCAGAGAAATGAGAAAGCTAGAATAAGCCAATCCTAAAATGTCATGTTAATCATCTGTCTTTTATTTGACAGGTAAAAGAAGATATGAGCCAACGAAGCCATGTACAAAGTTTGGCCAATCAGTTTTCTCTCATGCTCATCACCCTTCTGATGGAAACAGCCATGCCTACAACCTCTATTCAGGGAGCATCCCTGGCTGATTCCATTTTTGTAGGAATGACCAAGCTTCTTCCACATGACCCCAATCATCTGACTACAGCTGATTTAAAGAGATAGGAACTCTGTGGGTATGAGGTGCCTGGGTGTAAAGGCACCCTTCAAACTTAGATGATAAGCAATTCTTTAAAATAACCCAAATGCCTATGTCCAGAAATAGGAACAAGTGATACCAGGAGACAGAAGGTTTACAGCGGGCATGGAAAAAGAGAAGACATGAAAGACACTCTGAAGAAGTAAGGACAGGGAGTAACTGAGTCCCATTTCCGGACAGACACTAGCAATGGGAATTAGCAGACCTCCTCTGCCTTACATGGAGCTCTTGAGGCATCAGTAGAAGTCACAAAAGCAAGGTGGCAAAGACTGCATGTATTATTCTATCTTTGTGAAAGAAATAGGAAAATATCTATTCATGTTTGCTTGTATTTTCACAAACACTAAAAAGTGCATAAACAACAAGGAAAAGTATCTACGTCTGGGAATAAGGAGATGAGGTGAAGTGAAACAGTAAGAATGGAGATGGGGGTGAGAGCTAAATTTATTTCCTCTCAACTGTAATTTTTTTTAATCTAAAAAGGACTTTATTTCCAGTTATATATACCCTTATAAGAGATTTTAAAGCCAAAAAATTTGTCTCAGGCTTTCACTGTCTGGAATTCATTCTTTCCTACAGGGAAATCATTGACTGAGTCCTTATGAAATAATTAAGGGTAGGCTTATGCCCTGATGCACTATAATCCCCAAAAAGGGATTTAACTTTCTCTCATTCTGATTATTTCGGTTTCTGTGATAAAATGACCTGAGACAGTCCGAGTTGGAATCAATGGATGGTTTCTGCTCTCCCTTCAAGTTTGCCGTAGGTCCCAGCCAGGGCCTTGGGCAAGAAATAGCATCTTTTGGAAGAAATATCAAAGACAGTCAGCCTTAGTGTCTCAATGAAAAGGATTGCATCAGATATTTTCAGCAAATGATGCCTCAAGGAATAGACTCTGGGATGCATACTTCGCAGCTATGACTAGCTACTATTATACTAGCCAGCATGAGCAATCACTTAATAGACTGTGAGACAAGCCTTAAGCTCAGGATTTCCAGGAAGCAGGTGATGAAAATAATCACTGTTATAGAACAAAACATAATTCCAAATTTTAAAGCAATAAATAATGAAGGGAATCTGATTGTGGAATATCCTGAATTTTGGGGGGAATACTGTGTTTTTTTTACCTTTTTAAAATGGGCTTTTTAAAGAATAGGTTTCATTTTACGGAAAAACCACAAAAATAGTGCAGAGAATTTCAGTGTACCTCATACCCAGTTCCCTTATTGTTGACATATTACATTCATAGATACATTTGTTACAATTAATGAAACACTATTGATATATTATCTAAATACAGTTCATTTGAATTTCCTTAGTTATTCCATAACATTTATTGTTTCAGGATCCCATCCATAAAACCACATTGTATTTGGTCATCATGTTTCCTTAGGTTGCCCTACACTAGAACGACTTCTCTGACTTTCATTTTTTTGTGATGACCTTGGCAGTTTTGAGGAGTACTGGTTAGGTAGTTTGTAAAATGTCTCTCCATAAGATTTTGTTAATGTTTTTCTCATAATTAGACTGAAGTTATGGTTCTTAGAAAAAAGACCACAAATGTAAAAGATCATTATCTTCACAACACTCGAAGGTACATGTGATTAACATGACTCATCATTGTTAATATTGATCTCCATCACCTGTCAGAGGCAGTGTTTGCAAGGTTATTCCAGACTTTATGATGTTTCCCCCCTTTCCATATTGCACTCTTTGGAAGTCTTAAGAGACCATTTGTTTGTTTGTTTTTAATTTATTTTGTCATTTATTTAAATCATTATGGAAGCATGAATATATATTACATGAGTTACAGTCTAATACCACATTTTTGTCATTGTTGTTTGTATATTATTCACTTTGTTGTTCTAATGGTTCTTTTTTGAGCACTTCCTTATCTCTTTGAAGTAGAAGTGGTTCCAGGCTATTTTATACATTCCTTGTCCCAGCCACAGAATTAGACATTTTTCCAAGAAGATCTTGTTCGTTTGTTTAGAGAATGGAATTAGAAACCAAGTCTTGGGTATTGGATCTTTTCATTGGTACTAGGATGCCCTTTCTTCTAGTCTTTCTCAGTGGACAGAGTCTGGATATATATGTGTGTATACTAACCTACATTTAGTAAAATCTCTCCTCTAAAAAAATCCCTGCACTTTACCTATTTAGCCCTTTTCCCCTTCCCAAACTGGCAAACACTGGTTTTTATTTGTTCTTATTTTATAATGTTGTGTAAATGGAATCATACAGTTTGTAGCATTTTCCATTTGGTTTGTTTCACTTTGCAATATATATTTCAAATTTATCCATGTTGTAGTTCATTCATATTTTTTAAAGATTTATTTATTTATTTGAGAGAGAGACAAACAAGCTGGGAGAGGGGCAGAGTCAGAGGGAGAGGAGAAGCATACTCCCCACTAAGGGTGGAGCCAGACTCTGGCTTGATCTCTTAATTCTGAGATCACCACCTGAGCCTGAGCCTGAGCCAAAACCAAGGGTTGGAGGCTTAACCAACTGAACCACCCAGGCATGCCAGTTCATTCATTTTTATCAATGAATAGTACTCCACTGTATGCATGCATGTACCACAACTTATCCATTTACTTACTGAAGGATATCTTGGTTACTTCCATTTTAGGGTGATAATGAATAAAGCTGTTATAAACATTACTTTCATGAAGGTTTCTGTGTGTACATAAATTTTCAAATCAGTTAGATAAGTATCTTTGCAGTAAGATTGCTACATTGCATAGTGAGACTATATTTAGTTTTATAGGTAACTATCAAGACTATCTTCCAAAGTGGCTATACCATTCCCCATGGAAGGAGCAGTGAATGAGATTTCCTATTGCTCTGTATCACTGACAGCAATTGGTATTGTCAGTTTTATTAATTTCTTTATTTTTAGGCCATCTCATAGATGTGTCATTATAGTTCATTGTTGTTATAATTTGCATTTAATTTCCCTATGAAAAATGATGTTGAGCTTTGCACATGCTTATTTTCCATATGTATATCTTCTTTGGTAAATGTTTGGATATCTCATTGACTTAATTAGGTTGTTTATTTTCCTATTATTTAGTTCTAAGAGCAGTTTTCTAGCCTTACCTTTTGATTCTTTCTCCTAATTTCCATACCTCTGCTAACATGACATTATTACTCATCTAGTTTTACATGTTGTCTACTTTTGTGAATAGAGCCCTTAACATATTAATTATAGTTATTTTCAATTCCATGGCTGAGAAATCCAACAATTGGATCATATTTATAAAAGTCTTGTTCTGGTAGATGTCTCTTCAGACTTTCTATTTTCTGGTCTTTTTTCATGCCTTGGATTTTCTTTTTCTTTTTTCTTTTTCTTACAGTTTTATTTTTAAGTAATCTGTACACCCAATGTGGGGCTCAAACTTACAACCCCGAGATCAAGAGTCACAAGCGCTACTGACTGAGGCAGCCAAGAGCCCCATGCCTTGAAATTTTTTGCTGAAATTCAGACATGCTGTATCCGCAAAGGTAATAGGCCGTTAATAGAGAATTTATATGAATCTGGCTAAGGCCTGAGCTGTGTTTATTAATGTTTGTTATAGCTATTGGTACCAAAGACTTCAAATCCCTCTGGTGTCCTTGTTTTCATCTCCCTTCTTGACTTAGGGCTTCTATAGGTACGTCTGCTCTGAACAAGTTGGTATGTTGTGGCACTTTCAGTTATAATCAACTGTTATCATTCAGGAGCCCTGTTGAGGGGATGGGAGGGTGTGAGGAAAGGGGTGTATTCTATAATCTTCTGATTGAATTTCAGTATTTAGTGGGAATGTGGGCTTCACAAGTGTTTCTTTTTCTTTTTTTTAAAGATTTTATTTACTTATTTGAGAGAGAGAGAGTTAGCAAGTGAGAGAGCAGGAGGGGGGTAGGCAGAAGGAGAGGGAGAAACAGACTCCCCACTGAGCAGCGAGTCCTACTCCTGGCTTGAAGCAGGGACTCCAGGATCACGACCTGAGCAGAAGACAGATGCTTAACAAACTGAGCCACCCAGGCGCCCCTTCACAAGGGTTTCTGTTCTTCCTCCAGACATATGTTTAGATCCCTACAAAACCACCCTCTATTCCTTTCCCAGCTGCAGTAATCCCAACATTATTCGCTTGATGTCCTGCCCCTGGTTGACAATGTTTTCTTTTCCTGAGGTGAGGGAAGAAGGTGCTGGTTTTGTTTTCAACACTCTCTCATACTTTTTGTTCTGACACTATTTACTTTTAACACTGCTGAAACTGACTTGATTTGTCTCTTTTGTTTAAGCATTATTTTGTTTATTTTGTCAGTGACATTATTTTATTGCAATCAAACTAGATAGTGAGGACAATATAAATACTTGTTGTCTGCAATCTCAAAATCCAGATTTAATACCATTTTTTTTGCTGTTAATCTTATAGCATTTTATCTATGATAATTTATTTTTATGAAATGTGGTCATATTATATATATTTTTTGAACTGCTTCCTTCAACCAAGAATATACTGAAAGAACTTTGTGTGTCTATAATTATATCCCTAGACTAGAATTATAAATTTAATAAAGTAAGTTTTATATGTGTATTATAATATAGTTAACAAATCACCATTTGTTGACCATTTTGGTTGGTCCTATTTTGCTCATACAAAATATACTGCAGTAAATATCTTTATGCATGAATTTGTAAAAAGTCTACTATTAATCTTTTTGGATAAATTCCCTTACGTGGTATTTTTGAGCTAAAAACTATCTTTAAGACTTTTTTAAAACATTTAAAATTGTGGTTAAACACACTCTTTTATGCCTTTGATATGAATTGGCAATGCGATGTCCTGAAAGTTAGTAACAATTTACTTCCCTACCAACGCTATATGGCCGTCCATAACTAAGTATTTTACATATTAGAAGAAAAGTATGTCTCTCCTGGGATGAATTCTCTCAGGGAATTCTTATGGGAGTATAACGCTTCATCCTCAGTCCATTTTACACACATGGAATCCTCTTAGGAAAACCAACGTTTAAATTTATTAAAAGAAAAGGATTGATATTACTGCTCTTTCTGGATCCCTCAGTCTGAGAGTGTGGATAGATGAATAAGTTTTTAAACACTTATTCTCAGAAGACCACCATCTTCTACATAAGTATCCACATGCTTGAGCTCCCACAGATATGACAGATTTTATTTGTTATTTTAGACCAGGGAACCTAATTTTCCTCATATGTATGATAGGAACTGGTGCGAAGAGAGAAACAGAAAAAATAACAAAAAGCTCCAAAGTCACACTTCCCAGATAATATGCTAATGAATATCGCTTTATTTTTTTAACTTCAATTTTCTTCTTAAAAAAAAAAAGTTCAGCATTTCTTTATTGTATTTCTCATCTGGTAATTGGAAATAATCTCCGAAATTCTCTATCAGTGCTTCCGAATCCATTGTGAACTGAAGATGATATTTGTTTAAATATCAGCTAATTTAATAGAACATTTAATATTGCAAGCAAACAAATACTGCTTTTAAATGTATCTAAAAGGCAACTGGAGACAACTTAGGTAATTTGTGTACTTGTAATATATTATTGTTGGCTCTCTGTGTATTTTGGAAAGCAATTTTCCATGAAATTGCTGTTACCTTTTAAATATAAGATCATTTTGTTCAATGCTCATTTAAGGGAATTACCCCCTCTGTATAAATATCATTCAGGCTAACTACACAAAAGGTGCCAACATATTAATACATTTAAATGTATGGCCTAGGGGATAAAGGGATACTTTTCTATATTCTAAGTTAGACATGATTATCATTTGGCTTAGCACATTTTTCTAGCTGATTTGTTTGGGTAATGCTATATTTGACCCCAACGACCTCAGAACATATAGGCCCCATTTTATACACTAGGAATCCCAAATGATAGCTAAATGTTAAACTATCTTGCTAATAAACATCAACAGAATTCAAAATCAAAAATATTTCAAGTAACATTTTCCTAGAAATTATTTGTTGAAAGGAATACTATCAAAACTTTTTCATTATTATTTCTCTAATAGAAAAGTATGCATTTCTTGTTCTTTTCCTGGTACCTGGAATCTTAATACTTCTTTTGGATTTCTAGGCCTTACATGGTATACCCATCTGAGTTATCCATCTCATGATTGTAGATAAGCTAATCCTCTTAGCAATCAAGAGACTTGTTTTCTTCTTCTTTTTTTTTTCCTAGAGAGGCTCCACCATATTTTGCCTATATTTCCATTCATCTATGAGAAATTGTGATAAAGAAATCACATCTTTAAGAAGCAGAATCTCAGGGAAATTGGTGATTAGAAACCTGGAGATCATCTGAAATGTCTCCTGTGCTGGAAGGCTTCATTTACCACATTTATGTATGTTATTCTCAGTAGTTTACTCAACATACTGATACTCCCTTTATTTCTCTTATGTCAATGTTCTCTTTCATTTCACAGAATAATTTTTCCAATTCTTTGCCAATCTTCTTATGCTCCCTACGTAATCAACCTTTGTGGTAACAGAGTCACTTTGTGTGGCCAAGATATCCTAAAACATCACATATGATATATAGTTCAAGTCATTTACTGTAGAATTTTCAGTATAAAGGATGCTCAATTCTATACCCTTTCTGTACTTTAAAAAATTGCATTGGTTTTTATTTTCCTTCTGGTTATGTAAAGACAAACTAGGTTTTATACAATTGGAAGGTACTAAGAAATGGAGTGAGCATTCTGAAAAAGACTGAGGATATGGGTTGAATTTGTTATCTGTGATGTAACCATTCTAGAAGGTACATGATTATCAGAGGGAATATTATGAGGATAGTAAAAGAAAGCTTAAAGAATGATAACAATGAAAGTTCATGAAAAGACAGATTACAGAAAGAACTTCATTTTATGTGATAAACAAGAATGGCAGGGATGCATACCGTGGCAGTATTAAATGGGTTTACAATTCGAAGTGGAACTTTGATATCAAATTTTGTTAGATCATACTGGTCTTGACTTTGAGTTTAAAGAACAGAATAGTTTAGGAATAGTCTGATGGTTCAGTGGTCTCTCTCCAGTTCTTTAACTTTATATCATCATCACTGTGTTCATCAACACTGCCACTCTAGTTAACAGTTTTGAGCACCTAATATTTACTAGGGTTGGCAACCAGAATCTTACACCCACAGTCTCATGTATGTTCAGATAAAATGAGACCTTATATGATTTTCCAAGTTTAAAGGGCTGAGATTTAAACTTCCGTGTCTAAATCACTAGTCCATGTTCTTTCTAAAATATGCCATTGACTCTATCCCACTCATAAATGGCATTTAAGTAATTCACCCATGCTTCTTATTTTTAACTTCCCAATTGCTCCTTCATATTAGATTCTTCTTAATGAAGAATAATCTTTCTGTCCTTGAAGAAAAACACACAGGCTACACAGGCTATTTTTTTAAAAGGATTTTTGATCATCATCCACCTGACACAAGGACATTGCTACATAATGACTGCTTATTGGGAAAAGATGGATTTTTTTTTTTTTAAAGATTTTATTTATTTATTTGAGAGAGAGAGAGAGAAAGTGAGAGAGAGCCTGAGAGGAGAGAAGGTCAGAGGGAGAAGCAGACTCCCCGCGGAGCTGGGAGCCCGATGCGGGACTCGATCCCGGGACTCCGGAATCATGACCTGAGCTGAAGGCAGTCGCTTAACCAACTGAGCCACCCAGGCGCCCGAAAAGATGGATTTTTAAGCAGCCCTGATGCCACTGTAGTGATTCCAAGCTCTGTCCTTACCTCAGATCTTATTTATGAACTCCTGCTTAAAAGATGGTAGTTTCTTAGTTTTTATTTCATGCTAAGAACAGTACCTCACACTAAGTATACTAAGAAGTATGGGTGGTATTCACTGGAAAACATATGAGATTTTATGGATTAAATGAACCAGGACCAGAGGAAAAAATCCTCCTGGGCTTTTAGTTGCTGGAGAAGAATACTGATTAAATTAGTAAGTAAGCAAAAACATTTAAGGAAACCTTATAATAATATTAAAATGAATTAAAAATATTCTTGTGAGGGTGATGTCTATATGAATTTGAACATCACGACTTAATTAGATATTTGAGTAATGGTCAGAGATGTCTAGCAAGTGATGAGAAAAGCTCCAGCAATACCTATACAGCCTTCTTTGGGTTCCCTACCAATGCAAAACCCCACTAGTACTGCAAACGCTGATGGGGCTTCTGACAGAGTCACTGTATAACCTGGAGCCCACTGAAGACTCACAGGCTGCCAAATGAGCTCTTTTTCTCCCTGTTAACCTTCAATAATTAGAGGAATTATAAATTTGTGGGATTTGTGCTCCATCTAGGGACCTCCCCTTTTCTCCTTGTATAGGCCAAAGGAAAATGGAAGGTAAAAATATGAGCTTAACTAATTTAAACATTCCTTGTCCCTACCTACAACTAAATATCTGAGATAGGTCTGTAGGAATGCAAAATGCAACCTGAATAACTGCTATAAACTACCACTAATATTTCAAAATTGTGGATTAGAGTCTGTGATTTCAAAACCACTGATGACTTTATTGCATCACGAACAATGGTACATTAACATTTCACTTAAGATCTATTTATTTATCAGTTGAGTATCACCAACAAAACTTGGATTGCTTAATTTTTGACTTTACAGTTAGAATGATAAAAAAAAATCAAGTGTGAAATGGTTTACCCCACGCCAATATCCAGTCTTGAAGTTCCTATGAAACACCAATTCCTTCTCAAAGTGCATCTAAATTAGAATCACCTGAAATACTAGCTAACCTGCACATCCCAGTAAAGACATTCCAGTAAAAACATCCCTTGTAAAAACACTAGCTAACCAGACTAAATCAGAAACCCTGGGAGCCGGAACATGGCATCTGTATTTTCACAAGACTCCCAAATGATTTCAATCACAGAGAGAGTTGAGAATCATGTTTTAGCACATTCCGGGGGATCTCTCATCAACCTTGTGCTTTTTGTTATACTGCCATGTCTCAAATTCAAACCCGCATTTATATACTTGGCTGGTACAGAAACTTTGAAAATTACATGACTCCTCTGCCAGTGGCTCCCGTTACACTGTCTTTATAAGGCAGCAAAGGGAGAAGGGAAGACAGAAAGAGGGAGAAGTCACATGCTCCTTTCTGTCTGCTTGTTCCTGCCAGCCTCATCCCAGTGAAGCTTTTTTCACTCTGCACTGGCAGTTTGTTCCCATGCCTTCAACTGATGTGTCTGCAGTATTTCCAACACTCACAAAAACAGTACTACTGTTAGCTAGGATGCCACAGGAAGTTACTCAAATCACAGGGCTGAAAGCTGTCAGCAGAAGAGAAGAGGGATGGCTTTTGTTTTGCAAAACCAGCAATTCCCACCAGGGAGACACCTAGGTAGGTGTTTCACTAAGAGCCCCTTACTAGGTGATTAGCCTCAGAGCCCCTTATGTGAGCCAGTCTGAGCCGGTTAGGAGCTGAGGACCTGTGCAGAAGCAACCCTGAGTTGTCCCAAAGTTACCTTTAGCTCATAAAACTAAGATCTCCTCCTATGAGAAGAACTTCCTGCCACTTTTTTGAACAAATGATATATGCGCTAGCACGCCGACATGCTAAGCATGAGCATTTAACCCAAATGCTGAAATAATAGAATATGTATAAATTTCCTAATGCATATGCAAGCTTTCTACCCCTGCCACCTCAGCACACTGAAAAAAAGCTTCCTGTACTAGCCCCACTGGGAAACAGTGCTTTTGGAACTATCTTCCTGTCTCCTTACTTGCTGCAAGTAATAAGAACTATTTGCTCAAACCAAAAGGACTTGGGCTGATCTACTGGCTAAAGCACCCAAAGGGTGAGCCCTTTGTCACTGGTGACACTACAGGCCTCCTTTCCATGCCTTGCACGTCAATTATCTCTACCTCTTTGCTTGGTTCCTACTGCGTTAGGGATAGTAACTTTTTCTCTGAAGGTATTACCTATGAGATACTTCTGTCACTGTGTTTTTGTTTCTTTGTCAGTTTCTTAATACTTGATTAAAAATTCTTTGATTTAAACTCTCTTTGTTAAAATAATTGACATATTTTTTCTTCTCCCTAATAGATCCTGGAAAATTCAAGCTTCAAAGAAATAAATTCAACATCCTCCCTGCCTCATGAAAATTCATCACACGTCATAAGACAGCTCTTTTTCTTGGAAAGTTTTTCTTCAAAGGGACCAAATTCAGTTTCTCTGCTTGTGCAATGCATCTTAAGTTTTGGTACATAAAGGTGGGCACCTTGTTATAATCCTGGCAAAGCAGAGGCTTAATCATGTGTAACGTTATTCTATTTCCCCTGAGATATTTTACTTTCTGTTTTAAAATAAAGTCATATATTATAAATGGGTGAATCGCATCATTATGATCAGTTTTTAAAGTATATCTTACCATTAATCCTTTCAATAAACATGAAAAGAAGGCACCAGTACCCTCACTAGAGATGTACAATCTCAAACCTGTGCACATTAAGGTGACTAAGTTGACTATTGGTAATTTATAAGACTGGCAAATGATAGTGATGTTTCCACTACACTAATTTTATACAAAAATGCTCTTATGGCACTTAAATAGCCTGTATTTTTATCTTGAATGATCCAAAAAGAAATAAAAAGTGTCTCAGCTAGATTGCTGGTTTTGGCATCTGACTGGTTCCTACAGGGCACTCACCTGAAATTGCCAAGGGGAGAAGAAAAAAACAACAAAAAATACAGGAAGAAGTAGAAAGACATCCTCAGGTTGAATGTTTATAATAGTCCTGCAGGTTTTTTAATTATTAAAATATTATATGATAATTTTAGAGTTGACAGTTTACATATATATTACATTCCTATTCTTTTTGCTTTAGCTATACTTCTGAAAATTTATCACTTTACTATTGTAAGTATTTTTGATAGTATCACACACTATAATAATATATGAATCATTTATTCAGGAACATTTATCTTATTATCATCAAAATATGTGGTCTGATGGTATATAAGAATCAACACTGACAGAAGTATAATAATTTAAACTGTTTGCCTTTCTTTTTGGATATGGATTTGTTACATAAGCAGTAGTAAATACTGACTCTTCTTTCAACATATGAAATCAATTTTATCCTCTGCAAAAATAATAATTACTCTTTATGAATTCAGTAGAGTAAATAATTTTTATATTTAAAAGTAAGTCAAGGGGCACCTGGATGGCTTAGTCAGTTAAGCATCTGGCTCTTGATTTTGGCTCAGGTCATGATCTCAGGGTCCTGAAGGTGAGCCTCATATTGGGCTCTGTGCTGAGCAGGAAGTCTGCTTGAGGACTCTCTCCCTCTTCCTCTGCCCCGACCCCTCTCTAAAATAGATAAATAAATCTAAAAAAAAAGAAAGTTAATAAGGGCTAATGTGTTTTAAATACCCAGGTAGCTAGAGAAGTGTGATTTTCATTGGAAATAGCATTCAAAAAAAATAAAAAAACTTACATGTAGACCCAATCTTTTTCTTCCTAAGAAAATCGATGATTTTTAACAATCATAGGAAATAAAAAACACTGATTTTGAGTTATAATTTACTCTAACATCATTAACTTCTTATGATTTTCCCAAACTTTTATACTGGGGAAAAAATAAATTTCTCTTTAGTTTAGAACTGCATTATCTGCATTGAGCATGAATGGTACGTTAATTAATGCTGGTATAAAGGAGAAGTGATCTGAGCCACAGGCATTCACCTAGGTTTTGCAACTGGTGAAGACAAAGTCAGTGCCTTTTAGTGCTGAAAGGAAGCAACTTTACTCTTTAGCAATTCCACTGAAATTTTTCTTAGCTAAAATTAATTCTAAGTGTGTTAGAAAATATCAGAGAGAGTGGAGAGGTAACTTTGTTCCTTGGTCTCTCTTGTTTCAGATGCAGACAACCGAATACAGCAGGCAGGTTCCAGAGGGCTAATACTTTCCATCCTAGGTTGGATTCACTGGTCCAGAAGAAGAGAGAAATTTTAGGCTTCTCAAGATTTAATCAAAGAATGAAAAAGTCTTGAGCTCAAATTAACTGTTTACATCTTATTTCTTAATTTGAATGGGTTACAGATTTTATACAATCCAATTTAGAACCCAGAGCAGAAAGTCTCATTATGAATTTTCTAATGGATGATTACCTCATCTTGTTTAACATTTCCAGGATTTAATTTCTAAAAAGGAGCCCATTCTTTTGTGATCCATCTTTAATCTTTAGTCAAATTATGCCCAAAACTTCCTGCAGTTGATACTAATTTTACCTTTATAACTACAAAGGATAATCTCAATAATTTTTCTCTATTGTATTCTTACAAATGTGTCGTCAGCTATCATGCCCTCCAATACCATGTTTTATTGTTTTGTTTGATACCACCAAACATACTTCAGATAATGTAGTTTACATCTCTTCACCATCCTCACTTCCTCAGGGAGTATTACTACTTTTTGCACCACAGTATTATTATTCAGAAAACCATAAATCTACTAACAAGACAAAACAGAAAAAAATATAAAAAGTCCAAGCTGTGTTTCTATTAATGAGGAATTAAATTACAAGTGTTCTTCCTTATACTGAGTTTTGGGGCTACCGATGGATCCACATTTTTATTTATTATTTTTTAATTAAAAAAATTTAATTAAAATTTTTTTGGATCCACATTTTTTAATGGAGTAATGTAAGGCAGGTTTTTCTTCTCACATTCTCATATCTATATATTTTTATCTAATTATAAAATTTGATAAATTTGGAGAAATTGATCAATTTAGCATATGATGCAGCATGCCATTTAGCAAATGATGCAATTTTTTGAGCACCAACAACTTTTCTATAACTGTAGATATAAACAGTATCATATAAAATAACTATATAGTATATATCTGTTACAGAGGGGAAATTAGAGAAGAAAAATTTTCAACTATACCTATGAGATCTTATCTTGCATTAAATAATACTACAAAGCTCTGCGACTCTTTCCATATGAATACTACCTAACCACTATTACTAACCACCAAGTAATGGACCAGACATTAAAGTAAGCTTCTTATAAGCCTTATCTCGTGTGTTTTGTCCAAAAGACCTAAGGTGAAGTGTCAGTAGTCCCATTTAAGAGATGAGAAAGCAGGGCATCTAGTTAAACTATTTGTAAAGGACATGACTACCACGAAGCCAAGTCCAAATTCAAGAACAACTCTTTCTGATTCCAAAGATAATTCATATTTCCACATCAGAAAAATATCTACTTTTCCTTGAATAAACACACTAGGCATTACATATATTATTTACTTTGTATCACAAACACAAATAAAGTATGAATACTTGGTAAAGATGCATTCATAAATTGATATGTGCAAATCCTTCACATCCAGAACACATTTCTAGAGAAAAATAGTGTCTAAAATTGTTGTACCTGTATTGTGATATGCCTTCTTAGTGGTGTTTTTGGCTCTGCTATTAAGTCATTAGTCAATGCCATGAGATTCTGAGATAATCTTGTAGTATCATTACCCTGGTCTTTCAGTCTGGCGCAAAATTTAATATTAGTTCAGTAAACACATGGGTGCTAGGTGTGTAATGCAACTGTGCTCCAGATCTGCATATTGCTGCCTCCTTCTCATCATTTAGGACCTTGCTCAACCACTTCCCGCTCCCTTGTTATCTATCCACCTTTATTTCACCAGCTCCCTCTCCCTCTCACCTATCCTTTACACGAGATGTAACTCAGTCATTTAACCCTTGATCTCTTGTTTTTATTTTTCCCCTTTATAATAATGACCACTACTATCTGAAATAACCTCAGCTGTGTGTGTGTGATTGTTTTGTTTATATTTATATTATCAGTCTCCCCACACTGGTCTGTCCACTTGCTGAAAAAAGAGCACTCATCTAGGCTGTTTACCTCTTCATCCTCAGTGTCTAAAACAGTGCCTTTCCGGGAAAGAATATCCAATGGAAAAAAGACAGTCTCTTCAACAAATGGTGTTGGGAAAATTGGGCAGCCACATGCAGAAGAATGAAACTGGACCATTTCCTTACACCGCACACAAAAATAGACTCGAAATGGATGAAAGACCTCAATGTGAGACAGGAATCCAGCAAAATCCTTGAGAAGAACACAGGAAACAACCTCTTTGACCTCAGCCGCAGCAACTTCTTCCTAGAAACATCATCAAAAGCAAGGGAAGCAAGGGCAAAAATGAACTATTGGGACTTCATCAAGATCAAAAGCTTTTGCACAGCAAAGGAAACAGTCAACAAAACCAAAAGACAACCAACAGAATGGGAGAAGATATTCGCAAATGACATATCAGATAAAGGGCTAGTATCCAAAATCTATAAAGAACTTCTCAAACTCAACACCCAAAGAACAAATAATCCGATCAAGAAAT
>CM052885.1:35979412-36073273 GCA_028534135.1 Potos flavus
GAAAACAGTATGGAGTTTCCTCAAAAAGTTGAAAATAGAGCTACCCTACGACCCAGCAATCACACTACTGGATATTTACCCTAAAGATACAAATGTAGTGATCCGAAGGGGCACGTGTACCCAAATGTTTATAGCAGCAATATCCACAATAGCCAAACTATGGAAAGAACCTAGATGTCCATCAACAGATGAATGGATAAAGAAGGTGTGGTATATTTATACAATGGAATACTATGCAGCCATCAAGAGAAATGAAATCTTGCCATTTGCAATGACGTGGATGGAACTAGAGGGTATTCTGCTAAGCGAAATAAGTCTATCAGAGAAAGACAATTATCATATGATCTCCCCTTATATGATGAATTTGAGAGGCAGGGCGGGGTTGTGAGGGGCAGGGGAGGGAAATGAAACAAGAGGGGATCAGGAAGGAGACAAACCATAAGAGATTCCTAAACTCGTGTAAAAAAAAAAAAAAAAAAGAGACTCCCACACTCACGAAACAAACTGAGGGTGGCTGGGGGGTAGGGGTGGGTAGGGATAGGGTGGCTGGGTTATGGACATTGGGGAGGGTATGTGCTATGGTAAGTGCTGTGAAATGTGTAAGCCTAATGATTTACAGACATGTACCCCAGGGCAAATAATACATTATGTGTATTAATCAATCAATCAATAAATCAATCAATAAATAAAACAAAAAAAGTGCCTTTCACATGGGAACTTCCAACACTTTAATAGATGGATACACATGAGCACACACATACATACACCGTGAGGTTTCTACTCCACCTTAAGAAAGTTAAATAATTTTTACAATATGTAAAGAACATTACACATAGCTTGATGAAATAACTCCTTCTTGATAACATTTCTAAGATTTAAAGTTGAAAAAATAGTACTTGAAGTTTTAGTAGCATTAAACACACGAGGAACATAAACCATCTATTGTTCTTCTAAATATGTGATCAATAATTATATGTTGATTATACACAAATGCAAATATAAGTTAGTGTATTAAGCAAAGTTCTCCAAAGAGACAGAATATATTTTTTTCTCATGTATGTGTGTGTATATATGGGGGGGGGGGTAGTAAGGACAAGCAGAGAGAGAGAGGAGAAACAGACAGAAAGACAGACAGACAGACATTTATTACAGAAACTGACTCATGGTTTGGGAGGCCTAGAAGTCCCACAGTCTGTAAGCCATAAAATCAGAAAAGCTAGTAGTATAATTCAGATGAAGTCTGAAATCTTAAGACTCTGGGGGAGGTCAGTGGCTTAAGTCTTGGTCTGATTCCCAAAACCCAAGGACCAGAAGCATCTATGTGTGAGGGCAAGAGAAGACAGATGACTCTGCTCAGAAAGTGAATTCACCCTTTCTCTGACTTTTTGTTCTAATCTGGCTCTCAGTGAATTGGATAACGTCTGTCCTCACTGGTGAGGGCAGATCTTTACTGGGTCTACCGATGCAGATGCTATTCTCTTCCAGAGACAACCTCGTAGACATACCCTGAAATGTTTTACAGCTATCTGGGCATCCCTTCGTCTGGTCAAGCTGATGTATAAAATTGACTATCATACTGAATGTGAGGAAATTAGTCTCAGGCTGCTTGTTTAGGAGTGATATTGGGCGTGGAATTATTTACTACCATAGTCTCTATGCACATTGTTCTGCAAACACTTCAGGTTATAGAATGTCCTCTGCATCCTAATACACTCCTATAATCAAATAGACACCAAAATGTGCTGATGCTTATAGAGACTGAACTGAGATTTTATTATTATTATTTTTTGGAAGAAAAACCTAGTGTGATAGAGACATAGAAAGAACTTTTATATATAGTGTTGGACTTGGCAACTGACCTGCTTGTAGAGGGATAGGTGGGATAACTGTTCTTAATTAATCTTCTTATTAGCATTTCATATTAAACAGTCATTCAAGAAACATTACTCAAATTATCATTCTGTATTTATCTGGCCAATTTCATAGCTCATCATCCAGGCGTCTTTCCTCAGACTAATCAAGGATAAGTCCTAGCTACAAAGACTACTGAGTCAAGCTTACATACAGTATTCTGTGGAGTGAAGCCTAAATTAAAAGAATAGGATAATGTTCTCAGTGGGGGAAGGGAAGAGATAAATCTTAGGAAAGGAGCAAAAGGAAAACAATAACCATAATTTCCTTAAATCTAAGATGGAGAAAACAAGAAAAGGTATGATACCTGAATTCCAAAGATGAAGCAAAATAAACAATTCCTAAATATCAACTTGTTATTAGAAGTATGAAAATCACAAAGTCTTAATCCAATACAAATAAGAAGTGCATGATAAAAACCAAAATGCACCATCTCTTTCTCTCAATTCCGGGACCATATTTCATACTACGAAAGTATTTGCCATAAAATTTCTCTTTCATTCTGCCTTTTCTCTCATATACATGTTATCTCATATACATGTTATTTTTCAACAACTTGGAGAATGATACATGTGTATGTAGTTAATATTTATAGCCACTAATCTTTTATTATTTAAAAATAATGCTATAACAATTATGTTTGAACTTATATTTTATACACATATGTTATAATTATAGTGTGTATTATTTGAGAGTAAAATTGCTGGGACAAATGACACCTACTATAAAATCTCTTCCAAAAGAGTCTATTTTCACTCCCACAAACATAACAGGAATCTTCTTTATCTATATGCTCACCAACACTGGATTTTATCAAACTTTTAAAATGCTTTCTTCCAAGCCAATCTGGTGAGAAATTTTCTACTATTTCTTCAAGTGACTTCATTCTCAACACTGAGAAGAAGAATTCTGTCATTTGTTTGCAGAAAATTATTCCTATAAAATTTGTGAACTTAATTTTTAATTCTGATTGTTGAGTTTCCTTTCTGTAATTGTTAATGAATATATTTAATCACAGAATGCGTTTTTTTGTTACCAAAAAAAAAAAAGAGAAAAACATTGTAATAAGGAGTGAAATGGAAGATATAAAAAGTTATAAATTTAACTTACAGATATGAAAAACACAACGTCAGAAATTAAAAAAACAAACTCTGAAAGGGTTAAACTTATAGCTACTGCAGAAGAAAAAACTGGTGAACTTGAAAACACAGAAACAGCAACTAACCAGAAGAAAAACTGAGGAAAAGATATTAGGAGAATAAATGAAGTGAGGACCAGTAAGCCATGAGACAGTATTTGGCAACCTAACATGCATGTAACTAAATCCCAGAAGAAAAGAAGGGAAAAGAGGTCAGAACAATTATTTGAAGGAAAAATGGCTAGAATATTTTCAAATTTGGTAAAAATTAAAAACCTATAGATTAAGAGAGTTCAAAAAACACTAATCAGGAAAGAAGAAAAAAAAATGAAAAATACCAAGACACATCATCATCAAATTGCTGAAATCCACCGAAAAAGGAAATACTGGTGGAGCACAGAATGAAGGACAGTTAGTGGCAAAGAATGAACATCTGTCTGCGTAAGTAGGTTTCAAGGATCTTCTGAGAATTGTTATCCTTGAAAAATGTTGGTGATGATTGTTCCTTGCTAAAAATTACTAACTGAATAAATTTAGAAATACTTTTTAAAGTCTAGTGCATTACATTTTAGTGATAAATATGTTTGAGTGTTCTTAAATAAGAAAATCTTTCCCGAGCAACCAATTATGAAAATAAGGCCAGTCTTAGTAGCCTGCTACTTAAGTTTTCCTACTTATTTCTTTAACACAGTCTAACATTAAACCATGAGGTATCTCTTTCTTTCTAGATATGCGCGCATGTGTAGTGTTATGCTGCTGCACATATACCTATGCACACACACGTGTGTGTGGAGTGCCATACCACTGTATGTGTATGACTTCATCGCCATTATCTAGAAAGATCCATTTCATTCTTAAAGATACTAAAAAAAGATTAATGGTGTCTAGAAAAGACACTAGATCCCTTACCAAAAGGGTGTCGCAAGAATATAAAATAGTATATTATCATAAGAATTCCTTGTATTGTTGTGCCTTTTTAAAACCACACCTGTAACCCTCCTACCTACTGTTCCTACCCTAGCAAGCAGTGACATGTTCACCATTTCTAATATTTTGTCATTCCAAAAATTTTACATAAATTTAATCAAATAGTATGCAACCTTTACACATTTTTCACTCAGCATATTTCCCTGATTATTCATCCAAGTTATCGCATATATCCACAGTTCCTTCTTGTTATTGTTTAGTGTTCTGCGGCATGAATGTATTGCAGTTTGCTTCACTATTCACCAATTTGATAACATCTGGGTTGTTTCTAGTTTCCAGCTACTATAAGAAAACCTACTATGAACATTTATTTACAGCTTTCTGTATGAACACAGATTTTCATTTATTTGGGATTAAAACTGGAAAGTACAACTGCTGGCTTGTATAGTAAGGGCATATTTAATTTTATAAGAAATTGCCAACTTTTAAAAAAAATGTATGATTTTACATTTCTACTAACAATGTATAAGAGATAAAGTTTCTCTTCATCTTTACTGGCATTAATGTTTTCACTATTTTTTTTTTTTTTTTTAGGAGACGGAAAGGGTGTGGCAGAGCAACAGAGAGAGAGAGAATCTTCAGCATGCTCCACACCCAGCACCGGGCCTGATGTACGTCTCAGTCTCACAACCCTGAGATTATGACCTGAGCTGAAATCAAGAGTCAGATTAACTGACTGAGCCACCCATGTGCCTCTGTTTTCACTATTTTTTTTTTTTTAGATTTTTTTGTTTTTTTAATTTCACAGAGAGAGGGAGAGAGCAAGCTAGCACAAGCAGGGGGAGTGGCAGAGGGAAAGGGAGAAGCAGGCTCCCCCTAAGCAGGGAGCTAACACAGGGCTTGATCCCAGGACCCTGGGATCATGACCTGAGCTGAAGACAGACCGACTGAGCCATCCAGGCTCCCCGTTTTCACTATTTTTTATTTTAACTGTCTGACAGGTAGGTGTATAGAAATACTTCATTGTTATTTTAATTTGCATTTTCCTTATGGCTAATAATGCTGAAAATCTTCTTATGTGCTTACTTGCTATCTGTACATTTTCTCTAGTGGAATTTCCCATGTTTTTTGCCCATTTTCTAATTGGATTGGCAGAACTATTCAGCACCTTCACTATGGTGGCAGATACATGGACCTACAACATAGGTGATAAAATTGTGTACAAAAATATACACACGTGAGTACAAGAAGCTGAGAAAGTCTGAATGAGATCAGTAGATTGTATTACTTTCAATATGCTGTTTGTATATCATCTAACTTTGCAAAATGTTACCACAGGGAAGAAGCTAGCAAAGTATACATGGGTATCTTTTTATTATGTCTAACAACAGCAAGTGAATTTATAAATATGTCACTAACATTTCAATTAAAAATAGTGTATTACTATGCTATGCCATCAACAGTTGAACAACGTCTCTAGAATGAGAGAAGAGAAACACATTCACTGCTTTAATTTACACCAACTTTTCTTTGCATGATACAAAATAAAATAAAAACACAGGGTAATCAAATGCCCCTCCATACCAGCATGTCTGAAGCAACTTTGCAAATTACAATTAAAAATTACTTTTTGTTCCACTTGTCTACTCTCCTCCACTTACATGCAGGTGAACGGTATCAGTGAAATAAAAATCCTACATAACTCTTTAGAAAATAAGCTTAATTTTACTCCCCACAATTCGTGGAAAGTTATTGATTAACTTAAACGTTTTAGTCTAATAAGGTATTTATCTTGACCTGAGCCTTCTATGTGGCAAAGAAGGGGTTTTGTATGAGCACAATAGGAGGCCTACGTCTATTCTATTTGACATGCATACACCCACAACACAATAATGTATATAAAGTATGGGAATAACACTAACACAAGCAATTTTAAGAAGGCTAAGACTGACAAGGATACACTATTATAGAGGTCAAAAGTGGTGGGGGTGGGGAAGTACATTCATCGGAATGGAGGGTAGAGAGATCATCAGTGACTTTTCTGAGACTAGCTTCTATAAAATGTTGGGAATTAACCACAGATTGCAAGCTGCTGGGGAGTAAATGAGGGATGAGGGCATAGCAGAAAGTGTTGAGTGTATTTTGCTGCTGTGGATAAGAGATTGCGATGGGATCCTGAAAGGGGACCAGGAGGTTTCTGGCATTTAAATGTTCCCTTCCCTTCAAAAATGGCAATGATAATAGTAAATAAAAATGAAGCAAAATGAAATGATATAAACATAAGCAAGAAAAAAAAATATTTCCATGGATCAGAATACGAACAGAAACACACTGTAGCAGGCAGAGGCTGAAGCTGTGTGCCTGCTGGGATCAAGGGCTGAATACATGAAGAAAGGATCTGAAGCTTGAGTTCCTGGATAACCGGGTCCAAAAGTACCGTAGGCATTACTGAGCATCAAAGTCTGCCTCACTTTGTGAAACCAGAGACTGGAGCTCCCTACCTATTAACAGAGGCTGAAAAAAACTTACGCCAACTGCCAGAGGTTTGCATACAACTCTCCGCCTTGGTTGGCTAGAGGAAATAAAACAACTGGCAAAAAGCACATGGGCCAAGTTGAAACGAAGCTAATCCCAATATGAGCAAGTGTCTCAGAAAGGCAGCTGACAACTATAAATCCAAAATATGAGACATGTACTCCCCATTAATCTCTTTGAGGATGAGCCTGAGAATGAAAATTTCAAAATAAATGACAGAATCTATTATCAGACTGATAGCCAACATTTGCAAAACTGAGGACCTAATAGTTATGTTAAGCAAAAATACAAATGTGAATTATATTAAAATACATATTTTTTAATTCCTCAGATAGCTGTAGCAGTGACATGTATTAAATAACATGATCAAAGGAGAAAGATATTGTAAACACAGCTAATAATATGAATTACCAACAAATGTATATGAAAGAAAATATAAAAAAGAACAAATAAGATGAGCTGGAATTGGAATTAAGAATAATAAATAATAGTTTGTAGGCCGGATACACGTGAAGTTGGAATTTAAAAACAGGAAAAGAATCCTGAAAAATTCACTCTGAATTAGCATTAAAGATTTGGTGGTTATGAAAAAGCAAAAATACAAAAACCCAAAATCTCTATTCTCACCTGGCTTAGTGATCAAAGGAAGAGAAGAAAAGCAGATTTAATTGCGGTAGGAAGGGGGTAGATATAATGGATTTATGTTTGAAATACTGAGGTTAGCATGAAGTGGACAGTGAGATTCCTGCACCTGATTATCACTTTCAAATACAGTTAAATTCACAGAGATTATGATTATAGATATGGATTCTAGCATAAGAAAAGCTGATGTTGAAAAGGATGGTAAGACCACCCAAGATCGGCTTCTGAAGAAGGAAGGAAGAAAGGAAGGAAGGAAGGAGGGGAGGGAGGGAGGAAGGGAGGAAGGAAAGAAGGAAGAAAGGAAGAAAGAAAGAGAAAAAGAGGGGGGGGAGGAAAAGAAAGAAAGAAAGGAACAAACAAGGATTGTTGCATGGATGCCAAACAACAATAGTTTCAAAAGAAGATAGAACTAACACAAGAGCTGTGTTAGATTATAAGAAATCAAAGGGGTACAATAACCACATAGAATGTATAGTCCTGGATTAGATCAAACTGAGTGAATATGAATATGGACCACTATGAAATGATGTTATGGAATTTCAACCGCTTTCGTTAAGTGCGGGCATGTCATGTTTGGCCATGTATGAAGATTGTGTTAATATTTAGGACTCAAGATGAAGCACAGGACGCATGTTTGTAATTCACATTAAATATTCATCAGCATTTAAAAATAAATACCAAGAATATGATAGCAGACAGTCTATAGGTGAGAATGGAAAGTAAAACCTTAGCTGTATCTGTTTGGAATTCAGTCAAGATGATCTCAGGATGATTTCTTACTTTTGTGAAAGTTCTTCTATTTTTAAATAAAGGGAAGTGGTTTGGGGCCTCTGGGAGTAATCATATTATTAGAATCCCAAAGAGTACCAGAGATGATTGAAAAGTTCCCATAAGCCACATAAATTGCCTCTACTCAATCCCCCAAGCAAATGTATAGAGTAGTTTGAGTGGTTAATTCTCTGTTTGCTGGGACTATATTGGTCTTAGCATTGAAAATCCCACACCACAAGAAATCCCTCAGGTAGCCAATAAACTCCAAGAGGCAGAAATATTATAGGAAACCTTGACTTTTTATGCAATCAGTGCATGAATGTACTTACATCTCCAACTTTGTCTCCATAAGTGAACTCTGTGTTCCTAATTGTTTCTATGGCCCATACATCTCTTTCTATTAATTCTCCAATTTTAAAGAAATCCGATTTGCCAGTTCACTGACACAAATCATGGCTTAAGTCTTTCTATATATAGCTGCTTTAAAATAAAAACTGAACATTGCAAGTATCTCTCTAAGCCCAAAATGTTTAATAAACAATTAAAATGTAAAGTGTATATTTCTTGATATTATCTCATATAGACTAGAATCCTAAAATTTTTGACTGTAGTGAAAGCCTATATTAATTTTATATTTTTAAAACATTCTTATGAAATGAGGATTCATATATAAATTAACATTATAAAGCCAAATTTTAGGGGGAGTTAATTCATTTTATGTGAGAAAAACTTCTAAGGAATGTATTTGTATAAACTCTACCAATAACATACTTACTACAATATTCTTTCTTTACTCTTTCATTAAGTTAGATACAACAATATTTCTACTTGGTAAGAAGTTAGCATTTTGTTAACCCAGTTTAAATAGTGCAAATAGTAAAATTAAAATAATGTATATGAAAACTTTTTTTAAGTACAAGAATATTATGCATGTGTTAGTTATATTTTTCTTTTCTGTAGAATTATATATTAATTCCATTTGTGACTTATCTCAATTACAACTATTTCATCTTGACAATTCAGCCTTTTCTCTAGCACTGTACTTAAGTTTGTAGAGGCATCATCTTCAATAATAGAACTAATCCATTTTGGCTTGAAAGATGATATGTTTTTCATTGATTTCCCCTTAACACTAAAAAAAATATGACTGTGTATATCTTCTCTCTTAATAAGATTATTGCATTAAATATAATAAAAAAATAACTTTTTCTATTGCTTATAAGATGGTAAATATTGTAATATATATTATTGAGTTCCCAACACAGGGAAGTAGCTGTTTTTTTCTACCTGACCTTCTCTATTCTTTGATTCTTTGAATTTTGCCTATCTCTTTCTGTATCTGGAATATAGGAAGTTACACAGAGAACCAACAAACCTTCACAGGAAAAATAATCCCATCAAAACTATTTCCACCCACTCAATGGACACACCCATTTACACTAACTTTAGATACTCTCATTTGGATCTAATAAAGATAAAATACCTGATCATTACACAGCAAAAGACTATGTGCCTAAGGTATTGTCAAATCTACCCAATCATGGGATGGAATGAGCACAGACATAACTTATTTTATCACAGCAATGGTTCATATGAAATTGGATTTGAGCAGATATAAATGAGAGAAGTAAATTACATGATGAGAAAGTCCAGACTGCCAGTCCATGTCATCTGTCTCAGCTGACCTATCATCTCTTCCTCAATTCATGCTATTTTTTAAAATTTTATTTATTTATTTGACAGAGAGAGAGAGATTACAAGTAGGTAGAGAGGCAGGCAGAGAAAGGGGGAAGCAGGCTCCCTGCCGAGCAGAGAGCCTGATGCGGGGCTTGATCCCAGGACCCTGAGATCATGACCTGAGCTGAAGGCAGAGGCTTTAACCACTGAGCCACCCAGGCGCCCCAATTTATGCTATTTTTGAGTCTGTACAGTGCCTCTTTGCAGACAATACACTGTAAATCTCATTAACTACACAGTATTGGAACCAGCACCCAGAATTATTCTGAAACTGAGAAATGTGGTCCCTTCATGAGGGAGGAAATGACACAAGACTAAATGACACAGGATAATCAGTGCAAATGTCGGCACTAGCTGGGGAAGATATTCTACATAATTACAATCCATCTCAAGCATGACCTAAAACTTAATGATGAGGTAAAACCCACTATCTAGTGGTAGAGGAGATCTGAAGTTATGGATATATCCTGAACCTTGGGTAGTGGGGAATGCCTGTGTGGTTTATTTAGAAGCTTAAAAGAAACAAGATTGCAAAATTCAGGTTAAAGTTAACTGAGAAATAGGTACCTAAATAGACCTATGAATTTAAGAACAAAAACTGCAGGCCTTTTTCTTTTCTTTTTTGGGGGGCGGGGATGTGTGTGCTCTCCTATCAGTGGTCAGTAGAGATAATTAACCACAGATAAATTCCTCAAAAATTGCACACGGCATGGGTAACTCATCCTGTGGTTGTTAATCTGACTCCTCCTTGATCATTCCTGTATGTGTACAATGTACTCATGATCAGAGTAACCACTGGGGAAAGAATGGAATATTTGCATGAGACCCAAAACAGGGTCTTCCTTGAAAATGTGCTAGCTACTGCTACTGTTGAATATTCAACATGCCAGCAGCAGAGACCAATGCTGAAATATTAATATGGTATCATTCTTCAGGGATATCAACAATCCAAACACTGGCTAGTCAGTCTCATCAAACTGCTTCCATTTTGGCAGAACTAGACACTCAACTATACTAGCATCAATACTTGGACTGGCTATTACTACCTCTGTGTGGTAACTAAAATAACAGAGAAAGCCTGGATAATGTGCAGTTACCTGTATCACTATCTCAAGATTTACAGAATGCCCAATCTACTGACTTGGTATCCCACACAATATCCCCTCTGACCTTTATAGAAGAGGAGCTCTGACAATGGGATTATACCCATGGTTTTCACTGGTAATATACCACGTACTTGACCAAGAATCAGCCAGCCTGGCCGAACAAGGCCACTGTTGTTGAACTGGAATGCTATTATTAGGTATAAGTATTATTAGGTATACCTAATATACCTACCTATATATATCCCTAATATACCTACCTATTATATCTAATATAATACATTGGTAATCAAGGAGTAGAAGTAGGATCAACATCTCACATATTCACTCCCATTTACCCACTTTAGGAATTTGTACTTCTCGTTCTCCAAATCTTCGGATCTGTCAGGTAATTGTTCCTGCTTCCTTCCTACTCTTGCCAGGCAATATAGTACAGTAGCCACAGAACCCCAATCTGGAGTTACCACATTGCTAATTTGGGCTTTTCTTTTGTGGGAAGTAGTACAGAGGAAAGATTTACACTACTAATAATCCATTCTGATTATCTCAAGAGTGATAGTGGGAATATGTTTGCCCCATGGGATCCTTTAGGCTTTCTTCTGATGCTGTAGTACATGACATTATATGAAAATGGTCCATTTCACCAACCATATCCACAAGGACAAAGGGCAAAGCACACAAGTGTACAGACCTTCATGGACTCAATTTGGACTATCCCTCTAAGTAAGCAACCCACACCAGCCAAAGTGATGCTCAAAGGTGAGGGAAATCTAAAACACATGGAAAAGGAGAGAGAGGGATATAAACACTGACACCTGAATTTTGCTTAACCTTTTTATTTAACTCTTTTGGGAATATTTCAACTGGTAGTGACTTGAGGGACTAGATATGTCTACAAATGAGGGCAACTTTCTTTCCTGAATGGTTTAACTGCACAAGAATGACACAAGAAATGGCTTTTGCTAAACTAAGTTATGTGCCACCCAAGATATGCTCAACCTCACCTACTTCCCCAACTTTAGACCTTGAATAGTATCTTGCTCCCAAACGGCCATGCAGATGGTTCAAGCCCATATTTCTGCAGAGAATGCTACCACCACAAGAGAGCAAGAATCTCACCTGTGCAAGGTGATAACTGGAAACAGCTACATCTGTGTACTAGTCTATGTGAATACGCAGAGCCTCTGCCATCCCCAAAAGCTTAGGTAAGGGGCCAAGTAACAGATCCTGGGCATACCGATTGCTAATGGCCTCTGCCTAGGCTTTGATCAACAAGGAGTGGAGACTGGGAAGAAGTCAGCAGGTAACTTATTCTCTCAGACTACCTTCATGAAATTCCCTGAAATACAGAAATTTTATTTGGGCTTTCTAAAGATGTCCTGCCATCAATTGTGCATCAATTATTGAGAACTAATGCTCCTTCTCGTATTTGCTCCATTTCTCTGTCATACTTCCTTCGACCTTCACTTTTGCTTTTCTCTGATTACATGGAAATGTTTGCCCTAGGATTTGTTACCTAGGAAATCTCAAATATTTAATTATTTCATATTTACATACTACTCATATTTTCCCTGAATATATAATTCTTTCAATTCACCAATTTGAATGAGAACATTTAAGATGAAAAAATAAATACATGCTCTCAATAGTTACTATGAGGCAAAATTTTGTGTGAAAGATTAGAACTAATTATGGACAAAATGAGAGTTTGGTAAATATCTTGACATTTCAACGCTCCTTCCTTTAGTGTCTACCTTACCCCCAAGCTGCTGCCACTTGGTACCTAAAGAAGAAATAGTACATTTCTAGTTACTATTACCATCACGTGTAGCATTAACTCAGTTCTATTCTTTAATGGTGGGGATGATTTAATTAAAGTTATACTAAGATAAACTGCTAGGTAGCAAAGAAAGAAGGAAAATATCTGCCATTTATGAGTCTTTACAACACTTCTTTTCATACAATACATTGTGTCTCCTATTAACTACATAGTATTGGAACCAGCATCCAGAATTATTCTGAGTATATAAAACTTTGATTGGAATTTTATATGCTAGAGCACAATAATACATCTCCTCTTTGAAATGAGAAAAACAGATAAACCAATATCCTTTACTTGACAGCCTGTGGATTTCCCTACCTAGGCAATATTCTACTAAAAAAATCACAATTTCTGAGGTTTAATCCATGGAGAAATTAAGCTACTCATGCAAGAGTGAGAGAGTATTTGTCAGTCTGTAGGTCCCTCAAAATGTCTCTTTCTTCCTCTGACCACTCATCCCTTTGTAGCATCCATGAGTAGCATTCATTTCTTTCACAAGAGTTTATTCAGTTAATGAAATCCCTAGGGTTACTCTCCTAAATTCTTCTCTGGTTTAAGCCTACGTCCCACCTTCTATGGGATCAGTCTATATTGTGAGAGTGGAAAAAAAATTCCCCTCACAAAATGAGGTTATACAGGAACAAAAGGGCAACTGTATTTTATCAGGCAGGGGCATATAACCTTTGTTGGCACATTAATATACATCCACTTGTTTATTACTCTTCTAGCAAATGCTCATGATTAATAAAATGGGTCTTTCTTTTGTAATGTCATTTTCTTCCTTCAGAAACCTCAAATATCTCCATAAGGAAAGACGTATTGGTGTTCGATTTGCACAACACTGATAGATGTCATGAGAATACAAAGAATCACTTTAGGCCAGAATTTAAAGACCAGGCTGGTGTTATTTAGTAGCACAGGCAGAGAGAACAGCTCCATCTGATAGATGCTGCCAGCCTTTCACTGTTTTTTTTCACATTTGATCTAATCCTCTAAAGTAGGAGTAGTAACTTTGTTGCGGGGAGTGGGGGGGTAGCAATTTGGGGCTGCTGGAAGGGATATAGCTAAAATAAAGACCTTGAATAGTGCTTCTCCTCACTGTCATTTCCCAACCTCTTAGTAAATCCCACCACCTGGTTCACAGGCTTTCTATCTAAACCAGCTTCTGCCACCATTTTTAGAGACCCTGTTATACAGATGGACATCCCTTGATCTTATAAACAAAATTGATCTCAACGTGATTTCATCTATATAAACTATGGTTGTTTGTAAGACTTGTCACCACAAATACTCATACTACTTCAGAATACCTATACTACCTCAGAAATCTTCAAAGCGCTTATTTAGTTTTTATTCGCTGAGAGTGAAACCTCCCTGTTCTCTCATTTATTGTACTTTTTTTTTTAAAGATATTATTTATTAATTTGACAGAGAGAGAGATCACAAGTAGGCAGAGAGGCAGGCAGAGAGAGGCAGGCTGAGCAGAGAGCCCAATGCGGGGCTCGATCCCAGGACCCTGAGATCATGACCTGAGCCGAAGGCAGAGGCTTTAACTCACTGAGCCACTCAGGAGCCTCTTTTTTTTTTTCTTTTTAAAATTTCTGGTCTTTTGTCTTTATTCCATCTTTAGTGCTTTGAGTTCATTGTTTTGTTTTGTTTCCATAGACCATGGGTTTCTTTTTTCTTGTTTCAGACCTATAAGTGGATTGGACACTGTATTTAGTTAGACATATGACAAAGTATACAACTTACTGTAACTAATAAAAATTGAAATTTAATACTGTGTGTTTGAAGGAATATGCAAATAAGAACTTTGCTTCATGATTATCAATAGAACTTGTTCAGCATAGCAAATTATTTCAATGAAATCCAAACAAAATCTTGAAAGATAAATCAGTGAGTAGTACAAAACTATAAAGCTCTTGTCTTTAATTTTCAGATGTTTGAATTTTTGTTTAGCCTGTGCAACTATTCATCCATTACTGAATATATCAAGAGTCCAGGAAAGATAAGATCCACTGCCCAGATCAGTTCTAAAGTCTCCATTACCTTACCTTATCTTCTGTTCACTGTAAATGTTGTACAATTTTACATATTTAAATCAATATAGATGTTCTGTCATCAATATCCAATAATTCTTAAAACAGAATTCACCATCTGTCCAAGTTCTGATAAGTGCCTTCTCCTGTTCTATTAGTACCATTTGCAACTTTGCCACTTTCTTCAAAATCTAAATTGTCAAGTTTCAAATTTCCAATTACCTACAAAATTTTCAAATATCTTTGTCCTTGAAAAAAAAAATTCTTTTCCCTTTTACTTCTTACTCCTCCTTCAGTCCAGATGGAATTTTTCAATGTGAGTGTAATTCCACCAATTTCTGCTTTTTTTAGGGAGGAAAGTGTTTTGGCAATTTGTATGTATCTGGCTCCCTTCTATTTAATGCTTTAATAATATAAGCCACAGATGTTAAAACTAATTTAAATTCCAAGGGAGAAAGGCTGACTGGACCAGCTTTGCTCATAAACCCAAGTTTTGCCCAGAGAAGGCAATGCAATCTGGTTTTTTAAATTTAAAAAAAAAAAAAAAAAAAAAATATATATATATATATATATATATGAGTATAGTTGACACACAATGCTACATTAGTTTCAGTTGTACAACATAGTGATTCAACACTTCTATGTTTTACTATGCTCACCACAAGTATAGCTACCATTTGTCAGCATGTAACACTATTAGAATAACATTGGCTATATTCCTTATGCTGTTCCTTTTTCCCCCCATGACTTATTTACTCTGTAACTGAAATTTTTATCTCCCATTCCTCTTCACCCATTTTGCCCACCCTTTACTCCCTTCCCTCTGGCAACTATCGGTTTGTTCTCTGTATGTATAGTCTGATTCTGCTTTTTGTTTATTCATTTGTTTTGTTTTCTGGGCTCTACATATAAGTGAAATCATATATTTGTCTTTCTCAGTCTGACTTATTTCACTTAGCATAATACTTTCTACATCCGTCCATATTGTCACAAATGGCAAGATCTCATCCTATTTTGATGGCTAAGTAACACTCCATTGTGTGTGTGTATGCATGTGTGCATTTTTATCTATTCATCTATTGGTAGATCTATTGGATTGCTTCCATAATTTGGCTATCGTAAATAATGCTGCAATGAATAGGGGCACATATGTCTTTTTACATTAGTGTTTTCATTTTCTTTGGTTAAATATCCAGTAATGAAATTACTGGATCACATGGTATTTCTATCTTTAATTTTTTGAGGAGCCTTCATAGTGTTTTCCATAATGCCTGCACCAGCTTGCACTCCCACCAATAGTGCATGTGGGTTCCTTTTTCTCCACATCCTCAAAAACACTTGTTATTTCTTGTCTTTTTTATTTTAGCTATTCTTACAGGTGTAAGGTGATATCTCACTTGGTTTTCATTTGCATTTGCATAGTGATTAGTGATATTGAACATCTTTTTCATATGTCTGTTGGCCATCAGCATATCTTCTTTGGACAAATGCCTATTCGGGTCCTCTGCTCATTTTTATTTTATTTTATTTTTTTAAGATTTATTTATTTACTTGAGAGAGAGACAGAGAGATAGAGAGCACAAGCAGGGAGGGGTCAGAGGGAGAAGCAGAGAGAGAATCTCAAGTAAACTCCATGCTAAGTGTGGAGTCTGTGTGGGGCTCAATCTCAGGACCCTGAGATCATGACCTGCGCTGAAACCAAGAGTCAGTCACTTAACCAGCTGAGCCACCCAGGAGCCCCCACTGCCCATTTTTAAATTTTTTGTTCCATTTTGTTTTGATTTTTTTTGGTGTTGGATCATGTAACTTCTTTATATATTTTGGATATTAACCCCTTATCAGATATCTTTTCCAAATATCTTCCAATCAGCAGGTTACCTTTTAGTTTTGTTGTTTTTCTTCACTGTACAAAAGCTTTTTATTTTGATGTAGTCCCAACAGTTTGTTTTTGCTTCTGTTTCTCTTGCCTTAGGAGACATATCTAGAAATATGTTGCTATGGCCAACGTCAGAGAAATTACTGCCTATGTTCTCTTTTAGGATTTTTATGGTTTCAGCTCTCACATTTAGGTCCTTAATCCATTTTGAGTTTATTTTTCTGTATGGTGTAAGAGAGTGGTCCAGTTTTCCCAGCACCATTTATTGACGAAACTGTCTTTTCCCTGTTGTATATTTTTGGAAAGCAATGCACTTTGATTGAGAGTTTTACCCAAGTCACATGTAATCACACAAAGAAAAATTAGTGTCGTGCCAGAAAAAAAGAGGCTGAGTCATAGTGAGAAAGCCTTTCCCTATCCCAGTTTGAATGGGGAATTCACTTATGTCTTCTGCCAGTGTTTGTATGGTTTCATTTTTTACATTTTCATTCATTTCATTGTACCAAATTCATATAGCATGTCAAGGGTGGATTTGAGATGTCAACAGGGATATGTCTAAACCCAAAAGTCTATATGCCATTTCATTAGTATTCTTCTAATTTGATTATAGAGCATACTGCTTTAGTTATTTATTTTAACTCTTCTATTCACTTCTTCTACAAGTTGTTTTCCCTTGCTGTATTTTTAAAGAAGACAAGCATGAATATTTTTAAAAGTAATAGCTCTGATCTAACCCATGCCTTTTATGTATGTACAACCCAAAGTCATTCTACTTCAGAGAGAGGTTTTTGAAATTCATTCTGTTTTAAATATCTTTCTACTGTTGCCTTACAATGCTAAGCAAAATCGGTTCTATCCTCAGGACCCCAATGACACGCTCTCACCAAGATCGCTGATTAAGAAGTTAATGCTCTTGACCACTCCTTATTTTGAAGTCATTAGAAACATATGCTTTCAAGTCAAAAAGTAGTGATTATGAAACTTTTGATAAGGAAACTGTCTTCACTGAGCCTCTGTATCTTCATTAATATAAGACAGTGATAATAGTAATAGCTACCTTGACATTCATGGCCTTTAAACTTTATCTTATAAATCTTACAGTCAAACAGAAAGACTGAAGCTCCAGCCAGAACTGTTTGCTATTTGATTTGCACAAGTATTTCCCATTTTTTTTTAATGGACTTGCAGTGTTTAAGAAAACATTCCAGTCACTACTACATAGTTATCAGCTTTTAATTCTGCACGGTAAGATTTTTTAGACTGTATATTCCATGTTGTTTACTGATGCTCCATTTAAAAAAGAATATTTTATAGATAACAAATTGATAGTTACCAGAGGGAAGATGTGTGGAGGGATGGGTGAAACAGACGAAGAGCATTAAGAGTACACTTACCATGATTAGCACTATGTGTAGAATTGCTGAATAACTATATTGTACACTTGAACTAATATAACAACACTGTATGTTAATTATAGTGGAATTAAAATTAAAAAAAATAAAAATTAAAAAAATAAAAAGAATATTTTAACTGTAAAAAACAAAAACAAAAACAGGTAATATGGGGCTCCTTGGTGGCTCAGTCAGTTAAGCATCTGCCTTTAGCTCAGGTCGTGATCCCAGGGTTCTGGGACTGAGCCCCAGGTAGACTCCCTCCTCAGTGGGGAGTCTGCTTTTCCCCCTCCCACAGCCCATGGTCTCTCTCTCTCTCAAATAAATAAATAAAATACTTTTTTAAAAAGGTGATATATAATAAAATAAAGTTCTTTATATTAAATAAATTTGGCTTTCTTAATCTTATGAACAGATTAATTTAGCCTTGAATAAAATATCACATAGACTAATGTCTAGGTTTGGCACGCAGGTGATCTGTGCTTTTCCACCTGTGTGCCTGAGCTCACATTGTTCCTTATACCTGGATTAGTCTGTTCATGCTCTGGGCCAGTTCTAGACCTGCTTTTACTTTAAGGACCACACATAAGCTTCTTTATGAAGCTATTCCCAAATCTCACCTGCAAACTTTCTCTCTTACTCCCATCAGAATAAAAAATAAAATCTAGTTCTAGAGAAACCTTTGACAAAATAGCCTACTCATTTGCAATTGAGGCAACTGAGTCCTAGAGAAATGAAATGACTTATAAAATGTCATGCATTCTGAGAATAACAAAACGTGACCTAATGACCAGTGTTATTGTTATGTCCAATTCTCTGCTTATGATTATTTCATTTTTAAAATTTTAATTGTCATTTTATTTTTTTATTATTAACATATAAGGTATTCTTTGTTTCAGAGGTACAGGTCTGTGATTCACCAGTCTTATACAATACACAGCACTCACCACAACACATACCCTCCCCAATGTCCATCACTCAGCACCCCATCCCTCCTCCTCTCCTCCCCTCCAGCAACCCTCATTTGTTTCCTGAGATTAAGAGTCTCTTATGGTTTGTCTCCCTCTCTGGTTTCATCTTGTTTCATTTTTCTCTCCCTTCCCCTATGATCCTCGGTCTTGTTTCTCAAATTCCTCGTATCAGTGAGATCATATGATAATTGTTTTTCTCTGATTGATTTATTTTGCTTAGCATAATACCCTCTAGTTCCATCCACGTCATTGCAAATGGCAAGATTTCTTGTTTTTTGATGGCTGCATAGTATTCCGTTGTATGTATGTATGTATATACCACTTCTTCCTTATCATTCATCTGTTGATAGATATCTAGGCTCTTTCCATAGTTTGGCTATTGTGGACATTGATGCTGTAAACATTCGGGTGCACGCGCCCCTTCAGATTACTATATTTTTATCTTTGGGGTAAATACCCAGTATTGCAATTACTGGGTCGTAGGGTAGCTCTATTTTCAACTTTTTGAGGAACCACCATACTGTTTTCCAGAGTGGCTGCACCAGCTTGCATTCCCACCAACAGTGTAGGGGGGTTCCCCATTCTTCACATCCTTGCCAACATCTCTCGTTTCCTGACTTGTTAATTTTAGCCATTCTGACTGGTTTTGAGGTGGTATCCCTTCATTTTTAGGCTAATTAAGGGTAGAGATCATGCCCAGGGTTACCCAGTTGCTAATTAATAGATCATGGATTCATCCCTATTAGACCATATTCAATAAACCACTATCACATGTTCTACAAAGATAAATATTTATTTAATACATTGATGTACTACATTTAAGAAGAGATGGGAAGATGCCATTGGTCATAACAGGTAATCAGAAATTCCTCTAATTTCTTATGGAATTTGAAGTCACTGTTATGACACTCTGTTCTATATAACACACATCTAAACACTTCTCTGAAAGGGAAGAAGTGCAATTCACGGGAGATAGATGGGTCAGTACACTAGAAAGCAAGGTAGGACTGTTTATGAGAAAGTCTGTATTAGTGGGGAACACACTCAGCTGTCAGTTAAGTGACTACTTAGGCATAATCTTTCTCAGGCTGTCACTCTGTCATTAAAAATCCAAATATCTAAATCCTCCCAACTATAGTAATACCATGGTCTGTTTGTAAACCAAGAGAATTATGCTTGTTTTTAACCTGGAGATACAAAAACCGTTTTTTTCTTCACAACCCTGAACACTGTGATTCAATTGCCACTAATCTCCACTTGGGGCATACAAGAGCCTTAATTCTGATACCTTACTTAGTTCAGAAAACACAGTATGAGCTGAATCTCCGTGTTGGTACAGGAAGGAAAAGGCCATTTCTACTCTGGCATGCAGGATATTTATGTGACTAAGCTGGACTTTATTTATTTATTTATATTTGTCTTAAGATTTTATTTATTTATTTGAGAGAGAGAGAGAGAGGCAGAGTAAAAGAGAGCATGAATCAGGAAGGGGGGGAAGGGAGAAGCAGACACCCCACTGCGCCTCACATGACTAGATTTTAAAGAAGGACTGAGATGCCTGACAAGAAGAAGGCAGAGTGCGAGTGTCTCCAGACCAGAAACTTGCTCTGCACAGCTTTTACAGCCTGAGGCCTCGCATTAATTATGGCAAGCCTCAACAAGGTACAATAATAATCTGAGTAAAGAGAGAATATAATTTAACAGGGCAGAGGTCTTTTATAGTATTAGAGAGAAAAATTAAGTTAGAACCATCATTGCCCAAGTTTTTGCAGTTAATCCTTTCTTGAACTTTAATCTTAGGAAATCTTAGTAAGTGCAACACATGAGGAAGGCAGAGCGGCTCTGCTTCAACAGAATAGGATCCTATAACCCTGCCCCTTATTTCCCTGATACCTCCTCATGGTTCTGTGCAAAACCATTCAGACCCTTTGGACCACAGTGTGAGGATATCTAAGCTAGAAACAGTACATTAATCTTGAATGTTAGACTGAGAACTTTTTGAGTGCAGCTAAATGATATGTGAGAAAAATCCTAGTCTATCCCTAACCAAACGTGGTTAACCAGATTTGTAGCAATCACAGAGCTTGTATTGGCAGAAAACCACTTTTCAGTCTACAGATGAGAGAGACTGAATAAAATTCTCTGGATTTCACAGCTCTCAGCAGCAGAGATCAATGAAGTATAAAAAGCCAGAGCCACATAGGTAAGTCTGAGTTACGAGAGGCCACTCTATGGACATGGTAATTGCATTCTTCATATGTGGAATCAAGTCCCAGGCCCTTTGCATGTAACCGCTCCTTAAATAGAAGAAATAGATATTCTTTTTCCACTTACTTTTGCTCATTTCAGTAGGGCAGGCCCCATGCCATGGGGATCTTTAATTGGAACCAGGCTGCTCACTGTCCATAAGTTAGATATACCTTCATGCACAGCAATTATAAAGAAGCCACTCTCTGGGATAAGGTAATAATCAATGAGATAGAACCCTGTCCTAAATATATTCCCCTATAGAATGTCATATTGCCTGACTTCATGATATCTGAGACTAATTCCTTCAGCTTATAACATTTTGAAATTCATTGTTCCAGTGTTTCTTTGGGATATCAGGAAATTTATGTCAAGACATAATCTCCCTGGTTTCCATAGAAAATAAAATTCTTGCTCTTGGAGTGAGGATGTGATGGTTTGATGACAAATTCTTGGAAACTTTGGCCAAGGACTCTCTGTTTTCAGCTATAACAAACTCAAGAGAATAAGACCCAGCTGTAAATATGAATTTCATACCAAAAGAAAATATGCTTTGTTTCTTCAAAAGTGCTAGGCATTGGAGAAGAAAAATGAACATTTCCAATGGTGGGGCAGCAAAGAAAAGCCCAGATTCATTAAAAGTTAATGATGTAGGATGCAGATAATGAGAAATAGAAATGGAATTCATAGAAACATATTATCCTTCTGACACATGGCAAAATTTAATGCATAATCAACATTACTCAACAGTCCCACAGTCTATTTTTATTCCAGTGCCTTTAAACTTCAAAATCCATTAAAGATTCATGATCCCCAAGCCATGTGCTCTCTACAGTTAGAAACAATTATGTCATGTGAGTAAACTGCTTGCTAATAGAAACACTTACTATTTTGCATTGTAATAAAGACAACATCGTTTTGCATAACATAACTCACTCTTTCATTCTGTAAGCACTAAGTGAAGGATAGTAACTTGGTGGGCAAGAAAAGCAAGGGCCAACCTCAAGAGACTTGCATCTACCTTGAAAAAAAAAAAGAAAAGAAAAACACTCCATTTCATGTTAGATTGGAGAATACTTGAGGTTAAGAGAAATGCACTCATTAGCTATCTCAGTCTTCCCAGTTTTATAGAAGAGGAAATAATACCTTCACTGCCCCATGGCTGGTAAGCATTGGAGTCCATGCATGTCTGAAGTTGGCTTGTGTTCTTTATACCACATCACATTTTATTTGCCAACTGAGAGAGTATAGAGTATAATTTAAAGTTTGATGTTACACTTCTGTCAGAATTTCTGTATATATTCAAAAGCCTTCTCCTTGCAGTCCCAACTCCACAAAACATACAGTTAGCATGGGAAATAATACCAATATTGCTTTTCATAAAGCACCAATGATCAACAGGCTCCAACAACTCGAGGTATGAGTAACACATTCTTTTTTTAAATTTTAATCTGAGTCTTTCTAACTTCCCTCTCTTCTCAAGACCAGATGAGCATGTTCTGTTTTTCACTGCTATGATCATTTGGCTGCTGTCTTTGTTCCCTCCATTAGCCTGCAGGACATTATAGCACACATAGAAGCCCTTACTAAATTCACCCAGCAAGCCTTAAGTGATAGCCACCAAAGCTTGTTTTTACTGAACACTGAAATATCCTTAATGAGAAAAGCCATCCTCCAAAGTAGGATGGCCCTGGACTTTATTACTGCCTCACAGGAAGGCACCTTGCTGTTATTCAAACAGAATGTTGTGTGTTCATACCTGATGAGTCTGCTAATGGATCATCTTTATTAAATCACATGAGGACAGAAGTGAACACCTGAATGATCCATCCCCCTGTGTATTAGACTTCACAAATGAGTGGTTCAAATCAAGGGGCTGTTGGTGGAAAAAGTTGTCAGTGATTGGGAAATCACTGTCTTAATCTGTGTTTTCTCTTGCACGCACCTATATTGTTGCTGTGGCATCTACCTCCAATGCAGCGAAAGAGCCACCAAAGGAGCCACCTCCATGCTGGTAAAACCCTTTGCTGACTACTCAGGCCATGTTGTGGAAGAGAGGAGCATGTGAGATTGTAAAAGCCTGTCCAGGGGGGTGGAGTGTTGGCGGAGGTCATCAAGAGGATGTGACCAGCAACTGACCTGTGATCTGGACACAGGCAACTGGGAGATCCTCTCCTGCTCCCCTATCCTTAGCATGTGCATCTCACTTGCCTTCCCTCCTCCCAGAAGCTGCCCCAGGGACATAGCCTTGAGATAGTAATATGATGTTGAGATCATCTGGACAGTTTATGTGACTGAACCCAGTTAAGACATCTATAAATGTTTAAACTTGGTAAATCTATAAATGTTTAAGATTCTGGTGGACAGGTATAGAGATCTACTCATTTGCAGCTGCCCATCTAAGCCTAGCATATACTTTCTCTTGCTTATGAAACAAATAAAACAAGTAACAATATGGCAATAAATATGTATCTATCAATAATTACTTTGAATGTAAAGGGACTAACTGTTCCAATCAAAAGACACAGGGTAACAGTGGATAAAAAAAACAAGTCCTATTATCATGCTGCCTACGAGACACTCATTTCAGACCAAAGACACCTGTGGACTAAAACTGAAGGGATGGAGAAATATTTATTATGCAAATACGAATGTCAAAAGAAAGCTGGAGTAGCAATACTTACATCAGACAAAATAGACTATAAAGCAAAGATTGTAATAACAGACTAAGAAGGACACTATATAATAATAAAGAGGACGAACTAACAAGAGGATATGACAATTGTAAATATTTATATACCCAACATGGGAATACCCAAATACATAAAACAGTTAATAGCAAACATAAAATAATCAATAGTAATATACAATAATAGTAGGGGACTTTAACAACCTACTTACATTGACAGACAGATCATCCAAACAGAAAATCAACATGGAAACAGTGGCTTTGAATTACACACTGGATCGGATGAATTTAATAGATATATTCAGAACATTCCATCTTAAAACTACAGAATATACATTCTTCCAAGTGCACATAGAACATTCTCCAGAAGAGATCACATATTAGGCCACAAAAAGTCTCCACAAATTTAAAAAAAAAAAAAAAAAAATGAAGTCATACCATGCATCTTTTCTGAGCAAAACACTATGAAGCCAGAAATCAACCACAAGAAAATATCTGGAAATTGCACAATACATGGAGGTTAAACAACATGCTATTAGGGGCACCTGGGTGACTCAGTTGGTTAAGTGTCTTTTTTTTTTTTTTTAAACATTTTATTTATTTATTTGACAGAGAGAGAAAGATCACAAGTAGGCAGAGAGGTAGGCAGAGAGAGAGGGGGAAGCAGGCTCCCCGCCGAGCAGAGAGCCCAATGCGGGGCTCAATCCCAGGACCCTGAGACCATGACCTGAGCTGAAGGCAGAGGCTTTAACCCACTGAGCCACCCAGGCGCCCCATGGTTAAGTGTCTTGACTCTTGATTTCAGTTCATGTCATGATTTCAGAGTTATGGGATGGAGCACCGCGTCAGGCTCTGTGCTGAGCATGGAGTCTGCTTGTCCCTCTCCCTCTGTTCTTCCCCCTGCTCCCACTCTCTCTCTCTTTTTCTTTCTCTCTCAAATAAATGAATAAATTTTAAAAAAATAACATGCCATTGAACAGTGAATGGATTAACCAGGAAATCAAAGAAGAAAACAAAAATTACATGAAAATGAAAAGACAAAGGTACAAAATCTCTGGGATGCAGGAAAAGTGGTTCTAGGAGGGAAGGTTATAGCAATACAGGCCTACCTCTGGAAGCAAGAAAAATCGCAAATAAACATTCTAAATTTACATCTAAAAGACTCAGAAAAAGAACAAACAAAATCGAAACCCAGCAAAAGGAAGGAAATTATAAATATTAGAGCAGAATTGAATGATATTGAAACTAAAACAAAACAAAACAAAAAACAACAAAAGAATAGATCGATGAAAGCAGGTAGTTCTTTGCAAAAATCAACAAAATTGATAAACCTACAGCCAGACTCATTAAAAAAAAAAAATGAAAGAGAAAAAGGACCCAAATAGACAAAATCACTAATGAAAGAGGAGAAATAACAACCAACACCACAGAAATACAAACAATTACAACAGAATATTATGAAAATCTTATGCTAACAAACTGGACAACTTAGAAGAAATTGATAAATTCCTAGAAACATATCACCTACCAAACTAAACCAGGAAGAAATAGAAAATTTTAACAGACTGGTTACCAGCAATGAAACAGAATCATTCATCAAGAAACAGAAGTCTAAGACTAGATGGCGTCACAGGCAAATTCTACCAAATATTTAAAGAAGAGTTACTACCTACTCTTCTCAAACTATTCCAAAAAATACAAGAGGAAGGAAAACTTCCAAATTCATTCTATGAGGCCAGTATCACCCTGATACCAACACCAGATAAAGACACCAGATGAAAAATAGAACTACAAGCCAGTATCTCTCATGAATATAGATGCAAAAATCCTCAACAAGGGGCGCCTGGGTGGCTCAGTCAGTTAAATGTAAGACTCTTAGTTTCAGCTCAGGTCATGATCTCAGGGTGGTGGGACTGATCCCTAGGATGGGCTCCATGCTTAGCATGGAGTCTGCTTGTTTCTCTCCTTTTCCTCCCTCCAATCACATGCGCCCCTATGTTTATCTTTTTTTTAAGATTCTTTTAATTTCAGAGAGAGAGAGCAGAGGAAGGAGCAGAGTGAGATGGACAAGTAGACTCCTTGCTGAGGGCAGAGCCCAATGTGGGGCTCAGTTCCACACCCCTGAGGTCATGACCTGAGCCAAAATCAAGAGCCAAACACTCAACCGACTGAGCCACCAGGCACCTCTTGCACCCCTATGTTTATTGCAGCATTACTTACAATAACCAAACTATGGAAGCAGCCCAAATGTCTATCTATTTATGAATAAAGAAAAAGTGATATATATAATACACACCACATAGCCACATATGTATAAAGTGATATATTAAATATATAATAGAAATAATGAAATATTTGAAATATATATTAAATATATGCAATGAAATATATATAAAATATGTGTAACACATATCATAAAAATAATGAAATCTTGCCATTTCAACAACATGGATAAAGCTAGAGTATAATCATGAGCAAAATAAATCAAAGACAAGTATCATATGATCTCCCTCACACGTGTAATTTAAGAAACAAAACAAATGAGACAAGGAAAAACAAATAAGAGAGACAAACCAAGAAAAAGACTCTTAACTACAGAGAACAAACTGATGGTTAGCAGAGGGGAGGTAGGTGAATAAGATATTATTTTGAATAAAATACTTTTTTGCTCTCTAACATGTTCCTGGAGACTTTGTCTTAGGATTTCTCAGAGTATAAGAGCTATTAAATTGAAAAATCCTAGGCCTACCAAAATTAAGAATGATTTTTTAGAACTGCCATCTACTTTCTCCTTCTTCAGTTGAATAATATCACCCAGGAATTTTTGCTACCAGATTAACTGGTACACTAGGTCTGGCCTCAAAATTATCTTGCCTCACCAATCTGATCTGACCTCAAATCTAACCTCATCTTGACTTAAGTAATGATTTCTTCATCATTTTCCTTTAAAGCACAAGAAATATTTGGAGTTTATCTTATAAAAGTGTATTTGTCTGAATTTTATCCAATAACTCTGAATACTTTCTACAAATATTAATGGTTTTCTTCTCAAATATATCCAGATTATCTAAATACTACCAGGTATTTATGGTAAACCCTAAAGTCAAAATCATCTTGAAAATTAAAGTTCGAAAGTTCCAGGAGGACATTCCACCTATTCTTACTATAGAATCCTACGTGCAACATTAATAGTATTTTAGAGTTTGGTTTATTATGTGGATCAAGCGTATAGTTAACAGTAAAATCTACTTTATAGAGATCTTGGCTGGGTGAGGGTGAAGTAAGTCGGTAAACTTCCTGCTTATTTGGAATCAAAGTCATGTATCTATTGTTATGAGACTCAGTTAAGCGTAGTTTTCTTGGTAAATGCAGTGTGTACCCACTGGTATCATGGATGAAGTCCTTTACTAACCCTCCAGATAGAATTGAACATAATAGTCTTTGTTGCTTCCATGAACTCTGAACACATATCTATCAAAGCACCTATAATAAGTTATTATATTTGTTTATTTTCATCTCTTTTTACTAGTGTCTTTGCTACCTATGTCAAAAATAGCTAAAGGTTAGTATCATAAGTATTAGAATTCTTACTCACTTTTACAAATAGCAAAATAGCTAAACTTATGCTGAATCAATAATTGATATATGAGGGGCGCCTGGGTGGCTCAGTGGGTTAGAGCCTCTGCCTTCAGCTCAGATCATAATCTAAGGGTCCTGGGATCAAGCCCTGCATTGGGCTCTCTGCTCAGAGGGAAGCCTGCTTCCCCCTCTCTCTCTGCCTGTTTCTCTACCTACTTGTGATCTCTCTCTCTGTCAAATAAATAAATAAAATCTTTTAAAAGATTGATATATAACAATGTATTTATAATATAATATTAATATCAAGTATTAATATAGTGATATGTTAATATAATTATATGATAATGTATTTTATATTTTATATATATATATGAGGTATGAGGTTTTTTAAATTAGGTTTTAGGTTTAAAGAAAACCTAAGCATTGTAACACATATATCCCTGATTTCAGTGGAAAATGTTCAAGTGTATCCTGGTATCGACACTGGCCTTTTCTGGATAAATACCCAGAAGTGGAATTATTGGATCATATATTAGTTCTATTTTTAATTTTTTGAGGAACTTCCATCCTGTTTCCACAGTGACTGCACCAGTTTACAATTCCAACAGTGCATAAGGAAGGGTTCCCTTTCTTCCTCATCCTTGCTAACACTTGTTGTTACTAGTCTTTTTGATAACAGCCCTCACTGTGTTTTTTTAAATTTTTTAAAAATAGATTTTATATATTTATTTATTTATTTTTAAATTCCTATATAATTAACATACTCAATGTGGTTTTGATTTGCATTTCCCTGCTGATTAATAATGTAGAGTATCTTTTCATTTACCTGTTGGCTCCCTATATGTATTTTTTGGAAAAATGTCTATTCACATCATCTCATTTTTTGGTATGATCATTTCCTTTTTTCTATTGAGTTGTATGAGTTCTTTGTATATTATGAATATTAGCCCCTTATCAGATATATGATTTACAAGTACTATCCTATATTCAGTTGGTTGCCTTTTCGTTTTGTTGACAGCTTCCTTTACTGTGCAGAAGCTTTTTAATTTGACATAGTCCCACTCATTTGTTTTTGCTTTTGATGTCAGATTTTAAAAAATCATCATCAAGATCTATGACAAGGAGCTTACCACTTATATATGGAAGTTCCTCAAAAAACTAAAAACAGACTTACCATATGATCTAGCAATTCCACTTCTGGGTATTTATTCGAACAAAACAATCATACTACTTGAAAAGGAACATGCATCCCCATGTTTACTGCAGCATTATCTACAATAGCCAAGATATGGAAACAACCTAAGTGTCCATTAATGGATGAGTGAATAAAGAAATTTGGTATACATATACAATGGAATATTATTCAGTCATAAAAAAACAATGAAATGTTGCCATTTGCAACAATATGGATGGACCTCAAGTACATATATCCTAAATTAAATAAGACAGGCTGAGAAAGACAATGCCATATGATTACTTCTTATATGTGGAATCTAAAAAAAATAAAATTAAAAAAATAAACTCACAGATATAGAGAACAGACTGGTGGTTGCCAGAGGTAGGAGGGTGCAGGGAGGAGAAATGGGTAAACTACTTTTGTTTTGTCTTATTTAAATAAACTGTATTAACAACAAAACAAAACAAGTCAAATCAGACCACAACTCCCACCACCACCAGAACAAAAATACTAGCCCCTTGCAGTAGGTATCTGATGGAAGGAAATGGACTAGTAACTTTCACATTTTGTATGTCATTTTCCCTGACTACAGGCCACAGACAATACCTTGGTAATTATGGGTATTGATAACATATTTTGTGATATTTGTTATAGTTCCACTTTCCTTGAAGGGGTCCTTAGGTGAATGAGTGGCTAACTTCTGTCATTTCCTTTACAATCAGTATATTTGGATCACGTTTAAGAAATCATTGCATGTTCCAGGTTATAAAATATATTAACCTACATTCTCTAATAATATTCAAGTTTAATTTTAACAATGAATTCCTTAATTTTTCTGAGAAGGGAGTAACTGTCATATTATTTAAATACAAATACTTTTGTAACTCTTTTATTGAAAAAAGCCTTCTTCCCCTCACTAATTTTACATACTGCTTTTATCTGTATACCAAAATCCAAACCCTGTATAGGCCTATTCTGAGGTACTTATTCTAATGCACTTATCAACTTGGTGGTAGATATACTAACATCACACTTAATTTATCTTAATAAACAAAACTTCATGATATATTTGGTAGATAAAGTCTTGCTTTTCTTCTTCAAATTTTTGTCAATAAATTGGGCTTTATAAAAAAAACATAGAATTATGTAATCAAGTTCCAAAATCTACTGGGAATATTACTGAAATTATATTGAATCTATTTATCAATTTGACATTAAGTAACAACTTTATAAAGTTTAGTAGTTACACTACTAAACTCTGTATATCTTTTCAGTTAAAGTTGTTAATGTTATTTAAGTTCTATATTTTCTGTACATACAAATCTTGAATATCTTTGGTTACAGACCATATTTATTTTTATTTAGTGCTACTACTAGAAAATGTCTTTTTTATATTATTTTTTAAAGGTTCATTTATTTATTCAAGAGAGTGCATGCACGAGTGGGGGCAGAGGGAGAAAATCTTCAAGCTGACTCCCCACTGAGCATGGAGTTCTAAGCAGAGTTCAATTATGACCCATGAGATCACGACCTGAGCCAAAACCACAATTGGATGCTCAACCAATTGTGCCACCCAGGTACCCCTCTTTTTCTATATTATATCTTGGACTTGTTTGCTTTTCCACTAAATCTTATTTCATTTTTTTTAATTTCCATCTATTTCAACATTTTTCTTGGGACTGGCTCTGCCAAATGCTTAATATTTTTGAAGTGTTAAAGTTTAAATATGTTATATTATTTAAAAGCTGCACAGTAAGGCAAGCAAGTTTTGGAATTTTAAAAATTAACGGCATTATGTAGAGCATTACGAAGACTTTCTTTGGCCTTGAAGATAATGATATTAAACGCAGGCTAACTGGAATAATAATTTGTCTCCATATGGGCTTGCGTCAAATGTACTTTCTTTTCACCCAAAGATACAAAAGTGCGTTATGAACATCCTTATTTCTACCTGCCTTCCTTACTTCATTCCTTCATTTTTCTTTTTTAAAATTTGATTTGCTTATTTAATTGTTCAGAAGCAACAGAGATGGCAGAAAATATTATTATTATCATTATTATTATTTTGAATTTAAGACAGGTGTTTTTCAACCACAAATTACTCACTGTGAGTAAAGAAATTAATTAGAGTTCATTTCATTTGGTAGAAGCTATTATACTTTCAGGCACCTGGGTAGCTCAGATGGTTAAGCATCTGCCTTCAGCTCAGGTCATGATCCCAGGGTCCTGGGATCGAGTTCCGCCTAGGGCTCCCTGCTCAGCAGGGAGCCTCCTTTTCCCTCTCCCACTCCCCCTGCTTGTGCTTTCTCTCTCTGTGTCAAATAAATTTTAAAAAAATCTTTAAAAAAAGAAGCTATTATACTTTCTATCTAAATAGCTATTAATCAGTATTTATAGATGTGATGTAATTATTATGCAAACTATACAATAAATATCTTACAATTAAACTAGTAACAAGACAAAGTGATATTTATGCATATTGTCTTTTCCTTGAAAATCTTTTATACTTTCAAAATTATAACTTTAGCTTCTTAGCATGTATCAGATTCCTGGAAGGGAGGCTGTAATAATAAGACTCACTGAGTTTACAAGAGAAAAAAAAAATCACTGAGTCCCTAAATCCTCCTCTCTGCCCTTAGACTTAATCTTTCAGATGTAATTTATTAGATTAATTCAGAAACTTAATTAAAATTCCTATTAGATTATTTGCATATAATAAATAATAACATTAATTTGTAGTAAATGGGTCATATCTTTATGTTATGATATTTACACTTGTCTATGTTTTTTCTCTTTACTATTTACTGTTAGTATTATCAACAGAGAAACGTCATTATAATATTCATATCTGAACAATTTAAAAGAAATATGATCTCTCCCTAAGAAGAGCACAATTATAAAAACAAAAGTAAATGAAAAGCTATTTCCCTGAAACTTGGTCCCATCATCCTCCAAAACGCAGATGATGTGGGAGGGAAAGAAACACAGCAATTCTCTTTAGCTCTATCTAATGCAATGTCAATGCCAAAGTTACAAAACCTCTGTTTCTACTAATCTAACATTTTCCCAGTGGATTATTCTATAAATTGGGTTGGCCTCAAATCACTTTCAAGGATAAATTTAGAGAATTTATACTGGGTTTAGGGAAGATCTTGATATGCGTATGATTTATTAGGAAGATACAGTGTGTCTATAATAAACATTTTTTAATTTGAACATTTTGATTGTATAGTGAGAACTAGAACCATCTATACTCAGTTTACTATCTATATCAATAGCATTTTAATCTTTAGCTCTCTTTACTAATAAAATTCTACAGTCTTCATCAATATGACTTTGCTATTCCAGGAAATTCTTGTCCAGCAAGATAAAGGTTATAAATAACATTCCTGTTTGACCCAGAGAGTTTCTGAATAACCAATTTGAATATATATAAGATTGTTCACTTTTGGGGCACCTGGGTGGCTCAGGTTAAAGCCTCTGCCTTTAGCTCAGGTCATGATCTCAGGGTCCTGGGACCGAGCCCCACATCAGGCTCTCTTCTCAGCAGGAAGCCTGCTTCCCCCTCTCTCTGCCTGCCTCTCTGCCTACTTGTGATCTCTCTCTGTCAAATAAATAAATAAAATCTTAAAAAAAAAAACATTGTTCACTTTTCAGGAGATAACACGATACAATGTTTGCTTCTGAAATGAAGTGCCTTACTATTATTGTACCCACCAATTCTAAAATATTATATCATGTTCCTTACTCAATCTAAATCCAATTCCTTGACTGAATTGAAGACAGATTCCCAAACCTTATAAATATCCCCTACTGATATTGAAACTCTGTCAAGGTAGGACTCTACTTTACTGCAGCATTCCATGAACCCAGCTTTGACTTAGCAACACGTTCCCTTGGTGGTATTTCTCCAAAGTAGCATTTGACAAAAGATTGTTCTCTTTCATTTTCTCTTATTATGTGTATAACATATGTTTGAAGGTTAACAAAAATTTTAGAATATTTCAGGGTGATGTTTCTCCTAAGACTCTTGTCTACAATCTCTGTAAATTATTATTAATTTTTTGTATAATAGTTTGACTTTTATGTTAAACTTCAAGTTAGGAATCATAATAGGCAGGGAATATTTTATCATCATATTATCTTCATTTTTTAATGGAGAAGGCTGACCCTGGGCAATAGATATTTTTCTCCCCCCAAGGTCACAAATCAAGCAAATCAAAAAACAAGGACTTAAACCCAGGTGTTTGGACAACTGTATCAGTTGTCGTCTATCTTGAACAGGTGGTAGGCATCATTTCCATCTGTGGAATTAGTCACCCATGAAATTACTTTTGTCCATTTAAAACATTTAATCATCAAAAAGATAGACTCATGTATTACACAGATAAAATTTAAGAATCTTCTCTTTTAGATTAGAATGTCTGATCCAAGGACACCATGTCACATCAGGGATCTGAAACTTCCTCAACTAACTTTACCCCTCTGTTACATACTTAAAAATAAGAGTAGTAAAACCATGTGCTTTATTGATTTAATTTCCTATTTGAGGCAATTGTTATTTGGTTTTTTTGTTTGTTTGGTTGGGTTTTTTTTTTTTTTTTTGCAATTGTTATTTTTTGTTGGCTTCCTCTTGATTGAAAATACATTGCAAAGTAATGTTAAGCTCAATTAAGCTTGGCTGTATCATTTGTCCAAAACAGGTCATGTTGTTTAATATTTGCTAAAATTTATTTTCTTAGGAAATCATTTTTATTTAAGAAAAAAAACGCTATGTTATAAAATAGCAAAATATCTTTATCTTAAATTATGAATTACAGCAGTAGGCCTGGCACATGTCATCAAAACTTACAGCAGTTAATTTTTGGTAATTGTTAAATGAAGGGTGAAGAAATCTGGTGGTAGCTCTTTATAATACTAAGTCTATTTTTTAAATTATTAAAACCAATAAAATAATGATTTATCTTGACAAGGCAAGATGAGAATGAATTCGGCATTTAGGTGAACCAACTATACTTGAGAAGGGGAAGAATTAAAAATGGATACTGTAATATTAAATTTTTTTATATTGTGTGTGTCAAGAGCATTCCTGCTTGTATTTTAATTTCTTAGTATAGTGTAGTTACAAAGGCACTATCTGAGATTTGATGACAGCTTAAAATGTAGCTGCCCAGACTATAAAATTGTTCAACTGAAGATATCTCTGGCAAATGAGTGCACTGTTAAGGCTGAGCTAATTAAAATGATTTGTATTATTGAATCAGAGTCTAAGGAAGTGATAATCTCTATTACCTCTTAGTGGGGCAATGAAAGAAACTGAAAATAAATTACAAGTCAGAAAAAGATGTATTGACAGTAGTCAGCAAGGTAAAAAGTTCCCTTAAAAATACCCTCCAAAAAACTAATGATGTATTATATGTAGGCTAATTGAACATAATAAAGAAAAATACCCAAACATTTTTAAATGTTTCCTCTATTGAACCAAAGTAAGAATACCTTAAAGAATTCCACACTTTAGGGACGCCTGGGTGGCTCAGTTGGTTAAGCGGCTGCCTTTGGCTCAGGTCATGATCCCAGCATCCTGGGATCAAGTCCCACATCGGGCTCCTTGCTCGGCAGGGAGCCTGCTTCTCCCTCTGCTTCTGCCTACTTGTGATCTCTCTCACTCTCTCTCTGACAAATAAATAAATAAAATCTTTAAAAAAAAAAAAATTCCACGCTTTAAATGACATGCTCCTAAACTTTGAACATTTCTTCAGTGTGTGCAGATTGTAAAGATGAAACACATCTGAAGACAAAGAGTATGGTTTTTTTTTTCCCTCTAGATTTTTCTCACTGTGGCTGTAGAGCATCACAACATATGAAGTAATATTTAGGCTAAGGTATATTCCAACTTTAAAATCGGCTTATGCAGTATTTTTCTCTACCTTCCAGAAAGAAGAGATGGCTCTTTTGTGGCTAATATAACAGACCTACTAATGAGCAGCACAGCTCATGCAGGGAGAGGGAAAAACACCACAAGATGGAGCTTGACAGGGAGTGAGGATCCAAGACTAAGGACCTACGAAGCACACCAGGGGCAATTTTGGGCTGGTATTAAAAAAAAAAAAAAAAAATGTGCCTTTGTTCATCAGAGTTATTGGTTGTAAGCATTAAAAAGCTATCCTGATTATCTTAAACTAAAAAAAAAAAACAGATTATACACAGCCTAGACTCCCAGAGTGGGTAGTTGCCTCAAGAACCAGTGCTGGGAAACAGGTGGGAGGCAAGGTAACCCTGGAAGGTCAAGAAACAGAAAGCTCTATAACTATCTCACATGTGAAACAAAACATTTAAGCAATCCTGTACAGACCTAAACAGACACATGGACACACACACACACTGAGCTTATTTGTTAATGCAGTTTTTTCTCTCATGATGCGTTATTATAATCCCTTCCTGCCAGGTCTGATACACCTCTAATGCTTTCTTTATCCAATGGCTACATAATATTACACATACCAAAATTTATTAATCTACTTCCTTCAGATGGGTATTCCTATTTTTTTGGCCTGTACTAAACTGATGTAATAAACATCTTTGTACATATGTCTTTATAAATTGGTTCTTTTATTTCTATGGGATAGATCCCCAGTAATAGAATCATTAGAATTAATATTATATACATTTTAAATTGTAAGTATTCACTATATTAGTTTCTGAAACTTGTAACACTTTATATGACTACCATTAATTTATAAAAATATAAAAATATGCTTTACCTAATTCCCTCCCCTCGCCCACCCCTTGAGCACTACTAGAACCTCCGTGGTTAAAGTAAACAAACACTTTTTGTTTCTTATCACCTAGAGTTCCAGAGTCTGTGTCTTGACTGTACCAGGCACCTGCCTAATCTGTGCTGGGGACAGGAAGCATTTTTCTTTTTCGCTTTCTTATTTTATAGCAGGCACTGAATCTCATCAATACCTATAATATATAACAGATGATGCAACAGATAGGAAGCTAATTTAAGTTCACCAGTAGTGTCCAGCAAGGCACTATCTGTTTAGAAATTTCAAATTTCCTAGAATTTAAAATGCTACGTACCTATACCTAAACACCTCAGTCCAAAGAGGACTGCTTTCCCTAGTGTAGGGAATGTCAGTCCTTGAATTTTGTACTGAGCAAATCTTTAAGATTTGAAGTAATGGGAATGTTCAGATACTGGGTATGGCATGATCTCAGAGTTTAGTAAAAGCTGAAGCTACTGAGACAGTTGTGCTATTAAAAATAGCAAAATTTAGCTTAATTAACTGACCCAATCGCAGCACGACAGACATCATGATTACAGAATTACAGGCTATGTAACAGCAGTCCCGGCCTCTGCCCTCTAGATGACAGTAGCTGTCCCCACAAAGTTGTTGCAGACTAAAATGTCTCCAGACACTGCAAAACATCCCCTGGGGAGCAGAATTTTTCCCTAATGGAGTACTACTGCTTATTCTAAATACAAAAAGAAGATTAGAGTTTGAAAATTTGTCCTATTAGGCCAATCTATCTCACAATGTGTCGTAGTTCAGTTATGAATATTGCTATATTTTGGGGTGGAGGGTACAGCTTGTTAAGTGAAAATCTTACAGCAGTGTACTGCTCTTTAAACAGACAAGTGAAACAAACAGGTAATAATAGCACCTTGATTTTGTAAGGATTTTTATTTTCAACCATTTTCTTATTTCCTTCTCTGCAAGGCATTTGACGGGAAGATTCAGTTTTAAAGCATCATCACAAGCATGAATAATTTGAGCAGGTTGGCTTGAAAGATGGCCAAATCTGAAGGATTTATAGTTACAAAAGTCAGAAGAGTAGTAACTCTAAAGTCTATCGTCAGCAGAATTTTATTAAAACTTGGCAATGCATCTTGCCAAATACCTGAAGGTGTCCACTCTGTTGTAAGATGAAGACTCTATGGACAGAGATTTATACAATAAAAAGTTGATGAGGAAGGCTGGGTGTAAACGAGACTAGTTTATCCCATAGTTTATCATTTTATATTTAAAAGACATCAAAAACAAATTTTAGTGTATACACACACACACACACACACACACACGATCAACCTATAGTTATTTACTGAAGACCTAGTAAGTTGAGATCAGTATGATAGCTACTGTTCTTGAGGAGTGTAGGTAAGGGGCTCTAAGAAGATCTAAAATATCATAATAGAATGTTTCCCAAGTTACATATACAATGTAAAGGTGATGTGAAATGTGTCTAAAGATAATGTATACTGGTCTTTACCATTAACTGTCAAATGAATGTCATCCAAAATTCCGAAAGGTGGCTGATCTAGACTCCTTTGCAATTTAAGTAAATATTTAATTTTTAAAATTTTTTCTTATAAGTAAATATTAAGAAAATAAATGTGACACTACATATGATCTCTAATCACGTTTACGTATCAGAAATTTTAGTTTTGTTATCCTTAAAGCATTTGACTTATCAAGGTTAAGTATTCCTTTATAATTATATTCTCCAACATAAATGCAATCAATTGGTAAATTTATAAATGTATATGCATATCTATTTGGTAAAATCATATATCTATATATGTAAAATATATATACTATTCACATGTATATACATATATTCATCCTATTTCCTGGTTTCCTGTATGTGGTATTATTAAGAGCCTGGCTGTATACAGTTAACAATTTGTAACAAATATATATGTTAACTGTATACAGCCAGGCTCTTAATAATACCACACTTTTAATGAATTCAGTTAAGCAAGTTTGCTCACATGCAAACTTAATATCTTTTGGATGTGGGATGTCTCTCCTTTATTATCCAAATTTTTTATTAATATATGAGTTAAAATCTGTTTAATAGGGTCCTTGTCGGGAAGATTATTTCAGAATCTGTATTACATTATTCTGAACTTTCATACTTAATAGCTTTTCCATTCAAACACATTGGATAAATTACTTAAGAATGACAACAGAGGATAAAAATAAGACAGAATAATTATATAAGAGAAAATCAAATAACTGGGGAATAAGGTAATAAATGAAAAATTGACTTCTATTAAAAACATCACTTGGTTTCTAGCCAGGAGCCCCCACCATATTCTTTACTAACTTCTCATCAGATTTTATATAGAGACAATATAGAAAATGAAAACTCCATCACCAGCCTGAACTAAGACTAGTTAGAAATGTATCATCAAAGTTCAGCAGGTTATACTACACAGTCTACCTGTATTAAACACTATGTGAAATGGTCTGTCAGAAACTAGGAAGTAGGGGCGACTCAGTTGGTTAAGCGTCTGCCTTTGGCTTAGGTTGTGATCTTGGGGTCCTGGGATTGAGCCCGGAGTCTGGAGTCCCTTGGGCTCCCTGCTCAGCGGCGAGTCTGCTTCTCCTTCACCCTCTCCCCCCGGCTTATACACACTCTCTTTCTCAAATAAATAAATAAAATCTTTAAAAAAACAAAAACAAAAACTAGAAAGTAGTCCATTCTCCTTCTCCCCCATCTACCACCTGGATCAGAGACACAAAGTCTTAATGGAATCGTATAGCTCTGAAATTGATTCCTAGACAAAATGGCCTTTGGCCACCAGAAAGCCATCTTCCTTATCTCCTCACATACATAGCTCGGGCAGTCAGATCAATATCTGGAAAATTGTAGGAAAGGATGTGTATGGGTCCATTTAGGACTGCAGATGTATCACAATCTGCGTAGTATAATTTTTACAATTGCCACAAGCCAGAAAGGAAGCATAATGAGAATTTTGGCAGAGAATTAGTGACATTAATTATTGATTTATTTATGTGTTCAGAGTTAAGCAGTAGAAGTCTATATTTCAAACCAACAGAACTACATTAGGTCAAAGACTGCTACAGGAACTTGGAACTGGCATAAAGTCATTAAATATCTGCCTGTCATCTCTCTAGGTCTAATAAAGTGATCTGATCAGTACTTACTAATCAGAATTGTGCCAAGAGCAATAATCAAAGCCTGTTTATAGGCAAAATTGATGCAGAAGGTTCATCTTACTGAGCGATGAAGAAATACCAAAAATACCTAACATTTTAAGGCTTATTAAAAATGAATACAGATTGAGAAAAAAGTCATGTCACCATATACTAAGTAGAGACAGAAAACTAAAAATAATTTACTACAAAAATGAAAAGAAATTGCCTTAAAAAATTAAAAATAACTTAACAATAATTTACTACAAAAACAACAAACAAAAGACATGTGAAGGCATCACTTTTGTAGAAAATTCCAAGTTGGAAACAACAGAAAAAAGTCAAATAGGTGAAATGAAAAGATAAGAATAGCAAAGAAATTACAAATCTCAAAATTAAAATTTAAAAATTTTTAACAGAAATCAAGAGTAAACTGTAACTAACATTTAGTAATTGAATCTTGACTTAAAGAAAGACTCATTTCTTGATGATTTTCTCCAGAAAATGATCAGAGTGTGCTTGATATGGTAATAACTAAAAAAAAAAAAGAGAGAAAAAAGAACCAAACTAAAATCATCATCCTCATCAGTAATACTACTAAAAAACTTTCCTAAAATTCCTGATTGTATCAACTGAAAAGGGTTGCTCACATCCAAAGAAAAATAATAAAAGAATAATATCTTGTCATACCTCAATGTTTTCAAAAGCCATTATTACAAAGACAAATGCCTTTAGATATCTGGGCATTAGAAAAAGAAAATTAAGTGGCCTATAAGGAAAAAAAAAAAAAAACAAACTCAGCTGGCATCAGACTGCTGATTATCACTCCATGTTGGGAAGCAGCAAAGCATCTGCAACAGATTCATGGAGGAAGACTGTTAGTGTGCCAGTAAGTTTTCCATCGAGTGATGTTCTCTTTCAAGTATGAAATCAATAGAAGTAAATTTCCCAAATGGCAAAAACGTGCCCTGTATGAAATAAATTCTCGAAGTGAATTAACATGATACATATGATAATAAAACAATACTGGAGAAACTATGAAATAAAATTTAGAGCAGAAATTCCTCTTTTACTCCATTACTTAGTCATGTCTTTAATATCCAAGCCAAAATGTTTAGAATATTTGACAATATATTTAAAAAAGACCCCTGTCCTCCTTATCTGCCATCAAAGTAAATGGGCTTTCTACGATAAGTTATGCCCATTATCTACATGTGACCAAGCAGTCACATCTCTGGAAACGACCTGCAGAATTTTCCCTTTTTGTCAGTATATTACTTAACATGGCTGTTACAGTCTGTATTAGTCAGGAAACAAGAACCTCCAGGAAAACAGAACCAAAAGGATTTATAGAGAGAGAGACACTCATTTTAAGGAATTGAATCACATGATTTGGGAGGCTGGCAAGTCTGAAGGTTGCTACACATGCTGGAAATTCTGCCAGCAATCAATATTGCAGTCTTGACTCCAAGGCAGTCTGGAAGTTAAGTTCCTCCTTCCTTTTGGGGGTCCCTCAGTCTTTTCTGTTAAAGACTTCAACAGACTAATGAGACCTACCCACGTTACGGAGATAATCAAATTTACTCGAAGTCTACCTAGTAATATGTTAATCACGTCTAAAAAATACTTTCACAGTGACCTCTAAACTAGTGTTAGATCAAAGAAAAAAAAAAGTACCACAGGCTAGCCAAGATGACACATAAAATTAGATATCACATAATTAAATGATTCATATGGCCATTGTAAGCTTGATGAAAGCAGACCTTGAGCTGGTTTGTTTTTAACACTCTTTACCCCCAAATTTACATATCTCAGATAATATGCTATAAATAAATACGTGATGGTTGACTGAATAGACAGAGGTTAACTAAATGTATTGTCATAGAGTATTTTCATTATGCTATAATAAATTCATGGGAGACAAATGAGGATGAGTCTCTGAATGTAATTATATTTTCAATGCAAAAATTTAAACTAGACAAAATTTTAAAATCAAGCCTCTAGCTTTGCTCCTATAAGAAACAGAAGTCATATGCAGCAGGGTTTATTCTATATAAAGAATATATATTCACACGCACACAACACACACACGATTTCCCTACATTTCAATTTGTGATCATTCTCAAACATTCATCTTGAGCTATTGGCATTCTGCAGTATGTTCCATTTTGATGGTTCTCTTGGAAGCAAGTTTACGTTTGGTTTCCACGAATGAAACTGAAAGAATAATGAAACTTGTGTAATATTTATCCCACAACTGTACTGAGTGCAGGAAGAACAGGAACTGGCTTAAGAAAGTTTTTTTTGTTTGTTTGTTTTTGTTTTTAAGTAGGCTCCATGCACAGTGTGGAGCCCAGTGCAGAGCTAAAACTCACAACCATGAGATCAAGACCTGAGCCAAGATCAAGAGTTGGACACTCTATCAACTGAGCCACCCAGGTGCCCCAAGAGAAAGGAAAAATACTGATAGGAGTGTGAAAACCTAGAATGTCTAGGAGCTTAACTGCCGGATCACATGGGAAGAGTATGTTCAGCTTTGTAAGAAATTGCCAAACTCTCTTCTAAAATGATGTATGATTTTACATCCCCACCAAAAATGAATAAGGGCTACTACTATTCTGCGATCTCTTTGGCAATTGATATCACAGTTTTTAGGATTTTAGCCATTCTAATAATTAGGTAGTGGTATCTCATTTTAATTTGCACCACCCTAATTGCAAATTATGTTGAGAATCTTCTCTTATTCTTAGCTATTTTTCTATCTTCCTCGGTGAAGCATATGTTCAGATATTTGCCCATTAAATTTTTTTTTAAATTTTTTAATTTTATTTATTTATTTGACAGAGAGAGAGAGATCACAAGTAGGCAAAGAGAGAGGGGGAAGCAGGTTCCCCGCCGAGCAGAGAGCCCGATGCGGGGCTTGATCCCAGGACCCTGAGACCATGACCTGAGCCGAAGGCAGAGGCTTTAACCCACTGAGCCACCCGGGCGCCCCTGCCCATTAATTTTTAATTGAATTTTTTGTTTTCTTACTGTTCAGTTTTAAGAATGGTTCGTATAGTTTGGGCACAAGTCCTTTATCAGACAAATGTTTTGCAAATACTTTCTCCCATTCTGTGGCTTCTCTTTTCATTCTCTTGTCTTTTGTAGAGAAGTTTTTAATGAGGTCTAATTTATTAATTTTTAGGAATTGTGTTTTCATGACATATTTTAAAATTCATGACCAAACCCAAGGTCATACAGATTTTCTCATAATTTTTTTATAGAAAGTCTATAGTTTTGCATTTTACATTTAGATCTAGGATCCATTTTGAGTTCATTTTTGTGAAAGGCATAAGCTCTGTGTCTAGGTCTTTTTTTGCATATGATTTCCAATTGTTCTACCACTATATGTTGTAAAAACAATCTTGTATCTATTGCATTGCCTGTGTGCCTTTGTCAAAAATCAGTTCACTGTGTGTGTGGCTCTATTTCAGGGTTCTCTATACTGTTCCATCCATGCATGTATTCTTTCACCACTAAAATGGTATCTTGATTACAGTAGTTTTATAGTTAGACTTCAAATCTTCAAGTCTTCCCCAGCTTTCTTCTTCAAATCAGTAATATACTAAGTGTAGGTCCTTTTTTAGAATAACTTGGTGATATCTATGAAGTGTCTGAGATTTTAATTAGAATTGTACTGATGCCATTTCGATTGGGTTGGAAAAACTGATGTCTTAACAATACTTGCAATATATGAACATAGAACATATCCCATTTATATATCATTTATTTCATCAGTCTTTTACTGTTGTTGTTCCTGAATATGGATCCTGCACATATTTTGTTACATTTATAGCTAAATATTTCAATTTGTGCTGTTATTGTAAATGATACATAGCTTTTAATTTCAAAGCCAACTTGCGTACTGCTGGTAAATAGGAAAGTGATTGGCTTTTGTATACTGATCTTTTATTCCGTGATCCTGATAGTCACTGTTTCCAGGAGTTTTACTATAGAATCTTTGGAATTTTCTACATAGCCAATGATGTCACCAATTAACAGAGACAATTTTCTTTTTTCCAATCGTTTACCTTTTGTTTTTCTTGTTTTATCATGCTAGTTAGAACATTCAGTACAATGTTGAATACAATGCTGAAAAAGATTTTCTGTACCTTTTTCCCTGTCTTAGAAAATGTCTAGTCTTTCACCATCAAGAATGATGTTAACTGTAGATGATTTTACAGATATCCTTTATGAGGTTGAGAAAGTTCTCATCTACTTCAAGTATGTGTATAATTTTTATCATAAATATGTACTACATTTTGTCACATGTTTTTTTGCCTGCATCAACTGGTATGATCATATGATTTTTCTTCTTTAGATATGGTAGATTACATTAATTGATTTGAATGCTGAACCAGCCTTGCATATCCAGAATAAATCCTACTTGGGATGTATAATTCTCCTATATTGTTGGATTCAGTACAATTTTTTTTTTTGTGGTTTTGCATCTATGTTCATGAGGAATATTGGACTGTAGTTTTCTTTTCTTGGAATTCTTTATTTGGTTTTGGTTTAGGAAGTATTTCCTCTATTTTCTGGAAATGGCTGTAGAAAATTCATATTTAAAAAAAGAAAATTCATATTTTTTCAATAAATGGTAGAATTTATAAGTGAAATCACCTTTGTTTTATGAAATGATATTAATTAGTGGTTCAATTTCTTAAATAGATACAGCATATTGAGGTTATCTATTTCTTTTTTGTGTGAGTTTGGTAGTTTGTCTTTAAAGGAATTGTTCTATTTCATACGGGATATAACATTTTGGCTATAGTTGTTCGTAATATTCCCTTATTATCCTTTTAACATTCATGGGTTGAACAGTGATGGACCCTCTTTCACTTCACTCTTTTTTTTTCCTTTGGTTAACCTACCTAGAGGATGATCGATTTTATTTAGTTTTTCAACAGAATATCTTTTGGTTTCTTTATGTATCTGTTATTTCCTGTTTTCAGTTTTATTGATTTCCTCTATAATTTTTATTATTTCTTTTCACTACCTGCTTTAGGCTTAATTTTCTCTTCTTCATTAGAATTCTTAAAAAATCTTTATAGGTTTGGATTATTAAGATACTGTAGGGAGGGGTGCCTGGATGGCTCAGTAGTTAAGCATCTGCCTTTGGCTCAGGTCATGTTCCCAGGGTCCTGGGATCCAGGCCCACATTGGGCTCTCTGCTTGGCGGGATGCCTGCTTCTCCCTCTCCCACTCCCCTGCTTGTATTCCCTCTCTCGCTGTGTCTCTCTCTGGCAAATAAATAAATAAAAATCTTAAAAAAAAAAAAGATACTGTAGGGAATAAAGATTATTTATATTGATTATGGAAGAGCTTTTTCTCTCTCTTGATGGAAATTGTGTGATTTTTAAACTACTGAATTTCAAATCGTTCCAAGACTTCTATTTTGAAATTTTAATTAATGATATCATATTCTCTTGGCTACTCAATCTTTTTTTCCCAGCAGCTATAAAGCATTCTATACCCTTCTTCAAAAAGTTAAGATGAACATTTTCCTTCCCATTGAATATGCATTGCTAAATAAATAATTCTATCATTTCTTGACAGACCTACTTGTATATCTCTGTCTCATTACTCAACTCCGTCTTCAACGTTGCTGCCAAAGGTTAGGTCTACAATGAATTTTTTATTGTGGAATTTCTTTCTAACCTCTGGTCTCTGCCACACAGAAATTAATATCCAGTATCTTGTTATTATATTGATATGTTATTATGACATTTCTTTTAAATATGTACGAACTACTCCAGTGTTACCTCCCACTATTGTGCATCATATACGGTTCAGCTATAATGAATGAATCACAATGTATGCACTTGATTTTCAGTTTTTTGACATTTCACATGTAAGACCCGAGGTACAGAAATCTCTTCTACCCTCTCCTCATCAGCATGTTGAATTTTATCACTGAAGAACTGCCTCACATGTCCCCTTATTTGTAAACCACTCCCTAATCACTTTCTTCTTTGGGAAAAATACTCCCTTTTCCTGATATCCAAAATACTTGAAAAATGTTTACATCTCATAGGAAAGCAAGCTCTTGTTTTGTTTCTCCTACTTAAAGTGATAACTTCATTTCTAAAGTATGAAGACTATGTGGATAGTAATCTTAGTACATATAATCACCTGTATTTAAAGTGGAATATTCCCTGAATATTCCCTGAGTCTTCATTCTTTCAACAGTGGTATTACTGCAATTTAGAAAGGCCTAATACAAATGATTACACAGTTTTATTACATGGGATATAATTAAGAGCTCCAGAAAGGTTCTTCTACTTTCCCCGAATCCTTCTAAATTCCTGATCAGAGTGAATGGAAAATCTATGTAAGTTACAAAACTATCCTTCAAGGATGGTACAAGAGTTCAAATTACATGGAAAAAGGGAGTGCGTTGACTTATTGTATATTAATTGGAAATTACCACTATAGATTCTCTGAGATAGGATACAGGGAAGTGAAGTAAAATCAAGAACTCCTGCAAGTAAGTATGGGTATGGGGCACCAAGTATTTCCAGGTGATAAATGAAACAGTGAATCAGGGAGACAAAAGTTTACATTGTAATTTCATTGGTTATGTCAGAAGAACCAAGGCTGAGAAAGAAGAAATAACAGATTTTTTTTTCTAATGTATTCTGATTCTTTTTTCTTTTAAGTACACATATGGATATTAAAAAAAGAGAAAACTTGGCCTAATATCATCAACATTCTCATTTTAAAGTATAAGAAAAATTTTCAAAGCATTTAATTGTTTTCCTTTTTTTACAATAACGAAGTAACTTTTATTCAAATGAATTCTATACTTGACAACACAGCTCCTATTTCTAGTTATATAACAAATGCAGAATTAGTGTGTGGTCATTTGTACCTCATTAGATTAGTCACTAATGCCTGTCCTTTAAATTAAAAGCCATATAATTACTATTACCATTTAATGAAATCACATAATATGTTAGTCATTCAATTAATATGCTTTCCGTTAAAATCACCAGGGGTTCAACATAAGGTATTCTGTCTCATTTATTGGAGAGAACACATGGTTTTAAATGGACAACTGTGGAGGTATGTAACTCTGTGTGGTCAATGAATTATTCATTGTAGTGGAAAAGATTACTTTAAATGGATATTAAATCCCATGGTAGGGAGTAAGGTTTGCAAAATACTTCACAGATGAAATAAGACTTCCTATCATGCCACTGGCAGTGGCTGATTTACCAAGTGGCCTATGAGATAAGAGTTGTCTCCATTAATTCAAGAGCCCACTATAATGTAATTTCTGAAAGAAAAAATAATGCTCTTCCTGTTTTTGTATGTTTCTCGTTACTCCTATTGAAACGCAGTTTCCTACATTTACAACATAAACCACACATTCTACAGATATTAAAAGATCCCTTCTCCATTCCTTTATATTTTTATTACTTGATAAAACACTACCATCCTTCAAAACATAGGTCACCCACTGCCTTTATGATAAAAACTTTCCCATGAATATAATCAGTTTCCTATCTTGTATATAGAGATATCTTTTGCTTGTCTTAACACATGACACATTGTAAGGGATAAATAAATGGTCAATAAAGGATTTCATCTATATTTTCTGCCAATTTCATACTTATCATCTAAGGCATCACTTCTTTCTTTTGTCTGCTCTTTGTGTCCACCCATTATGGTTCTGTTAAATATATGAAGTTCTCTCTAATCATAAGCGTTGTAAGAAGTAGTATGGTCTAAAGAAAGCAAATTGTTTTTGAAACAAAACAGCAGACTGAATAATTTGACTCTATCCCTACTTAATTCAGGAACCATGGTTTCCTTAGATTTTCTATCATTTATTGATTGATCGATCTATCTCACTAGATATAGTATCTAGCTAGCTAGCTAGCTATCACCTATCTCCATATCACTAGAATAGGCTTACAAGCATTCAGTATTTTAATTTTACCTTTGAATCACAACTCTCTTTCTGCAGAAATTAGGCTGAAGAAGCTACATATCCCCCAAGAATGGTAATTTTCTAGTAATTCCATAATTTCAAATGGTCTTCATCACCAAGGAATATAATGAAAAAGCAAGGATCTCTCAGAATGTAAAGTCAGAAGCGTCAGATAATAAATTAATGGAAAGTCCCTTTCAGAAAACACAAATACAGTCGAATCAAGGAAACTTCTTACCCTAAGGTAAGGCTCACAAATTGCCCACTAAAATTCAAGAATTACTAAGGAGCAGTTACCAACTTATGTCTCCTATTCCTTTTTATAGGAGTGTTTGTTGGAGTCACCTGTGCCTATTTTCACCATTGTGTATTATATATCTAGGGAGGAGATTGATTACGTTCAAAGAATTTAGGTCTCTAGATCAAAAGGAGCCACATTTAAAGTTGATATGAAGACTGTATCATGTCTACACTAGATGGGATATTTATTTGCTGTTTTGAGGAAAGGATGAGCACATTTATTTATAAGAATAGACTTAAGTGATTTCTAAACTGACCCTTTGAGTTAATGTGTAATCATGTGATTTTCTTGGATTGATAAAATATAAACAGATGTATGCGATCATATTGTATTTCTGTTTTTAATTTTTTGAGAGCCTCCATACTGTTTTCTATCAATATTGGAGAGGAGGTCCTTTTTTTCTCCACATCCAAGCCAACATTTATTTTATCTTGTCTTCTGATTTTGACAGGTGTAAGGTAATATCTCATTGTGGTTTGGATTTGCATTTCCCTGATGATCAGTAATGTGAAGGATATTTTCATGCATCTGTTGGCTATCTCTCCATCTTCTTTGGAAAAATGTCTATTCAGCTCCTCTGCCCATTCTTGAATTGAATTATTTGGGGTTTTTTGGCATTGAGTTGTAGAAGTTCTTTACATATTTTGCATATTAACTTCCTATGAGATAAATCATTTGCAAATACCTCTTCCCATTCAGTAGGCTACCTTTTTTTGTTTTTTTGTTTTTTTTTTTAATGGTTTCCCTCACTGTGTAAAGGCTTTTTATTTTGATATAGTCCCAACAGTTTATTTTTGCTTTTATTTTCCCTTGCCTTAGGAGACATCGAGAAAAAATGTATTTATCCAAAGAAGGCAAAAACATTAATTCTAAAAGATAAATGCATCTCTATGTTTATAGCAGGATTATTTACAATAGTAAAGATACAGAAGCAGCCCAAGTGTCCACTGGCAGATGAAGGGATAAAGAAGATAAGGGGAATGAATACACACACACACACACACACACACACACACACACACACGCTGGAATATTAGTCATTAAAAAGGATGAGATCTTGCCATTTCTGACAACATGGATGGACCTAGAGGGTATCATGCTAAGTGAAATAACTCAGAATATGATTTCATTTATATGTAGAACCTAAAAAAAAAAAAAAATGAAAAACAGAGAGTTGATGGTTGCCAGAGGGGAGAGAGGTAGGAAGATGGGTAAAATGTGTAAAGGGGAGTGGGAGATATAAGCTTCCATTTATTGAATGAATTAAGTCATGGGAGTAATAGGTACAGCACAGGGATATAGACAATGGTATTATAACAGCAGTGCATGGTGACAGATGGTAGCTACACTTATGGTGAGCATAGCATAACATGTAGAGTTCTTGAATTACTATGCTGTACATCTGAAACTAATGTAACACTGTGTATCAACTATACTGTATATCATCCATCTGTCTATCATGTCTGTTGATAGATATTGTAGACATATAGATAGATTGGATAGATATAACCACATGTACTATGTTACTCCATGCAAATGCTTTAAAAGTTGGAGTGCTATGTGTCTCACTCACTCTTGTGCTTACATTCTCTGTCTACTGCTATGGTAATTATAGAAGCACAAGTCAAGAGGAAATGTTACTAGGCTGAATCCTTGATGGATTAAAATGAACAGAGCTAGAGGGCCAACTGCTATTCAACTTGTGGTTTGAGTGGAAAATACATTCTGTAGTATTGTGGCAGTGAAATTTTGTGGTCATTTGCAACATAAGTTGGTCGATTGAGACAACTACATATACTTTTACAATCTGATCCTACCTATCTCCCATCCTGTTTTCTTTTCTTTTTAGCACTTAACAACTTTATAACATATGAGGCATTTATTTTTAATTAAAGTTTGCTTATTTGCTTCCCATTCTCCCTCTAACAGCAAGAAGAAATTGAACCAGAGGGTACACAGGCTATAAGGAAGTATTGGCATGTAGGGAAATATATAAAATATACTAGGGAATCTGCATAACTACTGACTGTAAAATAAATTTATACTTTCATTTATTTTTTATTTTTTTTCCTCCAAGAAGATAAAACTAAAGTTCAAGGCCAGTGGTGTCTCATATGACAGATGCTAGATGCATGTAACAATTTCAATTTAATTACAACTAAATAAGATTAAATTAAAATTCAATGCCTCAGTCACACCACATTTCAAGTGCTTAATAGCCACATGGAGTCCGTCAGTGTCAACTGTATAAGCCAGACTGAAGATAAAGACTATCTCCATCATTGTAAGGCATTCTATTGGACAACATGGTTCATGATAACAATAGCAGAGAGGAGAGAATGCTCAGTCAGGAGTTAAAGCAACTTCGTCATAATGGGGGTGGGGTGTTGAAAGTACTAAATACATTAGATTTCTACAAAATAATATAGTTACTGTAAAAATTGAGTGCTGACTACCAAAAGAACAGGAATTACTTCCAAAGTGACAAATCCTCTTAAAATCAGAAACTTTAAAAAGATAGTATAATACGATGTTTAAAACCATAAACTCTATAGTTATGATGTCTGGATACCAGCTCAATAATCTTTGGAAATTATCTTTATATGCCTTGACTTTTTGTATGTAAACTGTGATGACAATAGTACCTATATCATAGGTTCATGTGAGGATTAAATGAATAGCTATATGCAAAACTCTTAAAACTGAGAGCACCTTGATATCTGAAGGAGAAGAAAAGTTGTATATAACATTGCAACTGCATTATTAGATTTTTGATAGCATTAAATAGTTCATTCACTTTCCTCTGGCTTTGTCCAAGCAATCTCCTTACAATGTGTGACTGGTGAGTTGGTGTGATTACTCGTACCCCCAAATGAAGAGAGGCCACTGTATTTATGAGGTCAGCAGACAATGAGGTGTGTTGGGCACATCTAAGTGAGGAATAAAGAAGATTTAGCGTGCACTGTTGCAGTATTACCTACAAGAGTGAAACGGAGATATACTAAGAATTTTGTTCAATCTTCGCAGTTTCCCAGACTAACATAAACTGAAAATACCAATCAATCTATCTTTTGAGCCAGTTAAACGATTTTATGAATCTATTGTAAGAGTTTTAAATAATTATTTCATTCATTTATTAAATACACATGTGAATATTTCCTATTTAAAATGCATTGTAGTAAACGCCTAGAAGTCCTTTATGTGAGCTTCTGATTTAAACAGATTTAGATTTGGAATAGAATCCTAGATGTTAAGATAAATATGCTGTTTTGTAGTTTTTATTTTTGTTATCAGATAAATTGTACAATTTTCTGTAGAAACTTCATTGTGCCTAGAGCTACACTCACACAGAAATTTATTTTGTAGGTTATTTATAAAGGGCAAACCCTTAAAAATAAGCACTGCTATTAAAACTAAAATTCAGATTTGGAAGAAATTTAATGTCTTTGTGTAGAAATCCTTATTTCTGTCTGTTGAACATAGGGGATAAAAGAAAATAAGTAGCTAATAGTAGAACAAAATCACAACAGGGAATGTTGAATAGAGGCTGAATCTCCTCCAGAAAAAGTAAACAGCTTGAGGAAATATCTTATTTATCATCTCCTGTTGACTACAAGAACATAAAAGCATACATAGTTTGTGATAATCACTCCTGTTTCCCACATATTTGGCTTACAAAGCACAATCATGAATAGCAAATATACCCAACAATATATGTTTATGTCATACACTTCTTTCAAACATCTTTTGATAATGTGTCCATGTATGTAGAAGTCAATAATTTAAAATTGTGCATTTGTAAGCCTGGATTGATACTAAAATTTTATATTTTCAGAGATTCCCAACTGAATGACTTTTGGAATAGAATTACTGAATTTTATCACCCAGAAGCTACTGAAGAAAGACTACAGCTACTGCAAAAGAAATGTAAAATGCTTGAAATTTCTGGATATTCTGAACTATATCTTTCTTGTCTAAGATTGTCCATAAAGTGCAAAAGAAAGACTAAACATTTATCAAGAATGATTCACAGCACACGCGCGCGCGCACACACACACACACACACACACACACACACACACACTTACACACACCAAAACAGAACAAACAAAAATACCTATTATACTTCTAAGGAGAAGAAAATTGCTGGTTTCGATTATTCAAATTACTTGTCTGCCCAATACACAATTGTTAATAGGGGTCCCTCTCTGTTATAGTCCACTGATACAGACATAAGTCTGAAATAAACAACTCTGCTGTTAAAACATGTAATTATGTTTTATGGCTCAAAGTGAATTGACTTATTTCATATCCATGCTGTAACAGTTTCTGGAAAATCAGAGAAAGGTACAAATATGGGGATACTGACACCATTATATTATCTCAACAACTTAACATTCTGTTAACTGCCTTTCTAGTGAACTCCAATTCTTAGTGAAAATATATTTAATTTAGTATTAAAATAGGAGTTCATCCATTAGAGTCTTCTGAGAAATAAGACTAGTTAAGGTATAATGCTCTTTGTGTCAGCATTGCCACAGCTCTGGACATGCTAGACACTTAACAATTTTGATGATTATGAAGATCAAGATGATGATATACCAAATTGTAAAGTAAATTTTCAAAATACAAGAAAAACTGTGTACAATTGTACATGTCAAAAGGACAAAGCATGTGTACATGTTTGTATTTGCGTAATCAAATATTCCACAAATCATCTAGTTTTCTATTTCTACCAGGTATCCTCATTGTATATATGACTCAGTGAAAGAAAAAAAATCTGGAAAATTATATATTGTACTGCTAGAAAAAGAATAAAATATAAGTGGCAAGGATTATATTTTGCAAGGCCACATATTAAAGGTAGTAAATAATGTGAGAAGTTTTAGAGATAATACGTTACTGTAATTTTTTTCTGAGCACCTGTAATAATAAAATAGAATCTAATAGAAAGCTAAGAAATTAAATAAAACAAGGTACTGGCTTCAATAAAAACAAAAAAATTGAATAAAAAAAACAGACTTAGACTCAAAAGACTAACACTTACATAGTTATAGTCCTATAAACTAATTATTAGATGATTCAGAAATTATTATTTCCATAAGAATTTTGAGAGAATGTATTTGAGGGAAGAAGATCAGCTAAAAGAGCTAAGTACCTCACTTGAATTGATAAAGCATGAAGTAACAGTTATGTTGCTTAGAAACATTGAAGTACCTGTCAATAAGCTGTCAAAAATATTGAAAGCTATACATGAGGATTTAGCTGCCAATTTCATTGCCTCCACTTCTACCCTCAATCTATCTTTGTCCTATCACTCCAAAATAAGAATATAAACTTATCCATGTTGTCAATTGTGACTAGATTGGGAAGGAACATGGAATTCCTACTTCAATTTTGTGCTTCTTACTCTTCTGCAAAAATTCTACAAAATACCTTAAAAGGTAAAGACAAAAGACAAAAAAAAAATGGAATTGGAGTGTGGTAAACGGTAAAAAAACTGCAAAAAGGTAAACAATGAATGAAAATTGTACCTTCTTTTTAATAAAAATGATTTTTTAAAAAAGTTTCATCAAAGTGAGTTTGTGTGTGATTTGGGGGGGAGGGGAATTGCCAATGAAAAGAACAAGGATAAGACTTAAGCCAATCTGCAGAGCTAAAAAAAAGCTAAAAAGTGAGTAGGATTGATGGATATAACTATCAACTTTAATAACTGGTAAAACTCAGAGAAAGAAGACTATCTGAAACAGCGAAGTCTGTGACGAGATGAGAATGGACAGCATGGTTATAGGAGGATGAGTGGGTATGTGCTGCTCACTTGGCAAAATGGAAGGAATGGAGACACAACATAAGTAAGGCTGTAGGTGGAATGGCAGGTTGCTGTCTAGGAATTAGACTGATATCCTCTATTACTTTTCTGGGACATATGTTTTGGAACTGTTTTCTACAATAAGGGAGGAACATGTGATTATGAATGCCAAGAGAGGAGTCAGAATCTGAAGACCCTGTGTAGGCACACCTGCGGCTATCCCATGCTCCTGTGCTCTGTTATATCTCAAGAGTATTACATCAGATCTTGCATATGGATGCTCAGTAATGAATATGTAAAAGACCAAAACTCCTAAAGAAAAATAACTAAATCTGACTGTGTAAACGCTATGGTTTGTTGACAACACATCTTTATTTCCTCCATATTTGTTTCTATCTTTATACAGGTCTTTCAAATGTTCTGAAAATTAGAGAGGGAGGCTTGGCATTGTGAACGTGGAAGGTGTACATAGCTGTCCAGGATCCTGTGTGCTGAGAAAGACTAGAACTTGATAAAATGTTCTGCTGTTGCAGCCCTAAAATTCTTTAAAAGTTTTTTTTTGAACCAGAGGTCCCACATTTTCATTTTGCACTGGGCCCTACAAGTTATGTAGTCATTCATTATTAAGGGATCAAGAAGAGACAAATTTCTTAGTGCTTCCTGGTGTCTCAGTACGTTAAGCCTCCTACTCTTGATTGCACCTCTAGTCATGATCTTGGGGTCATGAGATTGAGTCCTGGGTCAGGTTCCACCCTCAGTGCAGAGTCCGCCTGTCCCTCTCCCCCTGCTACACCCCTCTCCCAGTGCTCTCTCTTTCAAATAAATAAATAAAACCTTAAAAAAAAAAAAGGAACAAGTTTCTTGCCATTAGAAGCTGCTTTCCTTATCGTATACAGTTTTTAAATCAATACTATTTGTATTAAATTGCTTAACTAAAGATATTTCTTTGTATATTATATCATTTCATATCTTTCAATCTTGTTAACAAGAACAAAATGAGTACCGTTATTATCAAATGTATTTCTCCATTATAATGATGTTATATAATTAGAGGTTAATGTCCTTCATTTGAACAAAGACCATAGATATACTTGGACAATGTATGAAGATTTCCATTTTCTTCTTCCCACATCCCTTTCCCTTGCCCACCCCAGAAGTTTGAATCTATGTATCTGGACTTAAATTTTAACGTTTTGTTTCATGAGCCCTTTTAAGAAGAGGATTTAAGATATTGAGCCTCTCCCTACATGTGTGTTTATATGTATATGACTAGTATACACAGTTGATAGAGCATTTGGTGAACCCAAGACATGAATTCACATTTAAAAATTTCTAATCAGAAACATCCTTTTGATTAATAAGGATCTTCTGAAGGATCCTTATTCCTTCTGATCATGTGTTCTGTCCTATGCCGTACTCACTCTAATTCTGCATTAAACTGAAAACTAATAAAATTACATCTCATACAGAACTTAATGAAAGGGGAACAATTCAGGTTATAGGATTGTGTTGCGAGTTACGAATTACAACATGCTGACTCAAAATAAAAACTAAGAAGCACCTAATATCTGTACCTTTCACATCTTCCCCAACCTATTCACTAACTTTTCACCACTTGAAACAATTACACTGCTCAGTATAAATACATTTCTCCCCAAGAAACCTGAGACTTGGAACTGCTACTGTCTTGGAAAATATATTTCTACAGAGAGAATGGATTTGGGGGGAAAGCTAAATCCTTTCTGAGAAAATGCATTTTGTCACATGCAATGATTTATTCTGTCAGGAAAACAGATTCTATGAAGTACTACTATAAGCCCCTTTGGCAAGAAAATTCATTTAGTCAAAAACTTTAATCTATCCCGGTGACAAAATTCTCTTTTTAGTTTATTGCTTAAAAATTGAGTTTTATAAATTCCATGCACTTTTGCGAAAAAAGAAAAATCTGCCATTTTATGATAATCTTACAGTGATCTTAGGTCACATAAAAAGATATTGATCACTATGTGGGAAGTGAGATATTGTGTATTAAAAATGGGTGGTTAATTTTGGTGTAAATATGCGTCTTTCTTCAAAATACGTGAGCACTGTAATTTATTCCCTATAAAGTCTTCTTTAAGTCTGCAGATCTCAAAACAAGGACAATGTCCTTAAATGGCATAATTGTCATTAAAGTTTCTTATGCTAAAACTAAGTCATCTAATTTCCCTAGAAAGAAAGAGAGAAAGAAAGAAAGAAAGATGGAATGAGAGAAAGAAAGAAACTATAAACCTAGGTTCTTTGTCAAAGTCACTTCTGTCCTGTATATCATAGTATTTTTATCCACAGAGTAACTTTCAAATATCTTGGTGTGGGATTTTAAATCGGGTACAGTGTGTGAATCCTTTGGGGACTCTTGAGAGGATCCTCACTTCACTACCTATCTCCAACCTGTTTTAGCAAACTTGTTACTCTTAACTTGGGGATTAAAATATATTTTAGTATATTGTTTTCCTTTATAATCCTAAGTATTTTATTTGAAGGATTTTAAAACACTGAGAATAAGGGTCTGCAGGTTTTACCAAACTTGTAGAAGAATCTATTAAAAAAAATGATTAAGGACTGGAACTAAGGACTCTCTCTTTAGAATTAAGTGTATGACATGGCAGCTCTGCTTGTCCTTATGTGGAGATCAGTCACTTACACATTGCATTGGATTCATTTTTTCCCTTGGCCTAGTCAAGACCATACTTTAATGTGTGATATTATAAATCTATTATTTTCTTTTGGGATTTACAGCAATGAGACCCTTGATCTTCAGTATTAGCCTCCTAGCTACCATCAAAACTTCCAAAACTCTAATATCACCCTCTATTTGCAGATGTGCCTTCTCCACTAAGGGAATTGTGAGATACCAGAAAAATACCAGCTCCTGACTCCAAAGAAATTTCCTATGGTAGAGATAACTCATCATCTTTTTTGCAGACAGGGCTGTATTAGGACGCACAAAGCATTAATTTTAAAAAGGGCCCTCATGTCTATAATTGTTTATTTGATAGAGCCCAGGAAGAAAGCAGTAAATTTTCTGTGGCCTTGTGGCCCACTATTTAAAAATTGCACAGTCAACAAAGCCACTCTAAGCCCTATGTTAGTTGAACTTAATTGTCATAAGTCTACCATAATGGTCCACAGACTCTGCTAGGGCTAGGCTCAATGGCATCCCCTTCTCTGATATGTTGGGTCCTTACCTGAGAGCTGAAATAAAACATTGATATTTGCAACACCAGTCTGTGAAAAGGCTCAGAAATTTTCTTTAAGATGAACTGATAGAGCTTCTTACTCACCTATAACGCCCACATTTTTTTTTAACACCAAAGGGAGGCTTCTGGGTGACATTAGAACCATCCAAAGTCACAGAAATGTGTATATGAAGCCCACTGCATGGTAATATATACATACCACTTCTGATAGTTGGGCCTTGATCTAGCTAAATTCTATCACCTAGCAAACCACAGAGGAACTATATACTTTCATTACATTGACCTTTTAACATCATGTTTACCAATTTTTCCTTAGAGACACTTCATACTTGTCACCTATCTGTGATTATTAGGTGAAGAGTTGCACTCACACTAAAGTAAGAGACTGATTCTCTGGCACCTAGTTTTCTACTAAGTTTAATGTAAATCCAAGACTTTTGGTAGCATCTTTACCTTAGTATTAAAAAAGAAATTCCAACATAAAGGGTTCTCAATTCTTTGCCCATAGGCCAAAAAAAGGGGAGGGGGATTTTGATTCTTTTGGAACTGACAACCTGATTACCGCTGTGTCTCCATTTCCTTTGTAAACTGAGATAATAATACACCTAATTGTAGGATTGTTCTAAGCATTAAATAAATATCTATACTATTTTTAGAGGGGTGCCTGAAATAAACCAAGTCCTTTTAATTGTTGGTTTTGTTGTTTCTGAATTATTGTTGCTTTTACATTGTTTGTTATTTATCCCCATTGATATGGGGCATCCTGGACCAATGTCATATATTCTAGATGTTATTAAATTAATTCTTCAGAATACTACAACCTTGTCCCTATCAAGAAACCTGGCCATGGCCATCCTAACTCACAAGGTGTGACCTTTAACTTAGGCAACGCTCTCGCTATCTACCAACTTTGATTATGAGTACCTTGGGTGGCATTTTAGACACTTCATATGGCCTATTGACTCTCATTGGGAACTACTTCCCAAATAATCCTTTTATAATTCTTGGTTTTGAGAAAAGTTTGAATACATCCTGTAGCATTCAGTCCATAATAAATTTAGAAAGGATAATAGGAGAATCAAGGAAGAGATGCATCCTGTACCCATGTTAACTGAAGAAATATATATTTTCTGTTCTTTAACTATCATTGTTGATGTGTCCAAAAAAACCCGTAGTTTATGTTTTTAAATTAAGTCTGGGATTTTTATTCATTGAATATTCTGTTAAATTTATAAACATGTATTTCATTTTTTCATGTTTTCTCAATCTTACATAATTCCTATATTTTCTGTCTTTGTAATACAGTCAGCACTGCTTAGAATTTTTTCTATGTCCATTAATTTGGAAGGTATTTTGTCCCTGTTCCCTGACACTAATGCTTAGAGCTTTATATAATACACATGAATTTACATATTTATATTTATGCACTTCATTTCTGAATCTGGTAATATACTTTATAACTTTAATATTTTAAATCTACCTTTCTAAAACAGTCAAACTTCAATAATGTAATATATTTGGACACTACATAAGAAGAACAAATTACTGAATGCTCACATATCCATATTTTATGCTCATTCTCAGTATTATTATTATATTTTTTAAAGATTTTATTTATTTATTTGACAGAGAGAGAGATCACAAGTAGGCAGAGGGGCAGGCAGAGAAAGGGGGAAGCAGGTTCCCTGCTGAGCAGAGAGCCCGATGCAGGGATCCATTGCAGGACCTTGAGATCATGACCTGAGCCGAAGGCAGAGGCTTTAACCCACTGAGCCACCCAGGCGCCCCCTCAGTATTATTTTTGTTAACCCATTTATTCTGGTGTTTTGGCTTTGGTATATTACTGTCAAAGTATAGTTATATTTTTTAATTAGGTATCTTACTGTATCATTATACCACTACCAAGTAATTATTTTTGTTTTTTAATAAAAATCTCACAAATCATTATCATTATTTAAAGTGAAGTATAGGGACACCTGGGTGACTCAGTCAATTAAGCGTCTGCCTTTGGCTCAGGTCATGATCCCAGGGTCCTGTGATCCTGTGCCGCATCAGGCTCTGCGGAGAGTCTGCTTCTCCAACGCCCTTCGCCTGCTGCTCCCCCTGCTTGTGCTTGCTCTCTCTATCTCTGTGTCAAATAAGTAAATAAAATCTTAAAAAATTATATCAAAAAAATAAACTGAAGTCTACCTTTAGCTATATTAAATATACTGTGTTAATTATTTCATACAAAAGCTTCATCACTTGATTTTTTTTTTTTTCATTTTTCTTTATCTAGACTCTCTACAGAAGTAGCAGGAGTTACACATTTCAAAATTTCTTCTGTATCTGGTACTGGATAACTGTTAATTTTATGAAAAACAATTTGGTAAGATATATTTTGAGACCTGAACTCTTTTTTCTTTTCTTTATGTTTTTAATTTAATTCAATTAGCCAACATACAGTACATCCACAATTTCAGGTATGGTCATCACATCACATGCCCTCCTTAAGGCCCATCACCTAGAACCCCATCCACCCCACTCACCTCCCCTCTAGCAAACCCTCAGTCTGTTTCCCAGAGTCAAGAGTCTCTCATGGTTTGTCTCCCACTCTAATTTCTTCCCATTTAGTTTTTCCTCCTTTCCCTTATGATCCTCTGCACTGTTTCTTATATTCCACATATGAGTGAAACCATTTGATAATTGTCTTTCTCCAACTGACTTATTTCGCTTAGCATAATATCCTCCAATTCCATCCACATCAATGTAAATGGTAACTATTCATCCTTTCTGATGGCTGAGTAATATTCTATTGTGTAAAATATATACATATTTTACATATTTTACATATATATAAATATTTATTTATTTACATATTTACAAAATATTTACATAGTATATATATATATACATATATATATATATATAAAAATATACACACACACACACGCACACATACACACATACATCTTTATCCATTCATCTGTTGAAGGACATCTCGGTCCTTCTACAGTTTGGCTATTGTGGACATTGCTGCTATGAACATTGGGGTGTAGGTGACCCTTCATTTCACTACATCTGTATCTCTGAAGTAAATACCTAGTAGTGCAATTGTTGGGCCATAGAGTAGCTCTATTTCTAACTTCTTAAGGAACCTCCATACTGTTTTCCAGAGTGGCTAGACCAGCTTGCATTCCCACCAACAGTGTAGGAGGGCCCGCTTTCTCCACATCCTCGCCAACATTTGTTGTTTCTTGTCTTGTTTAATGATTCTGATTGGTGTAAGGTGATATCTCATTGTGGTTTTTATTTGAATTTCCCTGATGCCAAGTGATGTGGAGAATTTTCTCATGTGTCTGTTAGCCATTTGTATGACTTCATTGGAGAAATGTCTGTTCATGTCTTATGCCTATTTCTTGATTGGATTATTTGTTTTTTGGGTGTTGAGTTTGATTAAGTTCTTTATAGATCTTGGTACAAGCCCTTTATCTGATGTGTCATTTGCAAATATCTTCTCCCATTCCATAGGCTGCCTTTTAGTTTTGTTGACTGTTTCTTTTGCTGTGCAGAAGCTTTTTATCTTGATGAAGTTCCAATAGTTCATTTTTGCTTTTGTTTTTCTTGCCTTTAGAGACGTGTCTTGCAACAAGTTGCTATGGCCAAGGTCGGAGAGGTTGTTGCCTGTGTTCTCCTTTAGGATTTTGATGGATTCCTGTCTCACATTTAGGTCTTTCATCCATTTTGAGTCTATTTTTGTGTATGGTATAAGGAAATGGTCCAGATTCATTCTTCTGCATGTGGCTGTCCAACTTTCCCAACACCATTCGTTGAAGAGACTGCTTTTTTTTCCATTGGATATTCTTTCCTGCTCTGTCAAAGATTAGTTGACCATAGAGTTGAGGATCCATTTCTGGGTTCTCTAATCTGTTCCACTGATCTATGTGTCTTGTCTTTATGCTAGTACCATACTGTCTTGATGATCACAGCTTTGTAATATAGCTTGAAGTCAGGCATTGTGATACCCCCAGCTTTGGTTTTCTTTTTCAACATTCCTCTGGCTATTCAGGGTCTTTTCTGGTATCATATAAATTTTAGTATTATTCATTCCAGTTCTGTGAAAAAAGTTGACGGTATTTTGATAGGGACGGCAGACTGCTCTGGGTAGCATAGACATTTTAACAATATTTATTCTTCTGATCCATGAGCATGAAATGCTATTCCATTCTCTTTGTCTCTTCCTCAATTTCATTTATAAGTGTTCCGTAGTTTTTAGACTACAGATCCTTTACCTCTTTGGTTAGGTTTACTCCTAAGTATCTTATGGTATTTGGTACAATTGTAAATGGGATCAATTCCTTAATTTCTCTTTCTTCTGTCTCATTGTTAGTGCATATAAATGCAACTGATTTCTGTGCATTGATTTTATAACCTACGATGTTGCTGAATTCCTTTATGAGTTCTAGCAATTTTGGGGTGGAGTTTTTTGGGTTTACCATGGAAAGTATCATGTCATCTTCAAAAAATGAGAGTTTGACTTCTTCTTTGTCAATCTGAATGCCTTTTATTTCTTTCTGTTGTCTAATTATTGAGGACTTCTAGTACTACACTGAATGACAGTGGTAACAGTGGACAACCCTGTCATGTTCTAGACCATCGAGGGAAGCTCTCCATTTTTCCCCATTGAAAATGATATTCACTGTGGGCTTTCATATATGGCTTTTATGATATTTTGGTATGTTCCTTCTACCCCTATACTGTGGAGAGTTTTTAATGAAGAAACAATGCTGTATTTTGCCAAATGCTTTTTCTGCATTAATTGAGAGGACCATGTGGTTCTCGTCCTTTTATTAAGGTGATGTATCATGTTGATTGATTTATGAGTGTTGAACCACCCTTGCACCCTAGGAATAGATTCCACTTGGTCGGGGTGAATAATCCTTTTAATATACTGTTGGATGCTATTGGCTAGTATCTTGGTGAGTATTTTGGCATCCATGTTCATTGGGAATACTGGTCTGTAATTCTCCTTTTTGATGGGGTCTTTGTCTGGTTTTGGGATGAAGGTAAAGCCGGCCTCATAAAAGGAGTTTGGAAGTTTTCCTCCCATTTCTATTTTTTGAAACAGCTTCAGTTGAATAGGTATTATTTCTTCTTTAAATGTTTGATACAATTCCCCTGGGAAGCCATCTGGCCCTGGAATCTTGTTTTTTGGGAGGTTTGTGATGGCTGCTTCAATCTCCTTACTGGTTATGAGTAGTATGAGTTCAGATTTTCTATTTCTTCCTGTCTCCGTTTTGGTAGTTTGTAAGTTTCTAGGAATGCATCCATTTCTTCCAGATTGCCTAATTTGTTGGCACACAGTTGCTCATATGTTCTTAAAATTGTTTGTATTTCCTTGGTGTTGAGACCCGAATTCTTGAAAGATACTCTGTTGTCAATTAATTGTGTAAAAGAATGAAAACTATCCTAATTTTCTCTCCATTTTAAATAACTTTTTTCTTGTAAAGGAAATTCCTTCTTAATTTATTACGAATAATATATTTCCATTCCAATTGTGGCTTGTTAATTGTCCTAGGGAGAAGAGCTGCATTTTTTAGGCTGCTAATACACCTCTTCTTGTGTTTGAGAAAAATTCATATATGCATATATGTATACATGGGTGTTTTCCACAAGTGATTATTATTTTTCAATTGATAATGGAAACTTCAGTATGAAGGATCTTTATCTCTGTCCTCCAGAGATATTCCTTACCTTTTATTAGCAATGAGATTCCTAGTCATTTATTTATTAATCATTCCATTAATGGACCATGTTTTTGGTGTCAAATCTAAAAACTCTTCTCTAGCTCTAGATCCTGAAGACTATCTCCTGTTTTTTTCTAAAAGTTTTATAGTTTTATATTTTACATTTAAATCATGATTGATTTTTCAGTGGAACAGGACAGAGAGCCCAGAAAAAATAAAGTTAATACTGTAATTCGGTGCCTGTAGAATGAAAGGGATGGCTGTTCCATGAAAGAATAAATGTACAAGTACACAAGTAATAAAGCTTTACATTAAAAAAAAAAAAGAAATACACAATTATATGGTCAAGTAATTTACAACAAAGGAAGCTAGAATGTGCAATGGGAAAAAGACAGTCTCTTCAACACATGGTGTTGGGAAAACTAGATAGTTACATGCAAAAGAATGAAACTGGACCACTTTCTTATACCATACACAAAAATAAACTCAAAATAGATTGAAGACTTAACTGTGAGACCTAAAACCATAAAAATCCTAGGGCAGAGACCATAGGCAGTGGTTTCTCTGACAATGGTCACAGCAACATTTTTCTAGATATGTCTCCTAAGGCAAGGGAAACAAAAGCAAAAATAAACTATTGGGACTACATCAAAATAAAAAGCTTCTGCACAGTAAAGGACAGTCAACAAAACTAAAAGGCAACCTATGGAATGGGAGAAGATATTTGCAAATGATAAGGGGTTAATATCCAAAAAATATCTAATGAGGGGTTAATATCCGAAATATATAAAGAATTTACACAACTCAACACAAAAAAGCCCCAAATAATCCAATTAAAAAGATGCATGAAAAGATGCTCATCATCATTCATCATCAGGGAAATGCAAATCAAAACCACAATAAGATATCTCCTCAAACAGGTCAGAATGGCTAAAATCAAAAACACAAGAAACAAGTGTTGTCAAGGATGTGGAGAAAAAGGAACCCTGAAGCATTGTTGCTGGGAGTACAAACTGGTACAGCCACTGTAGAAAATTATATATAGGTTCCTCAAATAATTAAAAATGGAACTACCATATGATCCAGTAATAATTCCACTACCAGATATCTTCCCAAACAAAAGCACTAATTCAAAAAGATATATGTACCCCTATTTTTTAACTGTACCCCTTTATTTTCTTTCTTTTCTTTTAATTCCAATACTCCTATATTTATTGTAGCATTATTTACAATAGCCAAGATATGGAAGCAATCCTAGTCTCCATCAACAGATGAATGGATAAAGATGTGATACATGTATCATATTGCACACACACACACACACACACACACACACACACACACACACACACTGGAATACAGCCATACAAAATGGTATCTTGCCATTTGTAACAACATGGATGCATGTAGAGGGTATAATGCTAAGTGACATAAGTCAGAGAAAAACAAATAACATATGATTTCACTCATATGTGGAATTTAAGAAAGAAAATAAAGAAAAAAAGAGACAAAAAAAGATCCTTAAATATAGAGAACTGGTGGTTGTCAGAGGGGAGGTGGGTGGGGGAATGGGTGAAATACGAGATGGGGATTATGAGGAGCACTTGTGATGAGCACTGGATGATGTATGGAACTGTTCAGGTGTTGTACACCTGAAACTAGTATAACACTATATTTTAATTATACTGGAATATTTTTTAAAGTAGATAATTTGAAAAAAATGATTTTAATTCTTCTTTTGACTTTTTACCATCTCTCTTTATTTTTTAGATGTTTTAGTTTTTTTGAGAATTTCCACATCCATCTTTCACTTAATACAGTGTACTTAATGTTAATACCCTTCACATAAACTGTACAAATCTTACAACAGTAAAATTCCATTTACCTTCAAATTAATACATAAATTCATAAATTCAAGATTGATTTTGAGTTAATTTCTATATAGCATGTGAGACTTCTATCTCAGTTCATTTTTTTGCTTACAAATATGTAATTTCATCTCCATTTGTTTAAAAATTATCCTTATTCCATTTAATTGATTTTGTGTATTTATTAAAGTAAATTGGGCATATTTATTTGGTTCTATTTTTTGGTTCTGTATTCTCTTCTGCTGACTTATGTGTCTATCATTAGGCCAAAAGCACACGGTCTGAATTACTATACTATAGCTATATAAGTCTTGAATGTGGTAGATGATACCTTATACTTTATTCTTCTATTTCAAAATTATTTTAGATATTCTAGTGTTTTTGCCTTTACATGTAAATTATAGAGCATACTTGTCTATTTCTATAAAAAATTCTCACTGGGACGTTGATAAGAATTGTATTAAATCTATAAATCAATTTGGGCATAATTAGCATTTTACTGTGCTGAATCTTCTGATCCATGAAGATAGGATATTTACTGATTTATCTACATCTTTTTTATTTGTTTCAACAGCATTTGATAGATTTGAGCATACAAGTTTTATATTTGCTGTGTTAGATTACCCCTATATATTTCATTTTAAGTGTTTATTAGTGCTATCATATTTTCAAGTTTGGTTTCTGGCATACTCTTTGCTAGTATACTGATAGGAAATTAACTTTTCTGCATTGATCTTTTGTGACCTTGCTGAAATAATTTACAAATTCTAGCTATTTTTTTTTTTTCTTACAGATGCATTGGAATTTTCTTTTCTTTCTTTCTTTTTTTTTTTTTTGCATTGGAATTTTCTACATAAACTATTAAATCACTCGCTAATGAGAATTGGTTTATTTCCTCTTTTCTACTTGCAGTGATTAGAACTTCCAGTTCTATGCTGAATGTCAGTGATTCCAGCAAAGATCTTTGGCTTATAACTGATCTTAGATAAAAAGATGGTCAGTTGTTCATTGTTAATTATGGTGTTACCTGTAGGTTTTTATAAGTGTCATTTTTCAAGTTGGGTATGATCCTCTCTATTCCTATCTTCCCTGGAGTTTTTCTCATGAATAGATGTTGAATTTTGTCACATGATTTTTCTGCATCAGTTGATATGTCATTTTACTTTATTACCATGTTGATATGGCAGATTGTATTGATGGTTTTCAAATATTGAGTGATGCTTGCAACCCTGGAATAAACCCCAGTTGGTCATGGTACATAATTATTTCTATATATTGCTGAATTTGGTTTGCCAACATTTTATTAAGATTTTTTATATCTATATTATTGAATACATTGGTCTGTAGTTCTCTTTTTTTAATCATTCCTTTCCCTGGTTTGGGTATCAGTTAAATGAACTGGGGAGTGTTCTCTTCTATTTTCTGGGACAGATTAGGAAGACTTTATGTTAAGTCTATTAAATATGTGCTGTAATTCTCCAGTAAAACTATTTGGGCCTTGAGATTTCCTTTTTATGATACTTTTCGTTATTCCAAAGTCTATTTTATCTGATATTAATACAGTGAGTCTTCCTCTCCTTTGATTGTCTGTATGGTATCCCTTTTCTCCAACTTTTTACTGAAAACCTATGTATATCATTATATTTGAATTGAGGGTCTTGTAAACAAACCTATACTTGGCTAATTTTTTCTTGTTTTTTTTTCTACTCTGACAGTCTTTTTTAATTGGTGTATTCTGACCATCTACATATAATGTAATTATTAGTATGGTAGGGAGTCTGTCATTTAATTTTTTGTTATTGTTTCTGCTTGTTCTTTTCCTTTTTTTTTCTGCTTGTTCTTTTTCATTTTTTTCTCTCTTTTCCATCTTCCTATGGATTACTTGAATATTTTTATAATTCAATATTGGTTTATCTATAATCTATTTCAGTGTTATCCATATATAGCACTTCATAGCGGTTGCTCTAGGAATTTATTATACACAAACACCGTATGATTCTATTGATGTTAAGATTTTATGGGTTTAAGGGAAATATAGAAACCTTACTTCCCTTTCTGTTCTTTACCCCCTTTTCATAATATATTTTTTACAAATGTTTCCTCTTTATATGTGGAGGAGCACAGTAGACAATCTTAAAATTTTTGCTTCCACCTTGCAATCCAGGAGTACAGTGGTTAACTAAAGGCTCTTGAATTAAACAGCCTACTTTAGAGTCCTGGCTATACCTCCTATTATTTTCATGGCATTAACTTAACCTCTCTGCTCTTCAGCTTTCTCAAGTGTACAAGAAATACAGTATTACAACCTACTTCACCATGTTGCTGCAGAGATAATGATATATGTAAAGGGCTACCACAATGCTTGACATATGTAAGGGTTCAATAAATATTTGCTCTTCTCCTTCTGTTGATGTGTTGTTTCAAAGGACCATTCCTTCCCCTTTAGCTGGAAAAAGAGATCCTCACATGGTCATCTACATGATATGGAAATGGATCAGTGGAACCAATGTGGGGCTCCAGAACTTTAATGTTTCATATGGAATTGCAGGGCAATGTACATAACATATGATGGAAAATTGATGCCTGTCATGCGTGAGTAGCAGGGAGGAGGAAGCTGACTCAGAACAGTGCTTCATCGCCTGTAAACAGTCTCTGTAAACAGGAGATCCTCATCAAGTTTCTGTTGATTAAATTAATAGAAGTCACAGATGAAACAAGAGAGTAAATTATTTCATTGCATTAGTTTTCTGTAGCTGCTGTAACAATTTATTACAAACTCCGTGGCTTAAATAATAGAAAGGTATTGGCTGATAGTTCTGAGGACTAGAAGTTTAAAATGGCACTCACTGGGCTAGAATCAAGGTGCCAACTGGGCTATATTTTCATCTAGGGGCTCGAGGAATAAATTCATTTCTTTATGTTTTCCAGTTTGTAGATACCACCTGTATTTCTTAGATTATAGCTCTTCTGAATCTCCAAAGGCAGCAACAGTGGGTTGGGTCTGTCTCACGTCACATCCTCCTGACTCCTCTTCTGTCTCCATCTTCCACCTTTAAAGAATCCTGTGATTACACTGCACCCACTCACATAACCCAGGATGATTTTCTCATTTCCAGGTCAGCTGATTGGCAACCTTAATTCTATCTATAACCTTAATTCTTCCTTGCTATGTAACTTAGCATATTCAGTTTCTGGGCAGTAGGGCGGGACATCTTCGGGATACCATTAGTTTACCTGCCTGTTCACTGCCCCAGGGAATTACAGGAGGATGAGCAGCCTATTATAATTATACCCTAATCTTACAAATTTAGTTTTTCTCTGAATTATCCTATAAGCAACTGTTTCTTGTAGGAGAAAAAAGGCAAGTACTGTGATCTAATTTCAAAACAGTTTAAGGAAAAGAGAGTGGATTTTTTTCTTATCTTTTCATATAGCTCCTGATGAGCAAACTGATCAGACTGTATAATGATAGTCATTATCAAACTAATCAGGGCATTTAGGAAATCACTGACCTACCCTGCAGCCTTAGGCAAGTCAATTGACACTTCTGAGCCAGTTTTCACATCTGTAGAAGAATAACAAGTCCTGCCTTACATAATCACAGTTCCCTCCTATGCATTTATGGGGAGAAATCTCAAAGTATGAAAAGATCAATGCAAATATACAGTTGTATAATATCGGCACCTTGTGTTCTTATGGATAAAAATGTGAGGGGGTGGTTCTTTAATACTCTGTCAGTCATACTGCCAGAGAATGCCAGCAAAGGATGCTTTTATTTCAAATTGACTCCAGTTTACTTTAGAGGTAGCAAAATCTTTATTGTATACAGTCCTCCCAGGCATTCAGCAGATTCAGGTAATGTTATGGGCTGAACTGTGTGGCCTCAACATTCATATGTTAAAGACCTAACCATCAATAACTCAGAAAGCTACCTTGCTTGGAGACAGAGTCTTTGAAGAGACAATTAAGTTAAAATGAGGCCCATTACAGTGGGCCTTAATGCAATATGAATGGTGTCCTTATAAGAAGAGGAAATTTGGACACAGATACTTACAGAAGGAATATTATGAGAAAACAGCCATCTAGGAGCCTGGAACAGATCCTTCACTCACAGCCTTCAGAAGAAACAAACCTTGCCAATACCTTGATCTGAGACTTCTACCCTCAAAAATGGTGACAAAATAACTATTTATGGTTTAAATTACCCACCCTACTGTACATTATTACAGCAATCTAAGCAAACTAATACAGATATTATCAAGGAGGCTGTGGTAAATTTGCACCTGCACAGGACAGTGAGCCCTGCATTTATCGATGATTATTTCCCTCATGTACCAGACAAAGTAGTGGTGCTCGAACAGTGGTTTATTTCACGTAAGTATATTTATTTCATGTAAGTATGCTGTAGTAAGTATTATGGGGATATTGATTATATTCAGAGCCAGCTTCTACTTTGAAGAGACTTATAATTTAGTATATTGAATCAATGTATTTTTCTCTCTTGCCTTTATCTCAAAATGAAATATGAGAGCTTTCTATTACATATAGTGTCAAATAGTCATTGTTCACTGAAAGTTTACACACATCACCAACACCAATGGCATCCAGGACACTGAGGAGAGGATGGTTGGTATCACTTCCTGCCACTTACCTTCCTCTGAATATGACAATTAAAATTATTTCTTAAGGAGCTCTATCAATAGCTCCCCTATAAAGAAGGATCCCATGCCTTCTTGCAAGCATTATTTGTGAAGGACATTTTAAAAAAGTTATGCATTATCCAACTGGAGCAACTATTTCTATTGTGGCATATATTAAGTATATCTTTGTAAGTTATATCTTAAATATATGTAATATAATGTATATTAAAGAGATACATTCATTAGCTGGGAAGTGATGTTCTTAAAATTTTAATCCAGAGAGGAGAGATTTTTCCTTTTTTAAGTATTTGGTGGTAAAGGAACTGTACTCTAAATCAGAATATAATAAGTGCCAAGGAGAGGCAAAGTAAGTTTCAGAAGGTGATGAAGGAAGAAGCAATTTAACAATTTCAATAGAGATGACTGGGGAGACTTTAGTGGAGATGAAGGGGTTAGAACTACATAATGCAAAATGACTGAAAAAATATGATAAAAATGAACTGGAACATGAAACCTGAACAGAGGATGCTTTAGGATTTGGGTGAACTTAAAATAAAATAAAATAAAATAAAAATAAAATAAAATAAAAATAAAATAAAATACAAGAATCTAGTTAATCAAAATAGTGCATGTTAGAATAAAATTCAGAGCTAATAATTGTTCTTTCTCTTTGCAGCTATAAGAAAATTTATAAAGTGTCCACACAAAGGTGATATGAATATTTATAGCAACATTATTCATAATAGCCAAAAAGTAAAAATAATGTGATGTCTACCAAATGATGAATGGATAAATACAGTGTGGTCTATCCACATAACACGTTGTTTTTCAGAAATAAAAGGGAATTTTGTACTGATATGTGCTATAACATGAATGAACCTTAAAAACATTGTCCTAAGTAAATGAATCCAGTCACAACAGACCACATATTGTATGACCCTATAGAAATACGAAGCATCCAGAATAGGCACATCTATGGGGAGATAGAAAGTAGCTTAGTGGCTGCCAGGATCTGGGGGAAGGGGAGACCTGAGGTCATGGCTAAGGGAAATAGGATTTGGCTTGAGGGTAACAGAAATGTTGTAAAATAGATTATGGTAAGGGATGTACAAGTCTGTGAATATATTAAAATCCATTTAATTGTATACTTCAAATGAGTAAATTATAAAGTATGCATATTCTGTGAGTGACAAATGGTTTTAGGTGATTGAGAAATTTCAGCTCTTTTGAACTTGAAAACAACACTATGATATATATATAGTGTTATTATCCCTTTACACACACACACAAATACACTGATACACAGAAGCTTGCTCACTGGCCACACATTAGGAAGTGATGAAATCTGCAGTTGAAACCAGGCAGCATACAGATTCCATGCTTTTCATTTTTACATTATGCTGTTTCTATCACACACTAATTTTATTTACTCATTTCTATAACAGTGAGAACCATCTGACTGCTCAACATCATGTGAAAAATATCAACTGGATGTGTGTTTTGTTGTTCAGAAGGTGCAATAGCATTACGTATACCAGGCCTTGCTCTGGTCACAGTATAAACCCAAAGGAGCTGTAACATGAAGAATAAAACATTGCTTTCCCACCATTGGATGTTCCTCTTTTAATCAGAGTTTACTGTGTGCATCAATGACTTGAAACCAACAACAATAAGCAATCATGCCTGCAACTGTCATCTCCTGGGCTTGCTGGCTCAAAGCCGTGGTTTCTTTCTGTTGACACATTGCTTAGCTACCGGCATGACAAGTTGTTTTCTCACTGAAACTCCACTAAAACACTATTGATTTCGTCTGAATAGCTAAAAAAGAGTCACTATCTTGTTATCATCTCCCTTCCATTGGCCTTGGGACTGTAATTTTCCAACATAGGCATAATACAACTAAAACTACCTACCCTACATGTTAAAAAAAGGGAAAAACACTAATATTGCTTTTTTTTCTCTTTTATGATTTTTAACCCAGTGAATACCATGAAATAAGCAGTTTTTCTCTTGGGTGCACTTCTTAATGATGAGTTATTCAACTGCTTCATAAAGTCCTTCTCAGCCAGAGAAATTTCAGTTTCTGGCTAAAGGGGAAAACATTCTACTGAAATATAAGTAGGAAAACTTCAGAAAGTCAGTGACAGTCACAGTAAATATTTCTACTTTATACTTTCACTTCTCTTTTCCTCCCTGCCTTTTTTGAACATGATAAAGTAAGTTCTTTAATTTTTCATACAGGTATCTATTTATCTTAGGGAAGAACAAAATGTGAACTGTCACAATTGAATACAGTCATTTTATACCAAAAGTCATGGTTATCGTGGAAGGGATTTGTACATCACAGTGGCGTTATTATGACTGTTTTCTTCCCTGAGAGACTACTCAGCAAGATGTCTCTATAATGAGACCTGCAATCCAACATCAGTTCTCTTAGATGCCAGCTGAAGAGCAGGAATAGAAAAGAAAAAGAGGAGAAAAAGCAGCTAGTGAAATAATTCCCCCACTATCATTGCAGATGCCATTTATTTTAAGTTTCTGCTTGGCCCCCTCCTTAGCACACCTGTGCATGATCTTATATATTCCCTACAGAAACACTGTGAGATAATACATTATTAACTTCATTTTATAGATGAGAAGACCCATGTTCAGAGAATTTAAGGAACTTGCTTTGAATTGCTCTGAGAGTACGTAATATATGAGAAACTGAACCTAGAGCTATCAGATTTAAAACCTGTAACCATTAAACACTGTGATATAATCCATGACCCTTCTCTGCTCAGTTTCTCTATTCCTAAATTCTAACGGTTGGTCATTTACCGACATTTAAGTAAATGTCAGTAAAAGTTTTTTATTCACTGAACAACCAACTAATGAACAAATGAAAGCTTACTCATTGAACAACCAACTAATGAACAAATGAAAACAAGAGAAGGCCCCCTAAACTCAGAGCAGTGATAGGTTTAAAAAAAAAAAAGGCAATTGCTAGAGAGAATATACAATTTTTAGATATAGCCCATTATTTCAGGCATAGCAGTAGGCGGATGTACATAACATAGAAGGTGTTCTAGGAAAAAGAGGGAACTTGACCCAATGTAACCAAATATTTCTTCAGAATTTTTCTCAATACAGCTCTCTTGACAGAAATTAACAATTGTTCAGATTAACACATGACTTGAACATTGTCTTCCCTATAGAAGTAATTCTGTACTGATAAATCACAGTAACTACTAATCTAAAGCCTATTACCTACTCCTTAAGGTAGCAGTGGAAGAAAATTGAGATCATGAGCATAGTTTGTTTGTTTGTTTGTTTTCATTACCCTGTTCAAGACTGAATAAAAAGGGGTTTGTCTATCTGACATGACACGTTTTTTTCTGTTGTCAAGTCAGAAATCAATAAATAGTAAAAGGATACAAAGTGAATTTTGTCTAACTGATATCACTGGCCATATTTTAAGTATACTTTGTGACATTACTACTATAATTTTCAGACAATAATATTGAAATATATACTTGAAACTAACGACAGCAAATAAAAATGTATTTATTTCAACATGTTTTCACATACTGGGGACTTAAAAATCAGTATTTCATCATAAAATTCTGATAAAAAATCTAGTGAGAATGAGATTATAATTCAGAAAAAATAATAGGCAATGAAAGTATTTGGGTCTATAAAATAAGACAAAACAAAAATGAAATAGAAATACTGGTATTAAATGGAATTAGCCAAGAAGCACCATGCTATACCTAACGAAATAACAAATAATGATGAAGGGACAGCAGGATATAAAAGGATATAAAGCTGTACAAAACATTTTGAATGCTTATGTATATCACAATTATAAAAAGTTCCTTTCTCGAATTTAGATTTAAAATATTCTCATCAAAATAGTAGCAAATCAAATTCAACATATACCATGACCAAGCAGAATTTATTCCAGGTATGCAAGGTTCACTCAATATTCAAAAACCAATTAATGTCATTCCCCCATACCAAAAACTAAGGAAGAAAAGTTATACGGGTATATCAACAGAGAAAAACATTTGACAAAAATCCAATACTAATTCATGATAAAAAGTCTCTGGAAATATGGGAGAACCTCCTAAACTTAATAGAGAACAGCTTAAAAAAAACTATAAGCTAACATCATACCTAATGAGGAGAAACAAAAATTCCCCACTAAGATTGGGGACAAGGTAAGAATATCTCTTCTCACCACCCCATTCAACAATGTACTGGAAATCCTCTTAATAAAATAAGAAAAGGAAACAAAACATAGAGAGAGAGATTTGGAATAAAAAAAATTAAACCATCTTAATGCCTTGGTTCACCAATGATGACCATGAACAGCATGAAAGTCTAAATAAGAGATCTCAGAGAACTGTAATAAATGATTATAGCAAAGTCAGTAGGATACAAGGTTATTATACAAAGTTCAATCACTTTACTATTTGAACGATTTAAATTTAAAACACAGTATCATTTACAGTAGCACCAAAAAATAAAATAAGTACACAACTAATAAGGTTTACATTGCATTTATATGTGGAAATTATAAAACTGATAAAAAGAAATCAGAGAAGAGCCAAACAAATGGAGAGATATTCTATGTTCACGGATTAGAGAGCTCAATATTATTAAGATTTCAGTTTTCCCAATTTAACCTACAGATCCCAAATAATTCTAATCAAACCCCAGAAATCTATTTTCTGAATGTACACAAAGCGATTCTAAATTTATATGGAGAGGCAAAACCCAGAAAAAATAACATAGTATTAAAGTAGAAAAAACTTGGAGGACTGACATTACCCGACTTCAAGTTTTACTAAAAAGACACTGTATTCCATACGGCAAGGTATGACAAAAGAACCAAAGAGATCAAGGGAACCAAATAGAGTCCAGAAACAGACTCACCAAAATAAAATTACCTTATTGCTGCAGAGTCGCAAACTCTGAGAACTGACAGTCACTTCAAAAACAGTGCTGGAACAACTGGAAATCCATATGCAGAAAAAATAAAGAATTCTAGATGTAAATCATACAATTTTCACAAAAATAAAAAACTCAAAATGGCTCATATATCTAAATATATCAAACAACACTATAAAACTTCAAGAATAAAGAGCAGAAGAAAATCTGTTTTGAGAAAATTTGGGGTTGGCAATGAGATTTCAGATACAATACTAAAAGCCAATCCATCAAAGAAGAATTCAACGAAATTAGACTGTTTAAAAATTAAAACCTTTCTAGAGAAAAAGCACTGTTAAAAGGATCAAAAGATAAACCACAAACTAGGAGGAAATTTTTCAAAATACATATCTAATAAAGGACTTACCTTCAAAGCACACAAAAAAAACTTAAAACTCAACAATAAGAAACCAGACTATTAAAAATAGGCAAAAGATTTGGAAAAGCACCTCACTGAAGATATGTAGATACAAATAAATATATGAAATAATGCTCATTATAATCTGCCATCAGGAAGCAAATATTAGGGGTGCGTGGGTGGCTTAGTGGGTTAAAACCTCTGCCTTTGGCTCAGGTCATGATCTCAGGGTCCTGGATCAAGCCCCGTATCGGGCTCTCTGCTCAGCGGGGAGCCTGCTTCCCCCTCTCTCTCTGCCTGCCTCTCTGCCTACTTGTGATCTCTCTCTCTGTCAAATAAATAAATAAAATCTTAAAAAAAAAGGAAGCAAATATTAATAAAGTAATAATGGGAAATCACTACGCACCTATCAGAATGACTAGCCACCAATCTGCCCCCTGAATTAGCAATGTAATACTCTGGTGAGAACGCAAAATAACAAGAACTTATATTTATTGATGGAGGGAATGAAAAGTGGTACAGCCACTTTAGGACACAGTGTGACAGTTTCTTACAAAGCTAAATATGACAAACCATGTATATAAAAACTTAGACAGATATTTATAAAAGCTTTATTTATGATCACCAATATCTGAAGTAACCAAGATATCCTTTCATAGTTGAATGGACAAACACATTGATACATCCATACAATGGAATATTATTCGATAATAAAAAAGAAGAGCTATCAAGCCATAAAAAGACATGAAAGAACCTTAACTATTTAGTGATCATTGGGAGAAGGCAGTCTGAAAAAGCTACATACTGTATGATTTCCATTTTTGGAATTTCTGGAAAATGTAACACAACAGAGACAGGAAAAGGACCAAATGGTTTCTCTCCCCTGTGCAAGAATGAAGGATACCATGTCGGGATGACTGCACCTTCACTGCTAGGTCCAAGTTAGTGCTCTGCTCCATGAATTATGAAAGTAGACAGTAAGGTAAATGCTGACAGCTCACAGGAAAAAGTGAGAAGTGGTGCCAGGATAATAACTTGTACCCTCTAGTGGAAACAGAACTATGTCCTTGTGATGTATTTATTTATATCTCAACCTTATGGATACTGGCCAGACTGTATTCTTCTGGAAGGCAGAAGAGACTCTCAAGAGAGGATTGCAGGTACAAGGAGACTGCAAAAATGTGGAGGAGGCATGTGCTTCCAAGCAATAACCTGCTCTGATAAGAGCGGAAAGCCTGGTGACTCCTCCCACTGCAGCAGCTCTGGAGATGGGTGAGGAGTGGCAGATAAGAACACTGACATAGTTGAGAAGGTTTGTCCAAAAATGAGTAGCTTTGTTCTCTAATTTGTTCTATTCCTCCTTTGTTGATAACATGCTGCCTCTGAAAAATATGGATGTGTTAAAAAAAAAGTCCAGGGATTCAGGGGGTAGGGGAAGGGATAAATAAAGAGGATAAAATAAAGGGATAAAAAAAGAGATTGTTTGCACAGTAAAATTTTTCTCTGTCATATTGTAATGGTGGACACAAGACATTAGGCATGTGTCAAAAAAACATAAAAAGCGAGACCTGGGTGGTTCAGTCAGTTAAGCGTTTGCCTTTGGCTCAGGTCATGATCCTGGAGTCCTGGGATCAAGCCCCACATTGGGCTCCTTCCTCAGTGGGGAGTCTGCTTGTCCCTCTCTCTCTCCCCCTTCTCCATGTTCTCTCTCTTTCTCTCTCAAATAAATAAAATCTTTAAAAAAAAAACATAAAAACTCCTCACAAAGAGTAAATTAAACATATGCAAGTTAAAAAAAAAAATATTTAGGAGCTAGAAAGGACCCAGGAAGGAATGTAGACTATAATAGGAGAACTAAATGCATGATAAATGCATGAACCCACTTCACTAAAGGGGATGGAGGGAAGAAACGATGACCTGAGTATCTATAGAAAGGAGCGAAGTCTGTAAAACTAAAGGGTAAAGGAACTAGACATAGATATTTTACTCTAGTTGATAAAACTGTTCCTTTCGGGGTATGGTATATACTACCATATATGCATACTGGGATGAAATAATGAAATCAATAGATGGCAGATGGCGAAAACCAATTGTCCTACAGGTGGAGTGGAATTTACAGATAAATAAGAGGAGGATGCGAGAATCAAACATGGGGTAATGAATCAAGTATGGAGACATCAGTGTGAACTCATGTTTATCTTACAATAGGTACAGATAGTTACATAATGAAATATTTCTAGATAGGCTAATATACACAAGTTGATAAAAATACATATTTTTTGCTCTGTCAACTGAGAGATGCTAAAGAACCAACACTCTAGCAGCAACATGCAACTCTAGCACCCATATCTTGGTTTTTAACACCATCCTTAAATAACGAGAACCTGGGATCCTTGGAGAAATGGCTGATTCTAGGTCTGTGGCAGGAAATATATAAGATAAGATAAAACTGAAGTATCTTGAAGAATCAGAAAGTGAAGAAGTACTCAATACACCTGTCACACACATATTGATGGGAGTATGTCAAAATAGCACAGGAGTCGACTGAAATAGCTCCCACTAACCAAATCTGAAACAATTTAAGCAACAAAACAGAATATTCTTGGATTATTACCCAAAGTATAAAATAAATATCCGTGTGTCCATTTTAACTTAAATAAATGATTGAACAGGGGTGCCTGGGTGGCTCAGTGGGTTAAAGCCTCTGCCTTCGGCTCAGGTCATGATCTCAGGGTCCTGGGATCAAGCCCCGCATATATCTACATATCTATATCTATAGATATAGATATATCTTAGATGTATTAAATACAGATATATATCTGACTAGATAGATATCTGACAAAGGGCTTGTATGTAAAACATACTTTAAAATTACATTGCAAATTTAATAGTAAAAACCATACAACAAAAAGTATGCTTTATATTTTAACAGATATTTTCAAAAGGATACATATAAATTGTGAATGAGTACTGGGAAATACTCTCAACATGATTAATAATCAGGAAAATGCAAATGAATAGAGTGTAGATAGTACTATTTGGACAGGAGAAGATGGCAGAGACAGAAAACCAGGAATAAGAAATTGGAAATAATCCCTTACCAATAAGTCCTTCTGTCACAAGATATCACTACACTTATAGGAGCTTCAGATTTCTCATCTAAAAATTAAAGAATTGAGCAGGATTATCCCTGAAGTCACTTTTAATATTTTGAATATTTCTAATCGCTTATTTTAAGCAAGAAAAAGAAATAGTTTGCATATTTTTCTTCCTTTTTTTTTCTCCTGATAGTTGCATTAATTCGGTTCTTTGGATAATTTCTACAAAGTGGTAAGTTATCAGAATAGAACAATGCATCAGCAATTTGAACACTTTCCATTTGCAATTTAGTGTGATCAAAGTGCTATTGTCTTCAAAAGAGTTTTATCAATAGGTGGCAGGGACATGGTCTTTATTTTTCTAACATGGATTGTTATACTGCCACTGTTATTAATCTAAACATTGCAAATGGGCAAATGTATATCCTGAATGTTACTATAACTTAAAATTTTTGCTTAAAATACATCCCAGAAAATTAAATTCACCTCTGGACTGGCCCCTGGGGCAATGATTGATTTAACTATAAATTTTATAGTGAAGATATAAAACTCTGGAATTGCTATTTTGTAATAAAAACACTGACGGAACTTTTAAACTTCATTTCTCTATCCATGTTGTTATGCAATTACAAATTCCAGTCAATATCTGAAAGTTTGGGTAGTAAAATAACTTCCTAAGGTTATATTAGTGACCAATGCATATCAACGAGATAGAATGTTTTTAATCTCTGTGCACATGAACTGTTCTTCCCAGAGCAGAGCTGCAGATACTGAAGCTGCTCCTGAACAGCCTAGAGGGAATGAAAAACTCTTCACATTTAAGCTGTTTTATGACACCAACATCACCTATACTAAGCACAAACAAATATAAATGTACACAAAAGCAGCTTTCCAAACATCTGTTCATGAAGATGTGAGATAACTTATAGTGAAACACCTTCCTACTTTTTTCATGATATACAAATAGATTTTAACACATTAAATCTGCATCATTTGCTTATCATCCATCCCAAGAAGCTGGGTCTATTTCCAAAGGAAGCGTAGCTTTGCTGGGTCACGTTGATGTAGTTTACTGTAACAGGTTGTAGGGTAGGACAGAGACTAAAGCATACAGATCAGCTAAACCAGGAAGCACTAGTAATATTAAATATACAAAGAAGTTAAGGTAGGCTACGTAGGTTAACAGTGGTAAAAACTAATACCCATTGATTGATTACAAGGCTAAAAGAATTCAGGAAGTGCTTATTTTTTCATTTTTATCTCACAATCCCATGAAGTAGGTACTGCTGAAATCTCACTATACAGATATATTAGACTGACTTTTAGGATGCCCCTTGAGGATCCTGACCCCCAAGACTGAGAACCTTGTGTTATCCCCTTCCCCCCTGAGAGTGGAGTGGATCTCAAAACTTATTTCTAATAAACAGGACATGGAAAAGTGATGAGTTGTCACTGCCATGATTATCTTGCCAAAGACTATAGCTTCTATCCCACTCATAGTCTCTATTGGTTTCTTGGACTGTACACTTTGATGAAATAAACTGTTGTGTAGAAGCCCTAGAATCCCAGATCGGAAAGAACTGAGGAAGCTGCTGGCTGACAGCCTACAAGGCCCTCTATCCCAGACTGCAAGAACCTGAATCCTCTCAACAACTATGTGAGTGAAACAGGGAGAAGATCCTTTCCCACTTGAGCTACCAGATGAGACCACAGAACTTTAAACCTTTGTGAGAGACAGTAAAGCAGAGGACGCAATCTGTGTCTCAATTCCTGACCTTTGGAAAATGCCCTAAGAAATTAGATTACTGTCAATTATTGCTAATGGGAAACATAGTATGGCCTTCCAGAACATGAAGAGAACTAAAGAAGAACACAGGTTGAAGTGGTCTAGGCTTTTGAATCAATCCAGATTTTACACAGAATCTCCTGCACCTATGTGAGTATGGACTATCTATTTGAGGTAGAGAAGGAGAGATGACAGATAAATGCCACTTGGGAGGGGTGAGAGGAATAGAGACAAGTCAGTGGAAATACCAGAAGTTTTATACTTGAAATTGTTACAATTACTACTTTAATTCAGTACTCCAAATAGAAACTATTTAGGAGTATCTGGTGGGTATTTAAATGCATTTTTCTCTCTCATGGTGTTGGGTAAATTGTCTGAGACTATATTATTTTCTTAAAAGTAAATCTATAAAAGAAATGGAGTCTATCAATGCCTTAGCCAGTGGTGCATCAGTAAAAACTGAGTACTTTCTATGCCATTGCCTGCCAAGTGGAAGTATAATGGACTACAAGTAAAAGTTCCCAGAATCTTGCAGCAGAATAAGTCCTTCCTAAATTGATACCATTTGGTATCATTCCACATGTTCAATCCATTGTTCTGTTTTCTTTTGAACTATCTATTGTTTCTATTCTGTCTAGCTTTTGTATCTTGCCTCCTCTAACTCATACCTATGATTTTTATGTTTATTAATATTTCATACTTTTATTCAAATTAGTTGACATACAGTGTGATATTTAATTTCAGGAGTAGAATTTAGTGACTCATCACTTACATGTAACACCCACAGCTCATCACAAGTGCCCTCCCTAATACCCATCACCCATTTGTCTTCTAACTTCAGCGTTTCATTTTCTCTCTTTTGGCCTGATATCATTCAGTTCAGTGACAAAAGCTCTAGTTTAGCCTCAGACCCTGCTCCTTGAATATCTCCACTGAGACTGTCAAAACTCTCTTGAGATTCAGATGCTCCACATCCAGGGTGCTGGATATGATGCTCACTCTGTCAGAAGTATTAAAGAAAACCATATATAGAGCAAAATTACGAAGACAGCATCCTCTTAGAATGTAGAGTATCTCTTCCCCGTCTTTCTCATTGTAGGTAGTGGTGATCAGCACAAAATGTCATCCAGGCTGGCAATTAGCAGCTGTGTTACATCCCAAGTAAAGAGTCTATACTGGTATACTCTTATCCTACCTCCCTGCTTTGAAATCTACTGTCCTCCATTTCTCTCTCTTCCTCCATTTCTCTCTGAGGCTTAGAGCTGTTTCCTATAAAATGGGAATAACCACCCCTATAGGACTTACTGCACGACGAAGTGAAGACACCATGTCTTTCACAAGAATTTGTTTTGTGTTTCTAATTAGGTTGAAAGACACTAATTTATTATTTATTTATTTATTATCTCCTCCTACACTCCCTTTACCTCAAACCAATGTGAATATATCTGAACATCATGGATACTAACTAACCTCTAGATACACCTACCCAATCTGATGGATCTAATGTAAAATTCAAGAGATTACGATAAACTACACTACACATTGCTATAACAATGAACATTTAATTTCTTGCTATAATTACTTGGTTTTTTGTTGTTACATTGTTTTGTTTTCAATGTACTGGTTTTAGCTTTTTAGTTATCTACAATTGCTTGGCATCTGAGAGAACATTCACTAGTGTCAAGGAACAGCTGATGTCACAAATGAATTCAGTTCAATATTTGAAAACATTTTCCGGAAAGCAGTTAAGTTCCACTGTAAAAATATTGTGTTCATATAGATAAGAAAGAGTTGTTTTATGAAAGAACTGAAGTCTTTTTCTATTGATAAGCATGCCCTCAGGAGATTTCATCCTAAATACAATGGTTTTCCTAGTACACTGCTACCCAAGAGCCTTCAGGAAAGTTGTGTTATGCAGGACTGCAATGATGCATGAATGGTTGGGAATTAGAAAAGAAAATGGAATTTTGATTCTTTTTTAGAATTCAGAATTGCTTTGAAGCTTTCCCTGCCTCTTGTGATTTTAAATCTTAAGTCATGAAAATAAAATTTAGCTTATTCGATTTCTATGCACTATACAAGAGATATTCTGAAACTTTTAAATGTGTTTTTTTCCCTAAAGAAAATACTAAAAGTTTACAATATTATACCCCTGCATGAATTAACAGTCCATAGAAGCATTATGTAAATCAATGTGAATAAATGTAGCATCAAATATTTATAACTGTTGAAGAAGTATCTTATTAAAAAGCTTATTTTTCTTTTATCATGGAAATCAGTTTTTCCTCATTTGTTGAGATGCCAAAAACAGAAAAGTCATATCAGATACTGTTAATATGGGTTAGTCTAGCCAGAATTGACCAGAGTGTAATATACTAGGATTCCAAGACATCACCTTAATATATCATAGAGAATAGCTAATTCCACATTTCCATGGCAATTCCTCACAAAACTATAAAATGTAAATAGAGTCTGTTTCCATCACATAACTAATAAAAGGAAAAACAAATGAATTTAAAACAATGGTAAAAAGCACACCCACGTTAACACAGACAAAATCCCCTACTTAATCCATTTCTGTATAGTGTGGTTCTTTGCACACATACACACGGCAGAATCTGTTGTCAGTAGTTGCAGGTACCTGATATTTTGACTCTGAATAATGTCTAACACAGTGCTCACTTAAAACTAGATATTTAATTTTCTAAAATCTTAACCTTTTAGTATTAACGACTCTCACGGATTTGTCTGCTTCTGATAGTTTCGAAAAATATCAGTATTATTAAAAAGAGGAAATATTTTGCCAACATAAGATTTAGGGGGAAATGCATATATGGAACAAGACTTTCTAATTATATTTATATAAGTTCCTCTATTTTTATGCAACCAGATTATGAATAATGCTTGCGGGTGGATACTGATTGTTGTCAACCAAATATGTTGTCATCTCAATAAAACCCTAGTTTTCTTCATGTCTTGTCCTTCACAGAGAAGATTTATGCTTTAGGGTTAGGTTCTGAGGTCTAAACTTACCCCACTGGCCAAGTTCACCTTTCCATTGATGGTTCAGGCATGGAAAAATGACAGAATTTGGACCAATAGGATATAAGAATAAGTGTTTGGGAGGTGGGTTTCTCTGAAAGATTTCGACTCTGATCAGTAGCATATAAGCAATACACAGGGACAGCAAGTTTCTCTTATTCTGCTTTACATTATCATGTCTGTATATGATTCCTGGCACTGTGACAGCCACTTTTCTTTCATATGGGAAAATAGCATGAGGATGACAGAACTCAAAGTTGAAAAGAAACCAGATGAACTTGGAGATGATTTACATAAAATAGTAAAGTGAGAGTTGTAGCATGAACAATCAGATCCTAGCAGCCCAGAATAAGAAGTCAGAAGGCTGTGAAAAAGAAAATAGGATTATTAACATGCATGCTTTAAATTTAGAATGTTCCTAGCAATTTTTTTTTCTTTTTTGAGAGGGAAGGATGGGGGCAGAGGAGAAAGATAGAGAGGGAGAGAAAGAATCTTAAGCAGGCTCCATGCCCAGTGCGGCACCCAACCTCGGGCTCAATCTCACAACCCTGAGATCATGACCTGAGCGGAAATCAAGATCAGACACTCAACCAACTGAACCACGCAGGTGCCTGTTCTTAGCAATTTTTAAAGTGTTTCCATATATGTCATTACATTTTATCTTTTTTTTTTTAAGATTTTATTTATTTATTTGACAGAGAGAGACACAGTGAGAGAGTGAACACAAGCGGGGGAGTGGGAGAAGAAGAAGCAGGCTCCCCGCGGAGCAGGGAACCTGATGTGGGGCTGGATTCCACGGTCCTGGGATCATGACCTGAGCCGAAGGCAGACACTTAATAACTGAGCCACCCAGGCACCCCTCATTTTATCTTTCTTATGAACTTCACATAATACATATTTTTCCCCTTTCTACTGGTGAGGAAACTGAAATTCTGAAGTCATATAAATTCCCTAATGCCATACAAACTGGAGGCAGTCCAGGCTGGAGCCCAGAGTTTCAAACTCTGAACATGATGATGCTTTTTCTAATTCTCTATGGTGGATCATCTCAAGAATAAATAAAAGGACTTAGTTTGACATTATTGGTTCTTAGTGAACACACTCTCATGTCATAGAATCAAAACTAAGAAACAATAACCAAAAAGAAGCATCATCTTATGCTTTGTACTGGGGCAATCCTTTGAGCAAGACAGCCACATCTTTCACAGTCAGTTTAAGAAGTTAAACAAGCTTTTCTAATTCACTGCACTGTTTTATATTTTAATCATCCTTTTTTTTTTTTTAAGATTTATTTCTTTATTTTAGAGAGAGAGAGGGAGAGACAGAAGCAGACTACACTGAGTGTGGAGTCACCGACATGGGCTCCATCTCAGCACCCTGAGATCATGACCTGAGCTGAAATCCAGAGTCAGACACACTGACTGAGCCACCCAGGCACCCCAATCATCTTTTACTTTTTAATGTCTAATCTTTGTAGATTCTTTCCCCAAAATCTCCCCTATGCCATTGCATATTATATCTTTAGTATTTAAATTGAAAAAAGATTGTCTTTTCAAGCATCCCCCTTGTATTTTCAAGCAATCTCCCCCTTCTCTATCCACTTTATTTTTAATATATAATTAGTTCAGCTACTTCAGAAGCCATTTTCTATGAAATATGTGACATGGACTTCTCTGAGTAGTTTCTCAGACAAGTATATTCTGTTTTAATAAAAGACATCTCCGCCTGTCTTTGATTCCCTACTTGCCTCTGGCTATACAACGCAGAGACTCCACATTCCTTTTGTCATTCCAAGAAGACACAGATTGCTGAGCACTGGGGACTGCTTTTGAGTAACTGTTAACAGTCTTGTCCTATTAGTATGCCACAAGAAAGGCTTTGTAGAAGGAGTCCTGTGGTGAGAGGGAATCATGTGATCTAATCAGCTTTTGCTTATGGGCCAGGTGAGACTCCTCTCTCAGGGAAGTCATGCAAATTGTGCATTATTTAAGTACATGTTAATTTTTAGTAAAAAAAGAAAACTCAAATGAGTCTCTTCTATAAAGATAAATCTGGGGTAATACTGAACCACAAATACTTCCTATCTCCCAAATCTTTCCTTTTCTATCTTGCAAATTAGCCTTATTCTGCCATTATCAGTTATGCCTTGGAGTAAATCCAATCAAGGGCAATTTTAATTTAGTTCGGGGATTACCATTTCAGCTACTGTCCTTTACACATCTCCATCAGAGTTTGCTTCTAAACCTCAATCCTTTCAATTCCATTCCTACCTTTATAGGTTTCCCTTGTACTCACTGACAGAAATGAGAGGGTTTTATCTCCTTAAGTCCTGGTTGATGAAAACACTGAAGGGAACAGGATGTTTTATGACTTGCTTCTTTTCTATCTCCAGCACTAGTTTTTGATTCCCACATCCAATGTAGTTTCTTATTTTGTTGGAAACTCGTCTGCATGTGCCCTAGCCAGCTGCTATTTCCCTCAGTCTGGATAGCAATGAGGGCCGTTTAAGTTTTTGTGGTGAAGCTGGTGGTCTTTGAGCCGCACCTGGACACATACTCATAGTTTCTGAAGTCAGAAATTCTACAGCAGCATTGTAATTGTCCCCTCCTCTACTGGGTTGTATATACTTCAAAACATCTCAGTTGGGTCCCTTTACCTGTTAGTCAGTCCTTCACTAGGAGAGATTGATAGCAACCATGACACTTTGTCCTATTTCCTACAGAATTCCCTAGACACACAAGGAATAAGGAGTCCTTTACACATGAAACTTGCCTCCTTTGGAAAACTTTATGCTTTTGCCAATTCAGTAAGTACTGCCCACATCCCATAGCTCTTTACTTAATAGCCAGTGGTACCAGAGTCTATCTACATGTTCTGATACTCAGCTAACTCTAGCTGGGGGGGCAAGATGCTAATTTCCCCTATTTCTAGGATGACCGACTTATCCAATGGTCCCTCGACTTGGGAAGTTCATGGGATGTGGGCCATTCAGTCTTAAAACCAGGAACATCCCAGGAAACTGGGCACACTTGTTCACTCTACTTGCTTCCATTCATCCTTGATCTTTATAGACCCAAGTGTCTGAATAAGCTGTACACAGGCTCTCCCAAACATTCTCTCACAAAGCAACTTTCCCCCTTTCAGTTGATTTTGAACTCCCCTAATGGCAAAATACAGAAAACAACTTCTGAGATTCCAAAGTACTTTGGAGAATCTGCACCAAGAAAATTTAGGAGCTGAAGAAGTACCTCTCTTTATTCTCAGAGATGAGTTATCAGTTAAATCACTTTAGCTTTTAGGAAGGTAGGAATATAAAGGAAATCCCAACCTTACTTTACTTAATCTTTAACCACCTTCACTTTCAGTTTTCTGGTCTCCCAAATGTATTATAATCATTTTAAGGGAAGACTGCATTCTTTATTCTTTATTGCAATTGTTGTGTTTTGTTTTTTATTTTCCAGCCTATGTAATATATATTTGTCAAAACCAACTTATGAACATATATTTTTTTACCCACAAGTATCCAATCAGATCGAGCTTCCTCAGGAGTCTCATCTCTGAATGCAAAGTACAGTGAATTACAGAAAGAGTGCCTTCACATGCACAGAACAATTTATTCTCTCTCATTTTTTTGTTCTCTCATTGCACCTCCTTCCTTTGCCAGAAACAGATTTTGCTGCTTCCATTAATCTATCACAAACTTTTTTACATATTTCTCCCCACGGTGGCCTTGCTTATCAGGCTCTCAGGACGCTTTCTGATATGTGGTCTGTTTCTAACTGAAATGTACTGTATTTATATTGGTGACTGCAATTGCCAGTGCATATCCATAAATAAACTGTAATTTTAAGCATATTTCACTGGGCGACTGATGTTTTATTTAACCTGGACAAGACAGACACCTGCTTTGTTACTGAACAGCACTGTGCTATAGTCAAAGCACTTTTGATGGTATTATCTCTTCCTTTGCACTCTTTCAACTACCCCATCCCCACAGGCACAGTACTGTACATGTATTTTCCGAAAGTGAAAAAAGCACAGATTTTTAAGCAACAGTGGGGAAAGTATGTTACCTATTAAAGTCTTTCCCAATACAGATCCCCCCAGGCAGCATCTCTCTACTTTTGCCATATGTGAGGAAAATCCTGCTAGGTTGAAAATATATGGAGAAACCAAAGATAAAAGAAGGTAGAAGTTGGATACTATTTAAGACACTTACATAGCTGATAACTGGCTGGCTAGTCTGAACTACCCCTCTGCCCAAAAGTCACTTTGTATAGATTTGGATGCCTTTTAAAAATTCTCTTGTTCTTCTTGAATCCCAAAGGATTCTTTTACATTATGACACCGCTATTAAACACATCCTTCCTCAGTACAGAGAGAAATAGTCTCTCACTTTACCCATTCTTCTGTTTCTAAGCATAAGAATGCAAACATGTGTTCTTGCTACAACTGTCAAGTCCTCATGCTATTCAATGTGGGAATAAACGGCAACATGAACAAACTTGTAGAAGTTATAAAGGTGTAGGAGTTCCCACAGTTTATCTCAGACAATGGTTCTTGGTACTATTTTTGCCCCCCTCAACTTTTCATCTCCATTTTCTTACAGGGGTCGGGGTCGGGGGGCAGTGAGCATTACCTGACAACCACTTAATTTTCCAGCAATGCTTATTTTCTCTTACTTTCCATCACATGTCATGATGTATCTCATGGCAAGATTATGCTCCTCTGCCTGTAACTTCATCTCCTACCCCATTGGCTAGCATATTTGTCTTAGTCTATTTGGGTGGTCACAGCAGAATACTATAGACTGGGTAGCTTATAAATAACAGAAATTTATTCCTCACAGTTTTGGAGCCTGGAAATCCAAGCTCAAGGTGCCAGCATGGTCAGGTCCTGGTGAAAGCCCTCTTCCAGGTTGCCAATGACCAACTTCTTCACTTTGTCCTCATATCATAGGTTAGGGAACTCCGTCAGCCCTCTTTTATAAGGGCACTACTTCCACCCATGTGGGTTCTACCTTCATGACCTAATCACCACTCAAAGGCCCCACCTCCTATCAGTACCATTTTGGGGATGAAGTTTCCAACATATGAAGCTGGGTTGGGGAGAGACTTAAAAATTCAGACCATCCTACCTAGTTCTTCAAGAATCAGTTTAAATGTCATCTCTAGAAGAACTTTTCTTACCCCATGATAGTCTAAATGTTTCATGTGTACATGACCATGTTGCATTATGCACATGTCTCTTATTATATCCTGCATTTCCTCTCCACTAAACTGGGAACTCTTTGATGGTAGGACCGCTGATATATTTATCTTATTATCTCAAGGACTCAAGTAACTTTGACACTTCAGTGTCTATGACAGTATTTTAGAGTATTTACTCTCTCATGTGAATTTTATTGGCTCACTTAGTAATCCTGCTGAACATTCTCCTATTTCTTTCCTCATCTTCCTTTAACTGGTACCTGGAGAAAGCATGATCACCCCTCCATACTAGAGAGGAATTGCTCCCCACTCCCTACACAAAATGAACCGTATTACCTCCTCTCCATTTACAATCAGTGAGACTATTACATCCAATTGCTCTAAAGTTTCCTCTTTTTATGGCATATGAGATACCTTGGAAAGCTTAGGATTCCAGCTTTCAGTAGATTAGTAAAAATCTCTCCTTCTTATATGACCTTCTGTATATTCCTTTCCTCTGATTTTGACCCTCAAATTCACCTCTTCTAAATTAAGAGCCCCACTCCAATCATATCAAGATGAAATTTCCCCCCTTATAACATCGAGGTATTTGTTACCATGTTACCCTTTGGAAATACAGCAAATAGAAAGGCTCTTCGAGACGACAGTAGGTCAATTATTTCAAGACAGAAAATATGTGTGTTGGAATCTCTTCCAGAAGTAAAACATTCCTACTTTCCTTCAATATTCATTTTAAGAGATACATGATTAATTCACCTTGTGTGTGTGTGTATAAGCCTTCTCTGATCTCCTTAAGATAAATCCCCCTAGTATAGGCCTGCGTAACATGTATTTTTTATTCAAAGCCTTTGACACAATTTAACAATGTAACTTTTAGTTATGGGACTTTCTGATTAATGGCTCTTCTATCATTACACTATAAACTCCAAGCAAGCTGGGGTTATTATAAATGGTAACTTAGCACATAATGTGGTACAAATACTGGTTGAACAAAATTAAGCAACCATAGGCTCAGTGAAAGAGAATTAATGTTTTGAATCTTTATGCTATTCTCAAAATAAATCTCCACCCTCTCTCTGCTCCCCTTAAAGGATGGGACCCATTAAACATGTTAAAATTGAAGTGACATGGCTAGTACAAAGTGGAGCATGAGCCTCTTTCCTTATAAGAATATCTGTTAGTTTACTGGTAGCTAAACCATACCATGCAATGAGCTTACTCCCAATGGTATCTCATGTTTATGTGATTCCACTTTTTTTTTCCCCTAGGCCCATTATGCTGTTTCACCAAGATTTTGTCCTCATTGAGATAGTAACGTTTATTCTCAAGGTTCAAGCCACAGTAGGTGATGATTCCCACCAGTCCTTACCATGTTTCTGATCTTCAGAACTATACATATCAGTCATACCAAACATATTTAAATGTTTTATTTATATGAGTAAAGAGTTCTGAATTATACTTCTTTCAAAAATTGGCTGTAATTGTTTTTGTGTGTTCTAGCTTATTTTACCACATCATTGTATATTATGGATAGAACTGGGTCCTTCCCCCACCCTCACAAATTCATATATTGGAGTTCCAAACACCAGTTAGGTACCTCAAAGTATGACTTTATTTTAAGATAGGGCCTTTACAGAAGTAATATAGTTAAAATGAACACCCTTCCCTAATTCAGTCTGACTGATGCCCTTCTAAGAGGACATTAAGACGCACACAGAGATTCCGAGGGCATTCCTGCACAGAGGGAGTATCAGGAAGAGGCAACAAGAGAATGGCTATCTGCAAGCCAAGGAAAGAGGTCTCAGAGAAAATACCCCAGCAAACACTTTAATTTTGGACTTCCAGCCCACAGAACTGTGAGAAAAAATTTACTGTTGTTGAAGCCACCTGTATTTTGGTATGGTGTTATGGCAGTCCTAGAAAACTAACACATTGTCCAACTGCTAACTCAGAAAGAAACTCAAAGGTTCTCTCCAATGATTTAGATCCTTCTTCATCTACTTCATCTCATTAGCCACGAAGTACTCCTTACTCCATCATACAAAGCACCTTCAGGTTCTGCCTGTCTCTATTCACCACGTCATATTTTACTTGAATTGCCAAGACATAGATCATCCCAACTATTTCACAGAAGATATTCCCTATACAACTATCCCTCAACTCTAGGTCATCTTTCAAAACTTTATCAATAATCATTTCTGTAAAATGGAACTCTTTTCAATCCTTCCCCTGACTTAAAAGTTTTAATCAACAATATTTTGTTTTAAAAATCTCTTTTGACTATTTTTTCATTTATCAGAGAAAGAAAACCCCTCACAACTGGTCCTAGTCTTCCCTGAATTCTCATCTTCTGCCCCTTCCAAGTTCCTTCTCATATCAGACCCCAATTTTAGAAACTGCCAATTGCATGAAGGTCCCCAAAATGTCACACTTCATATGACCAAGGTTTTGCTCACACCTTCTATGCCACAGTGTGACTTCCCTAGAAATGCCACTAGATGTTTTATAGTTTCCTGCTCTTTAGCTAAGTGAGCCTTTTGCTTCATGGCTTTCCATAAAAAGTTCCAATTTCTTTTATATAATACTCCTTTCTCTGAGTTGTATCTATTCTTGTTGCATACCTTTCTCTACAACTAATATGTGAGCTCCTAAGAAACAGGACACAGCATCCTTCTTTATTTTCTAAGATCCCTAATATAGTAGCTGTAGGATGGAGTTAACTTAAATATCTTCTCCAACAAAGAAAATAGGAACAAAAATTATACTGAGTAAAATAATTTTCTCAGAGTGCTCATATCATTGGGAAGGTGGACATTTTAACTCCTGGCCCTTTATTACCAATGTCGGGCTGGGTCCAAGCATTATATTAAGCAATACTAAACAGCTGTGCAAAAGATCAGTAATATAATTGGTCCAAATTATATTTATTATCATGTAGTTCTTTGTTTAAAAACTTTCCAATATGCTATGGTTGAAAGCTGTGTTCACAGCACAGGGAAGGTAAAGCCAGTTGTCGTATGGAAGCCCTCATAGACAGGAGCTATGTTACTCAACGCTAACTGTGATGGTGCTGCAAAGCAATGCATTTTCAAAAATTTCAGTGGTTTGCAAAAAATTACGTAAGAGTCTGTGGGTCTCACGTGGTGGCTCTTCTCCAGGTTGTACATCAAGGTGAGCTCTAACACGTGTGTCTTTCATTCTGGGTCTAGGCTTAAGCAACAATCCTTCTTTCACATTCCAGTAATCCACTCAAGTCACATGGTCAAACCAGAATCAATATAATCTAACACAAGGGCTCTGACATTCACAGTGTGTTGAAAAGGGTGATATGCCTTTTCTGCACTCCTAGTTTCACTGTAATTGGGCCTGAAGGCTTCCTAATGAACATCCCTTCACTATAGATATAGTTAAAATATTGTTAAGCTATTTGAATTAAAAAGAACAAGACAAGAAAAAGAAATATATTGCTTTTTCTGGTTAAATTCTTTAACTTAGGAAACCGGACTTAAGGTTGATGAATTGTGTATAACACTGTATGTATTACTAACATTTGGTGAGGGGTAAGAATATGGCAGATTCTACTCATACAGAGCTTGAAGAATTTGACTTTTTAACTAGTTATTGGTCAAGATTATCTTGAAGCCAATGGTCCACATACAAGAACTGTGTTTCTGCATACAGAGAGCCATGTCTATAACAAAATGAACACATCATCATAATACTTCTTTGTGCAGAGAACATAATTAAAAATACATACAAATCAGGGGCACCTGGGCAGCTCTGTCATTTAAGCGTCCAATTCTTTGATTTTGGCTCAGGTCATGATCTCAGGGTCCTGAGATTGAGCCCCACCAATCTTGAGATTCTCTCTCTCAATCTTCCTTCTGCCCCTGCCCCTCAATTCACTCTCTCTCTCTCAAAAAAAATACATACAAACTAACTTTTATTTAAATAAGGGAAAGAGCTTATAGCAATAAACCAAACATTACACCTTAGTAATATGTAATTTTTTCACACTATTGTAAAAATCAAATGAGACATGTTGTTTGTGGTAAAAATCTTGGCGCAGATACTAAACCAGTTAGGAAATGGAGGCTGGCCTGAGCCACCTTGAAAATGGAATCCCATGTCTGCACTAAGCACATGACTTGCACTTTAGTATGTTGGGAAATGAATTTTAATGATCAGAAATACCTTATTAGGTATTATTCAAAATGTCAGATATTGTGTGACTTATCCCGAGGTAAACTGATCACATTAGTCTGAGTATGAACCATAAAAAAACATTTATAACCACTGTTTTGTTTATACAATCTGATATTTTCTGAAGATGAACAGTGCCTAAAATACTGAGAAAATAGCCCAACATTTAGAAATATGGCTCATTTCAGTAAGTCAAATAAAGGAGTAGAAAAGGCAAAATGACTTTTTAAAACTGGTTTAAAATATGGAAGTTTTTATGAATATTGCATTCATTCTGATCTTATGTAGAATTGCACAAGTCTATAGAATCTGCACAAATCTAAAGAGAGTAATGCAATCCAAGAAATGTTTTGTAAGAAAATGTGTCAATTACATAGGGGAGTTCAACGCTATGGAGCTATATGGAAGATCATTTTTTTTCCTATTTATAACTTTAAAAATGTTTCAAATAGCAGCAACAGAGTAAATGACAAAGATATGTATTTTTAAAGATGGGCATTTGTTCAAATAAACCCCTGGAGTGTTAGCAAATAATTCTTTTATTTAATATGGCTTTTTTTATTGGTGTTCATAAATTTGCTCTTGCTCTTCCTTAAAGATTACCTCTGTGCTAATTAATTTGGTGGTTCAACTCACCAAATGACATTATTCAATTCTGGGTCTGATTTGGATTATTGAGGGAAATGAAGTGAAAGGAAGTTGAAAGCATTAGGAAAAAATATGGCTTCATGCAATAACTAGGAGCACATTAGGGGGGAGAACTGTTAAGTGCTGCCACTAAGAATATTTAAAAATAAATACAAAGACTATTTGCAACGACGTGGATGGAACTAGAGGGTATTATGCTAAGCGAAATAAGTCAATCAGAGAAAGACAATTATCATATGATCTCTCTGATATGAAGAATTCGAGAGGCAGGGTGGGGGGTCGTGGGGGGTGGGAGAGGGAAATGAAACAAGATGGGATCAGGAAGGAGACAAACCATAAGAGACTCCTAAACTCACAAAACAAACTGAGGGTGGCTGGGAGGTAGGGGCGGGTAGGGATAGGGTGGCTGGGTTATGGACATTGAGGAGGGTATGTGCTATGGTAAGTGCTGTGAAATGTGTAAGCCTAAGGATTCACAGACATGTACCCTGGGGCAAATAATACATTATGTGTTAATTAAAAAATAAATAAAAAATTTAAAAAATAAATAAAATAAAATATTTAAAAATAAATAAATAAAAACAAAGAAATTTACGTTTTTAGAATTAAAAAAAATAAGAAACTGGAATTGATTATTTGATAGAGCAACAGAGAAGGAGACAGAATTTTAAGGTTTATAAACATGGTCGTTTAAAGGAGAAAGATGAAATGTGGATAGAGTCAAGTTAATCAGGAATAAAAAGAAAAGAGCAGGGTGCCTGGGTGGCTCAGTCAGTTAAGGGTCTGCCTTCAGCTAAGGTCATGATCTCAGGGTCCCAGGATCCAGCCCCTCATCGGGCTCCCTGCTCAGCGCAGAGGCTGTTTCTCCCTCTCCTCCCCATTTGTGTTCTTACTATATCTCTCTCTCTTACTCCTAAATAAATAAAATCTTAAAAAAAGAAAAAGAAAAAGAAAAGAGAAAGGAAGGAAAATGTATGAAGTTATAGATACAGAGTAAAATAGAGAAGGCAGGTAGGAAGTCAAAACCAGTCCAAGGGTGCTGGGGGAGACAGACAGAGCTTACTACTGACTGAGGCAAGTATTATGGGGATGAGGTTTTTGTCACTTTTACCTCTTCACCTGGACTACTATAATATTATAGTGGTAAAACTTTGCCTATTATCTGTAAACTTTGAAATTATGTATAACCCAAAGCCATTTTCCTGTTTCAATAACTTTATAAAAGGTACCTGAAATATAATTTCATGGGATTTTGGATGTTCTGTATAAAGAGAAATTAATTTTTGTATGTTGGAACTTTAAAACTCTGTCCATTGGTCAAGTTAGAGAAATCACAGTTTGGCTTACTTATAAAACCTTCCTTGTAACCTTTTAATTTTGCTTGAAAGTTAGTATCACCTACACTTATTTGTCCTTAGATGTGAATAAAACTTCCCCAAAGAACATTTGATATGAGAGGTTCTGCCCCCTAGCCTAGATCCTTTCCAGCTCCTCTGAACAGATCATGTGAAGAAACTGTGTTAGGGGGTGGTGACCTGTATGCATCAAACTGACTGGATAATATGTGGATTCTGTTTCCCGTTAACCTGCCTATGTTTCCTGGGATCTTTATCACCGAAGTCACTGATACTATCTGCTCATGGTAGTTGTTCTTAAATTTCTGGGTCCTGTATTTTTGAGCAGAAGCTACAGTAATTCTATCCACAGAAATTTTCAAAGTCATCATAGAAGAATGGCCAACTCGCAGGGTTAGGTATACTTCATGTTTTAATTTAATCCTGATATCCCACCAAATTTTCCCAATTTCCCCCTCTTAATCCTAATTAATAGGTTTTTGTAGAGATAGCTTTTCTGCCTATGAAGACCTCAGCTTTCTGAATCTGCCTGCTGGCGATCTCCTTCCCTGCAACTGAATTCTCAACAGCATTTCCACCTCACTGGCTTGTAACATGCAGTGGACGAAGGGCTACTCAAGAATGCTACTTCTGACCCCATAAAAAAAAAAAAAAAAGAAAAAAAAAAAGAATGCTACTTCTGTATGCTGAATGGGCTTAACAGTTGCCTCTTGGGAAGCAGTGCAACCTATGGCAATAGATGCCAATTCTGCCTTGAACCTTCCTATGCTCACCTCAGCACCACCTCACGCCCTACAGCAATGGTTATTACACTATTAGTGGTAAAAGATCTGTCCTCCGCCCCTAAACATCAATTGGTCATGCATGAGTAACTTTTGCAGAAAAGACAAAGTTACTATTGAAATGAAAGACAAAAGACAAAACTATAGAAAATATAAGTCCATTTTTAGACTTATAAATTAGATTCATTTATATAAGTTTTTGTGCCAAATTGCTGTAAAAACATATAAATCTTTATTTTTTTTCCCCCAAATACTTTTATTTTATTTTTTCAGTGTTACAAGATTCATTGTTTATGTACCACACCCAGTGCTCCATGCAATACGTGCCCTCCTCAA
>CM052885.1:36073773-36247759 GCA_028534135.1 Potos flavus
GCCCGCCACAGGCGGTGCGCACCCCAGCCACCGTCCCAGTGACCCCGAGAGGCCCTCAGTAGCCTCTGCACCCTCGCGCGACCAAAGCCGCGAGGTCTAGGAAACTGGTTTCTGGTGGCTGCCCGCGCCGCGACTGCTGTCCGGGCTCCCGGTCCGCGCGGGTGCGCTCAGATTCCTGCCCCAAGCGGCCGCATTCTCTCCGGCCTCTGGGCGGAGGGCGCCTGCGGTTCTCTCCCCCTCGCGCGGGGCACAGGGCGTGAGCCGACGGCATTAACACGGGCGGAGAACACAGCGCTCGTCCCGCCCGCCGCTCTTTGTGTCTGGAGGCCCCGACGCAGCGCTCTGGCAGCCTCCAGGCCGAGCAGCAGATTTCTAAAAGTTCCGATTTTGTGCTCCGCCGCTCTGCGGCTTGCCGGGAGCCGGCCCCTCCCCCCGCAGTCTGTCTTCCCGTCGCTTAGGATTCACTTTTCCGCAAGTCCTACCTTCCGGAAAGTGGTCGATCCTCTGTTCTTAGAGTTGCTGTTTTTCTTCTCTTCTATCTCCTGCTAAGTTTGTAGTTGTTTAAAGTGGTTTGATAACTATCTAGCTGAACTTCTGGGATCAGTCACTATCTCTGCCTCCTACTTCTCCGCCATCTTGCTCCTCTCTCCCCAACATATAAATCTTTAAATATCAGTTTGTGGTTTAGCAATTGTTTATAGATGAAACTTTGAGTAGGAATGCCAAAATAAGCTGGAGCCCTTCCTTAGGGCTCTGACTAAAAATGTAATTATTTGAAACACAGAGTTTGAATTTGGTCATACAACTGGTATTTAAAATTAAAATTTAAAGCAATTTTTAAAATAAAGGCATTTAATTCAACAAATTTATATTGGATTCTTAGAACTTCTGCTTGGTTAGCTTGTTTGGTATGATTTTATATGGCATTTTGTTCTTTTAAGCATATTTGCATGTATATTTGAAATGTTCACTTTTATGTATGAACATGTATGTGCAGTATATCTAGAACAGGTTCATGCAAACAGTGTGCTTTCCACTTTACAAACCACAGCAACATCATGACTAGAAGAAAGTGGCCTTCCTTGCACCCAGTGTGCCCATGTTCTCTATGATCTAATCTTCACTTACAGACTTTCCCACTTTCACACTTATGTCTAATACCTGCAAGTCTATTCTTGGCCTCCTTATAACAACCTTTTTAGCACAAGGGGTTTGAGGAAAATTTTCTCCATAAAGTATAAATGAGTAATAATTACAGAGAAAATTTCTGGGGTGCTTGCTCTGTGTCAGCTATAATTATACTTACTTACTCAATTTATCCTTATAACAACACATGTCAGTCATATGAAGGAATAAAGATTAAAAAAAAAAAGGAGGTTAAATAATGTATACAAGACTGCAAACTTAGAAGGGCTTGACCTAGGACTTGAGTGCAAGCTTTATGGGCAGATTTTATGACCCCACCACTGATATACTAATATGTCATATTTTCCAGGCTTATCTGTGCATTTAGAGATTACAGGATCTTAGCAAAAATAATAATATAAAGGCTTGTAACTAAATACCTTTTCATTTCAAGCATAGAAACATAATTCAAATTCCTATTCAAGAAGACAAAAATAAATAACTAAAAGGAAAAAACTAGCTTAGGATATAACTGGATCCAGGATATAAATATTAGTATCAGGGCTCTACTTATGTCCCCGGATTTTCTTTCCTGTCTTATGGTTTCTGTCATAGAGGAGAGTGCTTCCAGGAACTGTATCCTTTCATTTCTCACAAAACGTAATTCCACTGCATTTATTAAATTTAATAGCAACTTCAAGAACATCCTAGGGATGACCTGACCTAGCAGAGATTATATCACCATTTCTGCATTACTCACGGGAGAGTCAGAGATGAGAAATTCTGATTGGCGGGATCTAAGTCATATGAGTCCCTTCACTCTAACCCTGCTTCAGTGCCCTGGGAAGCATGTGAAGACCTGAAGACATTCAGGAAGTCAGTATCATTTTTTGTGGAAGATGTTCATTACCGAAAAGAACTGTCATCTCTATGGAGCTATGTTTTTTTCAACATAAAATAGCATACTAAACAGCTTTAATATTGAATAGTTACTCCAAGGAAAATCAGGTAATAAAGGATGGTTAATGGAACATAAGACCACCAGATTCATAATGCATGAAATCTAATACACTATAAAGAGAACCCTTTACTTAAAACTCATCTTGCTTTTTCAAAATATATTTTTTTATTTTTTATTTTTTTAAAGACTTCATTTATCCATTTGACATAGAGAGAGAGATCACAAGTAGGCAGAAAGAGAGGGGGAGGCAGGCTCCCCGCTGAGCAGAGAGCCCAATGCGGGGCTCGATCTCGGGGCCCCGAGATCATGACCTGAGCCGAAGGCAGAGGCTTTAACCCACTGAGCCACCCAGGCGCCCCTCAAAATATATTTTAGAGCAAAGATTGACAAACCATGGTCTGCAAGCCAAATCTAACCCACCAACTATTTTGTGAATAAAATGTTATTAGAACACACCACACTCACTTGTTTACATAAGCATATGCTTGGCTTTTTCTACTCTTCAAAAGCAGAGTTGAGTAGTTTTATGACAGAAACTATAGTACCCACAGAGCCTAAAATATATCCCGTCTGGCCTTTTATAGAAAAAAAAAAAGTTTGCTGACTTCTGCTTATGAAACAAGTTTAAAAAATGTTAAACTATAAGAATTTTGGGGAGAGGCTTAAACATACAGCAAATAATAGGATTTCAGTACCAAGGCCCTATTAATGTATAGAAAACTGTATCAGACATCCACTGTGATCTATTGCTGTTGTACATCCAAATAAAAAATACTTTTCCTTCACTTATGTCTGTCCAGCCATCATGTGACAATGATTTAACTTCCATAAAGTTCCACCCACAGGGTAGAAACTGCTCATTGTACACTTATGGCTATTTCAGTCTTCCTTACAGTTAAATTTTTCACAGTAAATTTCCTAACAGGCTTCCTGGTGATACATTTTTTAAAAAAGAATCCTGAAAGAAACAAAATGAGTATCGTTTTTATGTTGCATACATAATTTCCAATAATTATAAGCAAAACAAATTGAACTTTATTACGGAACATGAAAAGTGTGAGACAAGGCAGTTAGTAGTGGTTGCCAGAGCAGAAAAAGTGAACTGATTGGAGAAGGTGGAAAAAATGAAGAAGGAAACTAGCATTTAACGATTGCCTGCTCTATGTCAGGCACTTTTTATGGCATGTAATTTATTTTTCACAGTTGCTTAGCAATAGAAGACATTTTCTTTCTTTTTCTGAATATAAGAAAACTGAGATTCATAAACATTAAGTTACACGACACAATGGTAAGTGTTGAGCTGGACCATGTGAAAACAAAGCTTTACTTTCTCCATGACTGTAATATGGGGAATGCAGTGCTCAATTTCCTTTGCCTTTGATTTTAAGAGTCTGAGCTATGGCTAAGGACAAAGAAAAAAAAAAAAACAAGCAAAGAAACCAAAAAATAGGCAGACTAAGTATTTGTCCTTTTTGAACAAATATCGCACCTTCCAGGAAGCTGCTTTTAGATCTCATTAGGCAACAGAGATTTCGATGACACCTAATTTTGCTAAGTATGTAATACACAGAAGTGGCTGCTATTCCATGTACTGAAAACAACAAATGACAGATACAACAGTACTGTAATAGTTACATTTAAGAATTTAGCGTGTACTATCCGTTAAGAGTTATGTATTAGTATTAGCCACTTGCTTAGTGCAATGTTTTATGTACCTAACATTCATTTAATCCTGCAAATGGCAGTGAAACAATATCTACTAATATCCTCAATTTACAGATAGAAAAGAGTCTGAGAAAAGCGAGTGACTTGCTTATGGTAAAAAGTGCTTGGTAAGGAGCTAATAAGAGGCTAAATTGTGTGCCTTTGTCTCTGAAACACTGTATTACTTTACCTGTGAAGGCTTTTCAAGCCATGTATTCATTTATTGAAAAATATATATTCAGTGCAAACTGCACCACTGTGGAAAACAGTATGGAAAATTAAAAATAGAACTACCATATGATCCAATAATTGCACTACTGGGTATTACCACAAAAATACAAAAACACCAATTCAAAAAGATATATGCACCCCTATGTTTATTTCATCACTGTTTATAATAGCCAAAGTATGGAAGCAGCCCAAGTGTCCACTAACAGATAAATGGATAAAGAAGATGTGGTATATACATATACAATGTAATATCATTCAGCCATAAAAAAGAAAGAAATCTTGCCATTTGCAACAATATGGATGGATCTAGAGGGTATAATGCTAAGGGAAATAAGTCAGAGAAAGAAAAATACCATATAATTTCACTCTTATGTGGAATTTAAGAAACAAAACAAAGAAAAAAATACAAACCAAAAAACAGACTCTTAACTGTAGAGAAGAAACTGGTGGTTACCAGAGGGGAGGGGGTTGGGGAGAAAGGGTGAAATAGGTGAAGGGGATTAAGAGTATACATATGGTGATGAGTACTGAGTAATGTATAGAATTGTAGAATCATTATATTGTATATCTGAAATTTAAATAACACTGAATGTTAACTATACTGGATTTAAAATTATATAATATATACTCAGTTTCTACTTTGGGCTATGTGTTCCATTGGTAATGGAGATATAACAGTGAGAATAAACAATTCTAAATTCCTGCCTTCAAGAAGTTCACTAATATATTTAGTATCTGGTAGACAGGGTAGAGGGTGGATTCAGAGAAAGAACTTCATTGCTCCTGAAATCATATATATGTATATACATATATACATACATACAAACATATGGATCACATATACATATGCGCATATAATGTATATATTAAAATATATTCTACATGTACTATTATATAAATAAATAAATAAATAAATAAATAAATAAATAAATAAATAACATCTTTACAATTCAAAGAAAAGGGAGGAAAGCCACAGCTCTAACAATTTAAATATTCAAAAAGAAGCTAATTTTAAAACACTGAAAAATGGAGTCATTCAATGTACAGAAGCCAAACTACATAGAAGAAAATATTGATAATTACAAGTTTTTGTCCCCATTTTTTCTGTTGCAGGTTTTCCTGAAAGTGCAGTTTGAGTTTTTGGGTCATTGGAAGAACAGGAACTGGCATATCCCCTTAAGTGGTCATGTCTCTAAATCTTGTAAGAGATAACAAGTAAAATGTCTTTAAAGTATAATGGATACTGGAAATTTTATCTTTGACTTCAAATAGTTTTAATTGTACCACACATTTACATTCTCTAGTTTATTTTCTCATTAGACCACCAAGCTCTTTGAAATCAGTACTAAGCATTCCTTTCACTCATCTGTCTCCTTTTTATTAGGCTACTAAGTTATCAGATAAAATGAGTTTCCCAAGATTCTTATGGTCATTTAGAGGTAAAATCAAGATCTAAATTCTATATTAGTGAGATGTATATGTGCTTCTGCTATGTGTGAATATTAGAAATTTTTAATAATGTAATTATAAGTTGCTTGTTCAAATAAAAAAGATTAGCTAGCAACTAATAAATTTCTAAACATGAAAACTCATTTTTCATAATTAGAATCAATCCTATAAAATCAACCCCACTTTTTGTGCAATGAATTACAGGTCCCCAAAATGTATGTAGAAGTCCTAACCCCTGGTACCTGTGAATGTAACCCTATTTGGAAACAGTATCTTTGCAGATATAATTAAGACGAGGTTATACTGGAATAGGGTGTACCCTTAATATATGTGCCGCCGAAGCGAGCACGAGGGTGTACCCTTAATCCAGTATGACAGGTGTTATTATAAAAACAGGAGAGAAACACAAAGACAGACATACACATAGAGAAGAATGCTATATGAAGATACAGACACACAGAGCAAAGAGGCTGTGTGATCATGAAGACAGACTGGAGTTACACAGGCACAAATCAAGAACACCAAAGATTGCTGTCAATCACCAAAAGCTAACAGAGAACATGGTTTGCAAACTTGATCTCCGAGTTCTAGTTTCCAGTCATGTAAATGACGAATTTTTGTTGATTTATAGCACTCAGTTTGGGGTTGTCTCTTACAAAAGCCCTACAAAACTAATATATATGGCTTTCTTGGTTCAATGCTCAGAACTATTCTTGTTCGCAAAGCATCTTCATCACTGATTCTTATCCTGTAAAAGTATAGAACGTTTTGCTCACTAATGTAATTTTCTAATAAAAATTTATTTTTTAATGATATATCTTTGTTTGGGACTACATTTTTCTAATTTATTTGCTCATTCTGTTGCCTCTTCCTAGAGTTCACACTGCTCATAAAGCTTCCAACTTTTCCACAAAGTGTCTGTGACATCATTGGGTTTATTTTTCTTTTCATTTTTCTTAGAGACAACTATCACTTAAATACAGTGGTTTTGCTGTTACTGATTTCAATAAATTAGCCAGCCCCAAAGGCTCTATTCCCCACACTCAAAAGATTTAGAAAATGAAATAATCAAAGCTGAAAATTCTCTGATAAATAAGTTCTTACTTAGTGCTCTTAAAGGGAAAGTTCTTGGCATACAGAGAGTAAGCATTAGAGAATAAATTCCAGAAAAGAGTTTTCCATTTCTAATTTTAATATTTTTAATATTTTAAAATAATGTACACTCAGAAAATATAACTAAATTACATATACATCTTAACAAATAATTTAAAGTCTAATATATATGTAAGTAACTACTCAGATAAAAAAACTGACATAATCCCGTATGTGCCAATAAGCATCTCTTGGCTATTGCAACCTACTCCCATTCTGTTATTAATTACTAGCCTGAAATTAAAAAAATATTTTCTAGTATAACATACAGTGTTATGTTAGTTTCAGGTATACAACATAGTGATTCAACAATTCTACACACTATTCACTGCTCATCACTATAAGTGTACTCTTAATCCTGTCATACCTATAATACCCATCTACAATACCTTCACCTATAATACCCATCCCTCCACCCACCTCCCCTTTGGTAACCATCAGTTTGTTTTCTATAGTTAAGAGAATATTTTTTATTTGTCTCTTTTTCTCTTGGTTTGTTTTTTAAATTTCACATAAGAGTGAAATCATGTGGTATTTGTCTTTCTCTGACTTACTTCACTTAGCATTATACCCTCTAGATCCACCCATGTTTTTGAAAATGGTAAGATTTCATTCTTTTTTATGGATGAGGAATATTCCATTTTGTGTATCTGTATACGTATAGATACACACACACACACACACACACACACACACACACACACACACACTTCTTTATCCATTCATCCCTTGATGGACATAGGTTGCTTCCATACTTTAACTATTATAAATAATGCTGCAATAAACATAGGGGTGCATATATCTTTTCAAATTAGTGTTTTCATATACTTTGGGTAAATACCCAGTAGTGGAATTATTGGATCATATGGTAGTTCTATTTTATTTTTTTGAGAAATCTCTATACTCTTTGCCACAGTGGCCATACCAGTTTACACACCCACCAACAGTGCGCATCCTTGCCACACTTTCCCCACAATATTTGTTTTTCCGTGTTTTTGACGTTAGTCATTCTGACAGGTGTGAAGTAATATTTCACTGTGGTTTTGATTTGCATTCTCTGATGATGAATGATGTTAAGCATCTTTTCATGTGTCTGTTGGCCATCTGTAGGTCTTCTTTGGAGAAACATCTGTTCATGTCTTTTGACCATTTTTAATTGGATTATTTTTTTTTTTTTTTGGGTGTTGAGTTGTATTAAGTTCTTTATATATTTTGGATACTAACCTTTTATCTGCATGTCATTTGCAATACGTTCTCCCAGTCAACAGGTTGTTTTTCAGTTTTGTGGATTATTTCCTTTATTGCGCAGAAGCTTTTTATTTGGATGTAGGACAAATAGTTTTCGTTTTAGTTTCCCTTGTCTCAGGAGACATATTTATAAAGATGTTGCCACAACTGATGTCAAAGAAATTACTGCTTGTACTCTCTTCTCAGATTTTTATGGTTTTAGTTTTCCCATTTAGGTCCTTAATGCATTTTGAGTTTATTTTTGTGCATGGTGTAAAAAAAAAGTGTTCCAGTTTCCTTTTTCTGCATGTGACTATCCAGTTTTCCCAACACCATTTGTTGAAGAGACTGTCTTTTTCTGTGTATTCTTGCCTCCTTTATCAAAGGTTAAGTAACCATATTATCCTGGGTTTATGTCTGGGCTCTCTATTCTGTTCCACTGACTTCTGTGTCTATTTTTGTGCAGTACCGTAGTGTTTTAATTACTAAAGCTTTGTAGTATATCTTGAAATCTGGAATTAGGATACCGACAGTTTTGTACTTCTTTGTCAAGACTGCTTTGGCTATTCAAGGTCTTTTGTGGTTCCATACACATTTTAGGATCATTTGTTTTAGTTCTTTCAAAAATGCTGTTGGCATTTTGATAGAGATTGCATTGTATCTGTATATTGCTTTGGGCAGGATGGTCATTTTAACAATATTTGTTTTTCCAATCCATGAGCATGGGATATCTTTCCATCTGTTTGTGTCATCTTTAATTTCTCTCATTAGTGTTTTACAGGTTTCAGAGTACAGGTCTTTTACCTCCTTGGTTAAGTATTTTATTCTTTTTGGTGCAATTGTAAATGAGAGTTTTCTTAACTTCTCTTTGTGCTGCTTCATTATTAGTTTACAGAAATCAACTGACTTCTGTTTATTCATTTTTGTATCCTGCGGCTTTTCTGAATTCTTTTATCAGTTATAGCAGTTTTTTGGTGGAGTCTTCAGGCTTTTCTATATATAGTATCATACCATCTGCAAATAAAGTTTTACTTCCTTACTAATTTGGATACTTTTTATTTCTTTTTCTTTTCTGATTATTGTAATTGCTAGCCTGAATTCTAAAATGATAATTTCTTTGCTTTTCTACATCACCTTTATATGTATCACAGGGCAGCACCATTTATTTTGTAGCAGATTGCCTCAATGATTACTGTAACACTTTTTCTTCTCCTAGCTGCTCTTCTATAGTACAATTTTTACTACTCTATTACCAAAAGGGAATAGCTAATTCCCCTTCTGTAAATATGGGCTAGCCCTTCTAGTTCAAATGTAATCCAAGGATGCTATGTGACTTCCCAGATTTTGTGAGAAGACCTGTAACTTCAACTTGGTCATTTTAAACATATGTGTCCAAATACACCCTCTTGGAAGACTTCCTCTCATAATCCAGCACAAATTTTGAGAAGCCTAAAGCAGATAAAAAGGGCAAGTGCTTTGCTACACATGAGCTCAGCCTTCAAGCATGCTGACCAACTACAGGCCTGAGAGGTCTTGGTTTTGATATTTAAGAGTCCTGCTTCTTGGGGACCCCCTCAATTCCAGGCAAACTATAAGAGTTGGTCAATTTATCTTAGATTCATCCCAGCCCAGACATCAAAAATTGAGTGAATAATCCTCTAGATGATTAGAGCTGCAATTATCCAAATTACCCACAACTCTTTCTCAGCTGAAGCCTCAGACATAGTGAAGCAGAAAAAAAAAAAAATTCATTCTCCCACACTCCTGAATTACTGACTCACAGAATTTATGGGAATAATAAACCAGTTTTTTGTTTTTGTTTTTTTAATGTCACTGAGTTTGGAGTACTCTGTTACATGGTAATACATAAAAAAATATTTTAAACTGTTAAAATTTTTATAAATAACATGATTTGTATTTTTTGTGCCCTTTTTTCTTGCAGAAAAAGTAATTTAAAATTTGAAGATATAAAGAAGAAACTTAAGAAAATTTTAAGAAATATACATATATATGTGGGACACTAAATAATGACAGAAGAGTTATTTAATGAAGAAGACATAAATATCCTAAATGTTTATGCACTCAGCAGCTGAGTGTCTAAATAAAAGAGGCAAAATCCATTACAACTGCAAGAAAAAGACGAATCCAAAATTATACTTGGAGAATTCAACACCTCTCTCTTTCAGTAATGATATACCTAACAGAAAGAAAATCAGTGACACAGTTGCACTAAGTAGCATAACTGATAAACTGGATCCAATTAACATATATAGAATGTTCTATTCAACAACAAAGTAATGCACATTTTTCAAGCTCACATGAACATTCACCAAGATAGATCACATGTTGTATCATAAAACTCAACAAATTTGAAAGAATTGAAACCATACAAAATATGCTCACAACTAACAATGAAGTTAAAAAATCAGTAAGAGAAAAACAGCTGGAACCCTGATATTTGGAGATTAAATAAAACTTATAAATAACACATGGATCAAACAAGAAGTATCAGAAGAAATTTTAAAATATTTTAAGTATATGAAAATTTAAAACATAACAATATTTACAAGATGGAAGGAAGACAGTGATTAAATGAAATTTTATAGCAGTAACTATACGTATTACAAAGGAAGGACCTTTTCAGGCACTGTACACCACATAAGTAAAAAGCCTCAAGCTAGCAGAAAAAGTGAAACAACAAAATGTAAAGCAGAAATTCACGAAACTGAAAACAGTCAATTAAAGGAGAAAATCAACAAAACCAAATGCTAGGTTTTTGTTTTGTTTTTTAAGAGTTTTTTGTTTGTTTGTTTAAGAGTAATAAAATAAAGTCCCTAGCCAGGGGACTAGAAAACAAGAAATGGAGAAGAGAAAAATTACCAATATTGTAATTAAAAGTCTTCAAGACTGATTCCATGCATATTAAGATTATACTAACAGAATACTACAAATAACTTTAAGCCCACAATTTTCGTAACTTAGATGAGATAGATTACTTGACAAGCTATCAAAACTCACATAAGGAGAAATAGGTAATCTGAGTAAGTTTATATATTTTAAGTAAATTAAATCAATAATAAATACCCTTCTGAAAGAAAAATCATCAGGCCTAGATGATTTTAAGTAGTGAATTCTCTCAATCATTTAAAGAAGAAATTGTACCAATTTTCTACATTCTCTTCTACAAAACAGAGGAATACTTCCCAATTCATTCAACGAGTCTAGCATTATCCTATTATTAAAACCAGATAAAGACATTAGAAGAAAGAGGAAAAACTGGCCAATATCTTTCATAAATACAGATCAAAATACTCCCAACAAATACCAGCAAACCAAAATCCAACTTTAAAAACAATAATCATACATAATGGTAAATGGAAATTATTCTAGGTTTGCTAAAGTATTTCAACATTTAAAAATCAATGTAATACAGCATGTGGACAGATTACTGAAGAAATAAATGTATGATCATATTAACTGAAACAGAAAGAATATCTGACAAAATCCATCACCTATTTATGACCAAAAACTCTTAGCAATGTATGGAAAGAGCCTAACATTCACAAATTGATAAATAACATCTATGAAAAACCTATCACTAACTTCATATTTAACTGTGAATAAAGGGACATTTTATCTCTAAGTTCAAGAACAAGACAAGGATGTGCTCTCTCAGCACCCTTTTCAATACTACACCGGATTTGTTAACTAAAGCAATCATATAAGAAATGAAATGAATGTATACTGGAAAAATAAATAAAATTGATTTTATTCACAGACGACAGTATTATCTAAGTAGAAATTTCTAAAAATCAACATGTATAACCAACGACCTCCTAAACCCAGTAAGTGAATATAGCAATTCAGGATGCAAAGTAATGCATAAAAATCAATTGCTTTCCTATATATCAGTAATGAAAAATTGAAGAAGAAAAAAAAAGCACAGAAACAATGCCACTAGCAATGGTTTCAAAAACAAGGATAAAATTGGGTATGAATCTATCAAAATATGTAAAGAAACCTATGCAAAAAGCCACAAAATACTGATTCAGAAAAATTGTGGCAGGCTTTTTAATTAATAATTTTTTTATTTTAGAGCAGGCCTAGGCTCTAATAGAAAATAGTATTTTCTATTAGAAAATACTTTAGCAGGAAATACAAAGTTCCCATATATACCCTCAAACTCGAAGATTCTGCTTTTATTAACATCTTGCAGTAGTATGGTATATTGCAATTAATGCACCAATATCAATATATTATTATTAACTCATAGCCACAGTTTAAATTAAAATTCACTCTGAGCTGTACATTCTGTGTGTTTTGACAAATGTATAATGACACGTGTTCACCATTACAATATCACAGAGAATAGTTTCACTGCCCTAAGCATCCCCTGTGTTCCAGGTATTCATTACTTCTTTCCTCTTTTTAAACCCTTGGCAACCAATGATATGTTTACTGTCTCCATAGCTTTGCCTTTTCCAGAATATCAAATAGCTATGATCTTACAACAATATGTAAACTTTCCAAATTGGCTTCTTTAACATAGCAATATACATTTAAAGTACTGTTGAACTGAAGATTTTTTACATATTCTGCACTGTACTCTTACCACGCATATGATTCAAAATATTTTCTCTCACTGTGTAGGTTTCACTCTCTTGATTACACACTTTACAGCTCAAAAGTTTTTAACCTTGACCAGGTCCAATTTATGTTTATATGTGTATTTTCCCCCTTGATTGCTTGTGTTTTAGGTGCCATATCCACAAAACTGTTGCTTAATACAAGGTCACAAAAATTTATACCTATGTTTCTCCTCATAAGAGTTTTACAGTTTTAGCTCTTATAGTTAGATCATTGATCCATTTTTACTTAATTTTTGACCATGGTTATAGGCAAAGGCCCAGACTGATTCTTTTGCATGCGGATATTGAGTCGGCCAATCATCATTTACTGAAAAATACTGTTTTTCACTACTGAATTGTCCTAGTCCTCTTGTCAAAAACATGAATCCACTATACAAGTATAGGTTTATTTGTATATCCTCAATTCATTAATCTATATCCCAAATCTATATCAGTGTTGATTACCATAGTTCTGTATAATATGTTTTGAATTTGGGAAGTGTGAGTTGTCCAATTTTGTTCTTTTCCAAATTTGTTTTCACTATTCCGGTCTTTTGCATTTCCATATTAGTTTTAGGAACAGCTTGTCTATTTCTGCAAGAAGTCAATTAAAAACTTGAAATATAGCTCAATTTGGAGAGCACTAGCAATAACAAACCTTCCATCTCATAAACAAAGGAAATCTTTCCATTTTATTTAGATCATTTTTCCCCCATTTATTTAGATCTTTAATTTTTTCAACAATGTTTTTATGTAGCTAAAAAGTGTCTTAATTTATTTTTTAAAATTCATTTCTAAGTACTTTTTTTAATGGAATTGATTCCTGAAGTTCATCTTCCAACTATTAGTATATAAAAAAATACAGCAGATTTTTGTATGTTGGCCTTGTATCCTACAATTTTGCTGAACTTCTTCATTAGCGCTAACAATTTCTTATTCCTTTGGATGCTCTATGTACAAAATCATTTTAAGTGCAAATAGTTTTACTACTTCTTTTTCAATGTGGATGTCTTTTATTTTCTTGCCTAATTTCCCTGACTACAATCCGCAGTGTAATGTTACATAGTAGCAGCAAGCACAGATACCTTTGTCTTTTTCCTGATCTTAAGAAGAAAATTTTCAATCTTTTATTATTTCCATATTAAGCTTGTTTTTAGCTGTGGATTTTTCATAGATGACTTTTACCAGATTGAAGTAGTTTCCTTCTATTCTTGTTTTATTTTTTATCATGAAAGAGTGTTATGTCAAATGCTTCTTTTGTCTCTAATGTAATTATGAGTTACTCTCCCCTTTATTCTATTAATAGGATATATTGATTTTAGTATGTTGAATCACCCTTGAATTCCTGGGATAGATTCTGCTTGGTCATGGAATATGATCCTTTTACTGTAATACTGGATTCAATAATTCCAATGTCTGGGATTCCTCAGGAACGATTTCTGTCTAACTCTTTTGTTTTCAATGGGTCATACTTTCCAGATTCTTTGAATGTTTTTTAAATTTTTTTGTAAAGAACTAGACATTCTTCTAAGTGTTATAATGTAATTTTGGAAATCTCATTTTTCAAATTCTCAGGAATTTTTATTTTGCTTGTGTAGGTCTAGAGATGTCCATTTATGACTTTTTCAGACCACTTTTGCAAAGTGCATACTCCTTGTTGTGTGTGGTGGGTGAAGTTTCTGGCCTATGTAATCCATCCTTAAACAGTGATCTGATGAGATTTCCTTAAATGTGTAGTTATTGTTTTTGTGCCTGTTTAAGAAACCATTCCATATCCCAAAGTTCTAAAAATTTTCCCTTTTATACTTTTCTATAAGACATTTAAATATTGCTTTAAACATACTAGCATTATATTAACCAGCTTACAAGCACCTCTTTATTGAAAAAGAACATCTATTTTCCCCTCTCTGAAGTGTTACTTCATTCATGTGTCAATAGTTTACACATACTTGTGTCTATATCTAGGTTCTTCATTCTATTTTATTGATCTATTTATACAACTTTACTATTACTATAATAGATCAGTTTTTAAAACTTCTTTAAATGGTGGATAGTTTATATGATTAGTATGATAATGTTTTGGTTACTTTTAATCCCAAGCATTTCCAAATCAACTAAGCTTTATAAAACAAGAATGTAAAGAACTTTTGAATTGAAAATATATATGCTGTATATCTAAACTTATTTAATAAGACAACTTTTAAAGGCATTCCAGGAAATGCAATTTCTAGCGCATTACATGTCCTTTTATCAAGCTTTCTTTAATGACCATCAATAAATTTTTATAAAGGTCCACAAATAGATCTCACATTTATTAATTTCCAAGCCAATGGATAATTTTTCATTTTACTGTAAATTTTTCTCCTGTTAGCAGTATATAGAACTACAATTGATTTTTGTATATTGACTGAATATCCAAAAACTGTGCCAAAATTTCTAATATACTATTTAACAAGAGTTTTAAAAGTTTTCTATGTACAGAGTGATATCAAATAAATTGATATAAAATTCTTTTTCAATACATATAGCACTGGCTATTACCTGAATTACATTATCAAATATTAGCAGACACTTTAGGTATCTTTAACTATTTTTTTTTTTTTTTGAAGGAGAGAATTCAGATCTTTAACATCAAGCATAATGTTTCCTGTAGGAATATTGATTGTTGATATTTAAAAAATACTCTCTTCCTCACCTAATAAGGTATTTAATCACAAATAAATATTGAAATGTGTGAAAAATTTTCTGCAGCAATATAAATTACCAAATGTATTCTTCCTCTTTTTTTAATTAATATGGTAAATTATACTGATATGTTTCCTAATGTTCCATAGCCTGCCTTGTTGCAATAAACTTGATGTCCATATATTATTAATTTTACATAATGTTATAACGCAATTTCCTTAAAGTTGTGTTCAGAATATGATATTCACCCATAGTTTTCCTTCCTCTTAATGTTCATTTCAGGTTTTGTTGTCGGCCTCACAGCATAAATTGGGAAATACTACTTCCTTTTCTATACTCTACCAAATTTTGTGTAAGGCCGAGCCTAAATAAAAACAAAACTGAAATTTTGATGTAATTTGCTAGTGAAACCAACCATGCCTAAAGTGTGTTTTTGTGATTCAGTGTGTGTCTGTGTGTGTATACACCTATGTGCATTCTTTTTAAGGGGGAAGGATCTTCTTAAAAGTTAACTTATTATCTTCAAGGTTATAGAATTATTCTGGTTTTGTTTATCGTTGAGTATAGGAAAATACTCATTTCATCTAATCTTTCAATGTTGGTGTAAAATTTTCCATAATGTCCCAGTAAAATCTTGTTACTACGTGAACTACTTATTTTGAAGTATCTTTTCTATTTCTGATATTTATTGCCTTTTTTCTTTATTATTTGCTTATTGCTTAGGAATTTTTCAAATAATTTGTATTTGGCTCTCTTAAGTTTATTACAGGCTTATTTTCTACTTTGTTAATTTCTGCTTTAATCTTTATTTTTCCATTGGTATATATTCTTTGGTTTATTTTTCTAACCACTCTTTTTTTTTTTTTTTTTTTTTAAGATTTTATTTATTTATTTGACAGAGAGAGAGAGATCACAAGTAGGCAGAAAGGCAGGCAGAGAGAAGGGAAGCAGGCTCCCCGCCGAGCAGAGAGCCTGATGTGGGGCTCGATCCCAGGACCCTGAGATCATGACCTGAGCCGAAGGCAGAGGCTTTAACCCACTGAGCCACCCAGGCACCCCATTTTCTAACCACTCTTGAAAATATAAACACATAGGCTATTTTATCATTTTCAGGAGTAGTGTTTTTTGTGTTTTTATTTTTTTCTGAATTATATGGATATGTCAGCTGCTAACACAGTGTCCTTTAAATCTGAATAACTTACTTTGTAAGTCCTAAAAAGAATTTTTCCTATATAATAAGTATCAAAAGCACTAAAATTGCAGTAATGCATTAAATTCATATAATCTACAGTCCTCATTCGTTTCACATGTTGTCTTAATCATGAACATTATAGCAAAAGCATCAAGTTTACAATCATTTATAACATGTCTCTTTAGTTTTCTTCAGTCTAAAATAGTTCCTCAGGCCTCCTTTACATGCTGCTGCTTAAGATTCTAACTCAATTTTTAAGGATACTGCGTCTCAATTGTGTTTTTCTTATGAATCATCATGATTACATTATGCTGTACATTTTTTCACAAGGATGACCTAGAAGTGACAGTGTGTTCTCATTGCATTCAATCAGGTGTCATAATAGTTTTGATTTGTCCCACAACTGGTGATGCTGACTTTTTTAACCTTACTTACACGGTGTTTTCCAAGTTTTTTCTCTATAAGATTATTCATTTCTCTTTTGTTTTCCAGGTTTGGCTGGTAGTGTTGGTAAGGGACAATCTTTCAATTCATTAGCACCAGACCTATATATTCTAGCTACTGAGTGTATAACACTACATATTAGCCATTGGTTTAATGTCTTATGAAGAAGCAATATGAAAGCTGATTCTGTGGATTGAGCTTAGATAAGCTTTTAAAAGTTCATTCCCCTCTTCCTTAAGACTCACTGTTTCTGGATGACAGAATAAGTCACAAGACAGTGGATCACAAAGTTATAAGCCTATTTTTAATTAACTTTTTTTTTTTGGTAAAATAATTCCTTTAGTCTGAGGCAAATAATTTGAAACATCCTGTCATCCTGACAACCATTGCCCTTGGATGATTGCATTGGCACCTGCAAAGTGGTCTGGAAAGATAAATCCATTTCCAGAATAGGCCCTATGAAAAGAGATCTGATGTGATCAAGCTGTCTTCCAACATATGGTTAACTAACTAATGTTAGAGGCTATATTCAACCAAGTATAGGTTTTTGTTATGTAAGATTTGGTATTCAGTCATTCTACTGTGCTCATGTATAATATTCATTCCTCCAACGATGTGTAGTTTGACCATGAAGGAAAAGCTAGATAGGTATTAACATGAGATGAAGAGGAAAAACATCTGAAAGCTTTTAGTATACATCATGAATCAATCTATACTTCTCTAGACTTATTTATTCTTAACACTTTTCTTTACAAGGCTATGATTAGCTAACCCAAATATTTCCATTTTCCTGGAGTACATATTGGTATTCCAGGCCACATTTCCCGTAAAAAAAAAAAAAAAAAAAAAAAGTGAAAATGCCAGTAGCAGCCCTTGAGTGTGACAATCAAAAATGTGTCCAGATATTGCCAAATGTCCTTTGAAAAGTAAAACCATTCTTAGCTAAAGTTATTCTTCTGGGGAAAAAAAAAAAAATTTCCATCTAGTAATCTGCTGCTTTACAAGGAATATTTTAATTTTATTCTACATAAAATTGTAGGTATGGAAATACTATGAAACATGATCTGCCTAATAAATACAATAGCACTAACCTTTAATGTTATGCAAATGATGTATCTAAGGTCCAAAGTTATTAACCAGGGATGGAGAATAGTTAATGGAGAATGAGTAGGTAGTAACTTGGCAGTCATAATTACAATGATGCATTTTATTTGAATGAGGAAAAAAAAAATGAATGGTATTATATCTGAAAAGTTCAAGCAATTTTCTTATTTAACACTAAAACATTCACTTATTTAAATGAGGTATAAAAGATGGAACAGCACTGCAATGAAAGCAATATCATCACAACACTCAAAACTGAGGACTCTGAATGAACATGTAATTCTAGTGAATGACAGTGAGTGCTGATTACCCATAGTTCAGTGCACACAGAAAAGCAAAAAACAAAAACAAAATACAAAAACCAAAACAACCCTCCCCAAAAAACATCTCCAGAAAGGAAAGTTAGCCTGGGTGGCTCAGTGGGTTAAAACCTCTGCCTTAGGCTAAGGTCATGATCTCAGGGTCCTGGGATGGAGCCCCGCATCAGGCTCTCTGCTCAGCAGGGAGCCTGCTTCCCCCTCTCTCTCTGCCTGCCTCTCTGCCTGCTTGTGATCTCTCTGTCAAATAAATAAGTAAAATCTTAAAAAAAAGAAAGTACATTAAAAATGTTGTTTAAGTTCTCTATTTCCTTGTTGATTTTCTGCCCAGTTGTTCTACTATTGAATATAAGGTCTTGAAGTCTCCAACTATTATTATAAAATTGTCTATTTCTCCCTCTGTTAGTTTTTGTTTCATACATTTTGGGACTTTGTTGTTAGATATGTATAGTTTTACAATGTTACAGCTTCTGTGGTGGATTGGCACTTTTACCAAAATATAATTTGCTCTCCGCTTCCTGTAAGAAATTTTAACTTAAATTCTATTGTCTGATATCTGTCCCAACATTGCACCTCCCTTTTGGTTAATACTTGCATGGAATATCATTTCACTCTTTCACTTTCAAACTCTTGTCTTTGGATCTAAAGAGAAACTCTTGTAGACAACACAGAGTGGATCATTTTTTAAATCCATTCTGCCTATCCATGTCTTTTAATTAAAGTTTAATCCATTTACTTTTAATGTGATTACTGATAAAGATAACATGCTTCTGCCATTTTGCAATTGGTTTTTATCTTGTATGATTTTTGTTCCTCAATTCTTCCACTATTGTCTTCTGTCTCTATTTTATCCTAGTATATAATTTTTATTCTCATTTCATTTATTATATATATATTTTAGTTATATTCTCAGTGATAAACTGGAGGATTACAATTAATACTGTAATTTATATAGTAGCTTGAATTAACAACAACTTAAGTAAAACACTTGCTTCATATAACACTGCCTTATATTGTTGTCATAAATCATATCTTCATACACTGTCCATTAACAGTGATTTATAATTACTGTCTTATGTATTTGTCATGTGAATCATGTAGAAAAAAAAGCTAAAATCTAGACACACTGGATTAACATTTACCTATGCAATTACCTTTAATGATGTTTTCCCATTTTATAGCTTTGAGTTACAGACTAGTGTTCTTTATTTCAACCTGAAGGACTACCTTTATCATTTCTCACAGGGAAGTTCTAACAATGGACAGTTTCTCTTTATCTAGAAATTTCTTAATTTAGGATACATTTTAAAAGACAAATTTACTCAGATATAAAATCCTTTCAGCATTTTACATATTTTACATATGTTAGCACTGCCTCTGGCCTAGATGTTTTTTGAAAAGAAACTGGCTTTAATCTTGAGGATTCCCTGTACAGACAAGTTCCTTCTCCCTTGCTGCTTTCAAGATGGTCTCTTTGTCTTTGGAATTGAACAATTTATATGTAGCTGCGGATCTCTGAGTGTATCCCACTTGGATTTTGTTTAGCTTCTTCAGTATATAGATTAATACATTTCACCAAATTTGAGAGGTTTTTAATTATTTCTCAAATATTGTTTATCTATCTCTTTCTTCTCCTCCTGGAACTCTCATTTTGCATGCATTGGTATTCATGGTTGTGTCCACAGGTTTTCAGGTTCTGCTCATTTTTCTTCATTATTTTTTTTCTCTCTACCCCTCAGACTGGACAATCTCAGTTGATCATTTTCAAATCCATCAATTCTTCCTCCACTTCTTCAAATCTGAACCTCTCTCCTGAATTTTTCATTTCAATTACGACACTTCTCGATGCAAGAATTTCATTTTTATAATTCCTATTTTTTTATATTTTCTATTCAGAAAAACTCTGAATAGAGTTTCTTGGTTTTAAAAGTTTTATTAATTTATTTGCCAGAGAGAGAGAGAGAGAGCATGCACAAGCAAGGGGAGCAGCAGGCAGAGGGAGAAGCAAACTCTCTGCTGTGCAGGGAGCCTGATATGGAACTCGATCCCAGGACCCTGGAATCATGACCTGAGCCAAAGGCAGATGCTTAACCAACTGAGCCACCAGGGCGCCCCTTCTGGCTTCTTTTTGTTCTTTGTGCATAGGGGATTTCTTTAGCTCTTTAATCATATTTAAGACAGTTTATTTGAAATGTTTCTCTAGAAAATTCAATATCTGGGCTTCCTCAAGGACTATTTTATTAATTACTTTTTTTCCTATACATAGGCTAAACTATGCTCTCTTTTCTCTTTGCATGCCTTGTTTTTGTTGTAAACTGGATATTCTGAATATTATGATCCAACAATCCTAAAAACTACAGTTTCCCTGGTCTCTGCAATTTGTTTTTCTGTTTTTGAAATAAGAAATAAGAAATCTCTTATTTCTCTAGTATCTCCTCCCCCAGCTTCTTCCTTCCCAGGGTTCCATTTCTGTTGGTTGTTAGTCTCAAGTTTTCTCTTCTGCCCTGTGCTTTCAACCAATGATGCCTAAAAAAAACCTCTGGGACTTATGAAACAAAAGTATAATACTGAACTTATACTTCAGGGAACCAACAGAGTCAAAACACCCAATCACAAGTCTTTAAGAGTGAGATCCCTGTCTCCCCCATGGCACCAGCAACCTCTACCAGGAATGAAGGTCAGATTCATCAAAGTTGCTGCAGAGGTAGGGCATTAAAATAGTAAGAAAAAGTGCCATAGAGCTCTTTCTCATTAAGTGTTCTGTTAGTGTTTTTTTTTTTTTATTAGATTTCAGGGTTTCTAAAAAGTTTATTCTGACATTTTTTTGCAAGCTTATTCACTGCATTTCTGGAGTGATGGAGTTCTGGAGTTTCTTACTCTGTCATATTAATTGACAGCACTCTAAACATTGTATTTTAATGATAGAATTTTTTTCATTAAAGAAGAAAGTATTTAATCAGGGCAGATAATTTCCCTTAGATCATTCAGCAACTATGTCAGAAACAAAAAGACAATGATTTGGCACTGAATTCACCTTTTCTTACTTTTTGATTGATTGCTTTATCGCTAATGGGTTTTTTTTTTTTGAGGCTTTCTAATACTCTTAATTATACTAATCAATTTTTTGAATATTTAATTTCCAACAGTAACAGTACACAATTCACAATTCTTTACAAAATTTTTCTCCTCATATATTTAACATTTTATAAAGATTGAAAAATATATGAAATACGGCATTTTAAAATTAAGTAATTATGTTTCCTAATGCCAAATGAAAATAATATAAATCTGAAGGTCACACATAAACATTATTTTATTTTTATATTGAAAAACATTCACTATCTGCATAATCCTTTCCTGTTTTATAAAAGAAAAAAAAGCTTTTTTTATTAATGTGATCTTAATCATACATATAAAATGGTTCAGTGCCATGACCTTTCAACCAACGGTGTCTGTAGAAAGTATTGTAAAAGCAACTCTAGAATCACTACAATAACTGCCTTCATTAGTGTAGTTTCTAACTTGGAATTTTACTTTGAATCAGGAACCAATCTGTCTTTTCATAACACAATCACCTATTCTTCCATAAAATTAATTGAAAACTGAACACAATAGATTAATTGCACTAATTGTAATGATGGTTTACTTGGGACTTATTATACACTGACAGATCTACAGACAGAAGGCTCAGTAAGGGTATCAAGTTATATTTTCTAAAGAAGAAGTACCTCCAGGCTGATATCCAAGATCTATAAAGAACTTCTTAAACTCAACATCCAAAAAACAAATAAGTCAAAAAATGGGCAGAAGACATGAACAGACACTTCTCCAAAGAAGACATACAAATGGCTAACAGACACATGAAAAAATGTTCATCATCATTAGCCATCAGGGAAATTCAAATCAAAACCACACTGAGATACCACCTTACACCAGTTAGAATGGCAAAAATTAACAAAGCAGGAAACAACAAATGTTGGAAGATGTGGAGAAAGGGGAACCTTCTTACACTGTTGGTAGGAATGCAAGTTGGTACAGCCACTTTGGAAAACAGTACGGAGGTTCCTCGAAAAGTTAAAAATAGAGCTACCCTATGACCCGGTAATTGCACTACTAGTTATTTACCCCAAAGATACAGATGTAGTGAAAAGAAGGGGCACATGTAACCGAATGTTCAAAGCAGCAATGTCCACAATAGCCAAACTATGGAAGGAGCCGAGATGCCCTTCAACATATGAATGGATACAGAAGATGTGGTCCATATATAAAATGGAATATTACTCAGCCATCAGAAAGGATTTGCTTTGACATGGAAAGAACTGGAGGGGCTTATGCTAAGTGAAATAAGTCAAGCAGAGAAAGACAATCATATGTTTTCACTTATATGTGGAACATAAGGAATAGCATGGAAGACATTAGGAAAAGAAAGGGAAAAATGAAGGGGGGGGGAATCAGTGGGGGAGACAAACCATGAGAGACTATGGACTCTGGGAAACAGAGGATTTCAGAGGGGAGGGGGATGGGGCGAATGGGTTAGCCCAGTAATAGGTATTAACGAGGGCATGTATTGCAATGAGCACTGGATGTTATAGGCAAACAATGAATCATGGAACACTACATCAAAAACTAATGAAGTACTGTATGGTGACTAATACAGCATAATAAAAAAGGAAAGGGAAGAGAAGGGAAGGGACAGGAAGGGGAGGAGAGGAAGAGAGTAGGAGGGAGGGCGGGAGGGAGGAAAGAAGGAAGGAAGGGTGAGTACCTCCAAGTAATAAAAAATGTTTTACACTGGCATAAGTAACAATCATAGGCAAAACAATGTTCTTTGCTTGAAGAATAAATTCGTAGTCTGGCTGCCCATCAGTATGCACAACACTGTTACCACTTCCCAAAATTTTGTTTCAGAACGTAATACCTTGTGTTTCTTTTCATGAGAGACAAGAGAATGTATGGTAAAGATCCTGGGGTTTGAAGACCCAGACAACACAGGAGATCAAATTGTGACTCTGTCACGTATTTCCTTAATCTTCCAACTCTTGATTCTTATAACTATTACAGTGGAACTAAATGTATCTTCCTTGCACAGTTGTATTAAAGATAAGTAAGAAAATGCATAAAAAGTTTATGAATAAAATGTCACAAAGGAAAAATTATTATCGTAAAAATAGGGTTAAAGTGCTTAATTCAGTGAATCCTACTGTGAAATCGGGGGGGGGAAATGCTACATAATCCCAAATTGGACAGGTAGAGATATCCTTAACAAGGAAGTCTTTTATCACATATGATCATCATGTACCCCAACTATCCAGGCTTAATCAGACAAAACCAGGTGGAAAGTTAAATGAAAGTTGATTCAATGTAAAATTTTGGTTAGAATAACTCCTCTTTTATCAACAATATTTATTGTGGGCCTTCGTTTCTGCATTGTGGTCTAGCAATCACAAAAGTAACAAAAGTACATCCTCACCAACACTTGTTATTTCTTGTGTTTTTTATTTTAGCCATTCTGACAGGTATAAAATGATATCTCATTGTAGTTTTAATTTGCATTTCCCTGATGGTGAGTGATGTTGAGAATCTTTACATGTGTCTGTTGGCTTTCTGTATGTCTTTGGTAAAAATGTCTATTCAGGTTCTCTGCCCATTTTTAACTGGATTATGTGTGCATGTGTGTGTGTGTATGTGTGTGTGTGTGTGCTGAGTTATAGAAGTTCTTTCTATAAAATATATAAATATTTTGTATTTATATATAATATATATTATGTAAAATAATATATAAAGCATATTTTTCATATATTAACCCCTTATTCAAATATATGATTTGTAAATATTTTCTCCTGTTCAGGAGATTACCTTCCTTTTTTGTTGATTATTTCCTTCACTGTGCTAAAGCTTTATATTTTGGTATAGTCTCAAAAACTTGATTTTGCTTTTGTTTCCTAGCCAGAGGAGACATACCTAGAAAACATATTTTCATAGTCAATGTCAAAGAAATTAATGCCTATATTTTCTTCTCAGAATTTTATGGGTTCATGTCTCACATTTAGGTCTTCAGCCCATTTTGCATTTTATTTGTGTATGCTGTAAGAAAGTCATCTAATTTCATTCTTTTGCATGTGGGTTCCTCAAAACATTAAAAACAGAATTACAATATAATCTAGTAATTCCCCTACTAGGTATTTACCCAAAAAAAACTGAAACACTAATTCAAAAAGATACAGGCATCCCTATGTTTACTGCAGCATTATTTACAATAGCCAAGACATGGAAACCACCCAAGTATCCATCCATAGATGAATGCATAAATATGTGGTACATATATACAATGGAAATTACTCAGCCATTAAAAAAAAAAAATGAATTCTTTCCATTTGCAACATGGTTAGACCAAGAGAATATTAAGCTGAGCGAAATAAGTCAGTCAGAGAAAAGCAAATGCCGTATGATTTCACTTGTATGGGGAATTTAAGAAATAAAACAAACAAAGGGGAAAAATAAGAGACAAACCAAAAAAAACAGACTCTTAAAACAAAGAACAAACTGGTAATTACCAGAGGGAAGGTGAGGGGGAAAGGATGGGTAAAATCAATAAAGGGGATTAAGAGTATACCTACTTATCTTGATAAACAGTGAAAAATGTATAGAATTGTTGTGTCATTATATTGTATCCCTAAAACTAATATAACACTGTATTTTAATTATATTTGAATTTTAAAAACATAAAAAGTAAAAAAAGTAATTAGAGAATTTTGAACTATAAAAATGGCGATTTCATTTGGTTTGATCTAATACTTTACCTTCTTAAACTATAAAATCTTTTTAAAGTTTCTTTGGAAAAAAAATACTTTTATATCTACTGTAGCCAATGTCCTATCCTTTGTATCACTTTTCTCTGTTACATCCTCACCAAATGGTCATCCATTCTATCCTTGAATACAAAGAGTGTGTTAGAGGCCCAACCATGTCACCCTACAAGTTCATATGTTGAAATTCTTGACACCCCAAACTTCGGAAAGTAACTGTACTTGGAGATAGGACTTTTAGTGAGGTTATTAACATAACAGGAGGATTAGAATGAACCCTAATCCACTCTTCCTTATGTTCTTTCTAGAAGACAATTTGGGTACACAGAGATCCCAAGGGTGCCTGTGCAAAAAAAGAAAGACCATGTGAAGACATAGCAAGAAGGCAGTCATCTGCAAGCCAAGATGAGAGGCCTAGAAAGAAATCAAAACTGTTGATGCCTTGATCTTGGACTTGTGGCCTCCAGCACTGTGAGAAAATGTATTTCTGTTATTAAGCCACCCAATCTGTGGTATTTTGTTATGTGAGCCCCAGCAAACTAATACAGTGCCAGAAACTCATAGTTGAGAAAATGAAATTCTGTTCATTAAGCGTCAGTTTGGTTTTAAGCATAAAGCTTCATGAATCTTAAGGCTTTATTTTTTTGTTTTTGAATTTTTAAATTCTGGTGTATTGTTGAATCATATTATAGCAACCTCTGAATAAGCTCTGAATTTATTCGGCAATTACTGAGCGTCAGAATACACAGACTCAAAAGATACAAGTAGGCTTCAATCTGATACTGCACTTACTCAGTTTTATGGAAGAGAAAGGGCAAGAGAAGTGGCAGATAGTTTTCAATCTCATGGGGAGGCCCAGAAACTATATGGTATTGAACTTCTTTTACCCCTTAGCCCATGAGTATGTAGGGCTGTCACGGACACATTAAGGACCAATGCACAGGTAGGTCATCTTGACACAGAGAGGCTACAGTCTCAGCTTTTCACCAAACTACACAGACCTCCAGTTTGTATGCAAATTAAATTTGTTCAATCCAAGTAAATTTTACAGATCAGAGGTTTATACAGTAAAAGAGACACAAAATTTCACATTAGTTTTACATGTGGTTTTTAAGAAGATAAACATTGAGAGCATTTAATAGCAGGCCATTATCAGACCAATCTAGATCTTAACCCTCTGCTCACAAGCCCATTAGAAAAGTCTGAAGATAATGCATAAAGAAATGAGGAGGTATAATCTTGGGAAGTCTCCCAGACCCTGTAGTGTTCCATTTATTCTAAACATGAACTCACCCTTTCTTACGGTCTTGCAGGCTCAACGATTCAATTCTGCTATTCAATTTTGCTAGTTTCCTAAAGTTGATAAGATTCTGGAATGCTAAGTTAGAGTAAGGATGTTCGTAAGTGACAGATGCATAAAAATCAGAATTCATTAGAATACACTCAGCAGTAAACCAACAGCAGGACCAAAGAGTCACAGTAAATGGGCTAATGCATTCCCTTCATGTGAAAAGCTACACAAGTTGTAAGACAACATTCCTTAAAGAACTTCAGACAGTACGGAATCAGATAAAATCTATTCATAAATCACACCTTTGGAATTAGACTGTTAAGTGTCATGATTATCTTTATGCATTCATGTCCTCCACATCTGCGAGGTGTGCTGAAAGTTTATGTCAGTCCTAAAAGGTACCTTGTTCCAGTTCTCTAGGGAAAATTATATGAGCTTTATAAAAATTGGTTTCATTGATAGGCCATCTCCGCCAGCCTATCAATGTCCTATATAAACTGGTAAGCATGTATGAATGAATGTCATTGGAAGTATCAGGAAATCAGCCATGTATTTACTTTTCTTTTATTTCCAAAGACATATCCTTTCTTACATCTTCTCTATGTGGAGATTTGCCTTCTCTGATATTCCATTCACTTATTTTCTAGAAATTATTCACCCCTCAGCTCCTGATTTCACCTTAATCTTGTCCACTGCCACATGCAAAAATTCAGTGTCCAGTTCTGTTTCAAACTGTTTTGGCCAGAGATGCAGGTTCTGGGCTCACATGGCTATTTGGGTCCATCCTGGTTACTAATGAGGTTCTCAAAAGAATATTTTGGGAGGTCAGCAGTCACTCTAATGACATCCACTAGTAGGACTACAAGTGAATTTCATTTTGTAAGCTTTAGCACAGCATTCTAGCCTCTCAATTTCTTTTCTGGATCCTGGCTAAACCACTAAATATTTTTTAGCATATGTTTCAGCAAAATTTTACCTATAAACTTGAAAAACATGTCTTCTCTAACTATCTCTTTTCAAACTGAAAGACTTTCAAAGCTTCATTAAGGAAATCATTCTTCAGCCTGTCACTAGAGATTTCTCTCTATGCTGTCATAGATTAAGTGATTCTGTTGAGATTACAGAGTTTTGGGTTACTAGTCACATAGAAGCAGGTACACATTTATTTTAGGTTTGCCATATTAGTTGTTGGTCATCACAATATTCTTTTAAATGTTTTGATATTTATAAGCTGTTTCAGTATCTAGTCTGAATTATGTTAAAAATGAGATTTGCATTTATCCCTTTCTTCCATTTGATACTCAGTTTTGTCATCTTTTAAAAAAATATTAGTAGACTTATAGCAGATACATTCAATATTTAAGATAGTCTAGAAATGCATGTTTGTTCTTGATCACTACACAATATCAATGATGTGCTTGCTTTTGAACCTTGCAAAACTGTCAAATACTCTTCCATTTATCTACACATGACATTTCATAACTGGGTGTGCTTAGCAAGTGTTAAGCTCTTTTAAACTGAAATAGAACCCCATTTGTTTTGGAGTCCGATTTGTATTACCCAATAATTGAATTGCTTTATTCTATTTCTCTCTAGAAGAATTTCTTTAAATTCTAAAAATAATTGCTATAATAAAAATAATAAAAACAGCTACTGCCTCATTGTATTATTATTAACTTAAAAGTTTATATCTTATAAAAGAGCTATATCCTACTACCATATATGAAAATTAGAGGATGGAACTTTGTCTCAAGTGGCTGACTTTAAAATTGGCACTTCTTTACTTTGTTAAGATTGATACCAAAGACAAACACATTTAATTGTCTCTTGGAGACACCACTCAGGATACTGCACAGGTACCTCCGTCCCACCATGTCCAATTTACACTCATATCACTGCCACCAACACCCTTTGCCTGAAAACATAAGCAAACAGATAAACTGTAACTTCTGTTGGTCATTCATTTACCAATTTAGAAAGCAGTTCCTAGTAGAAGTAAATGTTAGCATTCTCACCAATGGGGATGAAAACACTTAGAAGGTGTGAGCACCAACTTATTTTCAGAGCCAACAGCAGTGAAAAAAAAAAAAAACACAAATAATTGTTTAATAAATATTTTTTAATGAACTGTTTTAATCACATAGCCTTGAATGGTTCCTTAAACCTGCAGTAATGATCTGGCTACTTGCTTAAATACATATATATATATATATATATATATATATATATATGCAAATTAAAGTATTTCTCTGTATTTTCTGTATGGATATTTTACTACTTTTTCTAGTATGTAGAAAATGTATCTGGTTATTTAGTAAAATGAAAAACCTACATTACACTCTGTGACATATAAATTTAAAGGCATTATTCTTCTCTCTTAATTTTTACTTCTTAATTGCTACAGACATAAAACAAAAGTTTACAAAGTTGTGTGATTATTTCTACCTAACTTTACATTAAGATGTTCACTTTTTGTTCCTCATAAGTTTCTGACATACACAAAGATATGTGACCTATTTGTTAAATAGTGTAGACAATTTCTATCTACCTCACCAGGAGCATGCGGGGAATAATGTGATTTATATGCAAAGCACTGCAAACTTGCCTAGAACAATCGAACAAATGCCAAATGTTTACTAAGAGGATACCATGTTTCTAAATCTTGATAAAAGCAAGATCATGGAAGAAGGCTGTGCCTGTGGCCCTTTGGCTATTAAAGCTTATGAAGTCTCCTTTGCAGTTTCCTTATGTGCTTACGGTATGCAAATTTAAGGTCTTGGAGAATTTTATAATAAAAGTTTTGGTAGTTTTCTTGAATTCAGACATTTTGAATAAAGCAAATCAGTGGAATTTTCCCAATATATGCCATTAATGGGTACAATGGCTTCCTTGGAAATGGGGGGTGTGTGTGTGTGTGTGTGTATAACATAGCCTATTCAGTGTCAGAAGCAAGGTTTTCAAGGTGCAGTGAAGTAAATACCAGGAGAGTAATGACAGATGACTATGGGTTGGATTTCTCTTGCTGTCAACATAGTAGAGAACTGAAATATTGTTTATTCATGAATACAATAAAAAACTCGAGAATTAATGATAAAGAGGAAAACTCAAAATATACACATATATCATATTTATCTATTCATCCATTGATGGGCATATAGGTCATTTTTATATCTTAGTTATTGTGAATAATGTTACGGTGAATATGGGAGTACAATTATCCCTTCAAGATAATTATTTAATTTCCTTTAAATATATAACCAGAAGTGAGATTGCTGAATCATATGATAGTTCCGCTTTTAACTTTTTAAAGGAATCTTTCCATAATAACTATAGTAATTTGTATTCCTATCGACAGTACACAAAGATTCCCTTTCCTCCACATCCTCATCAACACTTATTAGCTTTGTTGTTGTTGTTGTTGTTGTTGTTGTTTTTATAATAGCCATTGTAACAGGAGAAAGGTGATATCTCATTGTGGTATCGATTAATATTTCTCTGAGATTAGTAATGTTGATCACTTTCACATGTATCTGTTGACTAACTGTATGCCTTATTTTTGAGAGTGTCAACTCAAGTCCTTGATCATTTTTAATCAGGTTATTTTCCTGCCACTGAGCTGTTTCAGTCATCATGTATTTTGGGTTTTAACTCCTTATCAGATGTATGCTTTATAAATATGTTCCATACATTGTCTCTTCATTTTGTTGATTGTTTCCTTGTTATGCATAAGTCTTTTCATTTGATGTGTTCCATTTGCCTATTTTTGCTTTTGCTGCCTGTGCTTTTAGATCATATAAAAAAAAAATCATTGCCAAAAACAATGTTGATAAGCTTTTCCCCTACCGTTTCTTCTAGTGATTTAATGGTTTCAAATATTACATTTAAATCTTTCATCCATTTTGAGTTAGTTTTTATTTATGATGTGAGAGAGGGCATAGTTTCATTCTTCTGCATGTTATATCCAGTCTGTAAACACAATATATTGAAGCGATTATTCTTTCCCCAATGCGTACCCTAGGGAACTCACTGTGGTTCTTTAAGATGATTATTCTGAATTCTTTAAGGCAATTCACAAATCTCCATTTTTAAGTTGGTTACTACTTATTTTTGATTATGTCATGTTTTCTAGATTCTTCATGCTCCTTGTATGTTTGCTTTGCTGTCTATGCATTTGAAGATACAGACTTTTGTTCTGTGCCTCTTCACAGTCTTGCAGATCAGCACCAGCTGTAAGATCCCCTCGCCTTTTCTTTATTCCTAGCTGCTCCAAGGGCCCAGACTCCACAGATTGCTCCATAATCAGTATCAGGCAAGGTAGAAACTGGCTTCATGGAGGGTGCTCTGAAATTCTGGGGATAAGACTCCCTTCACTTCATTTTCTCTTGTGGAGGTAAAAAGCCTCACTTACGTACATTTTCCCAATCTTAGAGTAGCACTCACAGTAAGGGGATGTCCTCTTTCCTTTGTTCCTTGCTGCTGCAGGGGATTGGGCTCTCTAGACTGCTCAGTGTTTGGAATGAAATGAGACAGAAAAAAGCCCAATGGATTATGCCTTGAGATGCCAAATGCACACTCAAATCTCACATTCCCCAAAATGGGAAAATCATGGGCTGAGGTAATCTTGGTGCTGAACTAAGGTGGTTTGAGGGAGAGACTGACCTGAGCAAATTGCTCCTCTTACCCATATAAATGTGACTGCTCTCAGTTTGTGCTCCTCTGGAATATGACTTTTTACTCTATGTTCTGTATTTCCTTTCAAGGTATTTTGCTACCAAAGTCATTGTTAGATCAGTGATTCTATGGAGGAACAAGAGTTAGGGCTTCCTATTCTGCCACCTTGCTAATATCACCACCTCTAATCATATACTATTCATTCATTATCAATTTTGGTACACTTAAATAGTAAACTTCTGCCCATATGCAATAAAATCACACTGAAGCTATTCACTAATGGTAAAGATGTATGGGAACTTTCAGAAAATCCAGATTCATCTGATCCCGGATAAGTTGAACAAATGTAGAAAATGGCATAGGATATTAATAAGTTAGAACAGACGGATATTAGGAGTACCCAGGTAATTCAGTCAGCTGGGCGTTCAACTCTTGATTTTGGCTCGGGTTGTGATCTCAAGGTGCTGAGATTAAGCCCCGCCTCTGTCTCACCTCATTCCAAACACTGAGGCGAGTAAAACAAAAGCAAATATAAACTACTAGGACTTTATAAAAACAAACAAACAAACAAACAAACTTCTGCACAGCAAAAGAAACAATCAATGAAACTAAAAGGTAACCTACAGAATGGGACAAGACACTTGCAATGACATTTCTGATAAAGAGATAGTGTCTAAAATACATAAAGAACTTATAAAACTCAACAGCCAAAAACCAAATAATCCAATTAAAAATGGGCAGAAGACATGAACAGACATTTTTCCAAAGAAGACATATGAATGACCAACAGACACATTAAAAGATGCTCAACACCACTCATCATCAGGGAAATACAAATCAAAACTACAATGAGATATTACTTCACACCTGTCAGAATGGCTAACATCTAAAAACACAAAGAACAACAGGTTCTTTGGAGGCAAGGATGTGGAGAAAGGGGAACTCTCTTGCACCTTTGGTGGGAATATAAACTGGTGCAGCCACTATGGAAAACAGTATGGAGGTTCCTCAAAAAGTTAAAAATAAAACTACCTTTTGATCCAGCAATTGCCCTACTAGGTATTTACCCAAAGAATACAAAAGTACTAATTCAAAGGGATATATGCGCCCCGATGTTTATAGCAGCATTATCTACAATAGCCAAATTATGGAAACAGCCCAAGTGTCCATCTTCTGATGAATGGATAAAGAAGTAGTGTATATACAATGGAAATATTACTCAGCCATCAAAAAGAATGAAATCTTGCCATTCACATCATGGATGGAGTTAGAAAGTACTATGCTAAGCAAAAGAAGCCAATCAGAAAAAGACAAATACCATATGATTTCACTTCTATGTGGAATTTAAGAAGCAAAACAAAGGAGCAAAGGGGAAAAGAAAGAGAGAGGGGCGCAAACCAAGAAAAGGACTCTTAACTAAAAAGATCAAACTGATGGTTACCAGAGGGGAGATGGGTGAAATAGGTGATAGGGATTAAGTAGGGCACTTGTGATGAGCACCAGGTGTTATATGGAAATGTTGAATCACTATAATGTACACCTGAAATTAATATTACACTCTATGATAACTGAAATTTAAATTCAAAATAAAGAAAAAAAGAAATTTATTATTTTCAGAAAAAATATGAAAGCATAAAGAATACATCCCATTAACAACAATAATAAAATACAAACCACTTAAAAATCTCACCTTACAAAATATGGCCTTCAGGTCAAGAACATTTGTGCTTCTTCTGAGATATGGACATGATTTCCTATTAAGGATATTTGAATCTTCAAAGATTCGGTTTTCTTTTCTGACTGAAATTCGTATCATTTAAAGTCCAATGTGTAGTATGTCTCTAGGAATCAGATAGGATGTGATATGTTTTTCACATCATCTTCTCTCGTGGCTAGAATATATGACTTTAAACATTGACTTTCTTCGGCTTTTCTAATGTGCATTCAATTTATTGTAATATAGTTTATAGATCCTTGCAATCCACCTTAAGTGTGTTTTTGGAACAAGACAGGATATAAATAAGTAAATATAAGGAATAAAAGGAGACGCAAATATTGAACATGGCTTAATAAGAACAGTCAACATCTTTTCTATATACCTAAATTGTTATAAAAACAAGGAAACTTTTAGGTTAAATTTATATGTAAACAATCTCTACATTGATCCCAATCGGTACCCGAAATGTACAAACAAGAACCAGTCCTAGAACTGAGGATCCATGACATGTGCCCAATGCACTGCCATTATGTCGAATTTCTCTCTGCATGTACAATTGATCTTAACTAAAATTCCAAACTCTGCTTCTGACATTAGACTTTCCTTTCTCTTCTTCTCTGCTGATGAAAATAATCATTGTAAATAAAGGTGGTAAATAAACAAGCTAGATATACTAAATACATATTGCAGAACAGACCTTACTCTAAATACATTAATGTTTTGATTAATTGTCAAAGCAGTACCTCGAAGTATTTGAGGTAAGTGCTATTTTTTAACCCATTTACAGATGAGGAGTTTGTGGCAGAGAGAGGTTATTATATTATATAGAAATTATATAGTTAGTGATGGAGCAGAACTAATATTAGAACTTAGACTTCTAAACACCATATTATACTGCCTAATCAGGGATAAATTTGTAGAAATAAGTATGGGAAGATTAGATATTTTAAATGAGTATGTAAATTTAATTATGTAATATATATTACATGGCACAGGCTTATTACACTAACAAATATATACAATAACTTAGTGTGCTCTAAAATAAAAACATCAATTAATTAATGGATTTGTCATTATGAATTAATAGCACTATTCATTATTTGTTAAGCATTTATTGTGCTCTACTAATTATCTAAATCATTAAGACCAATATATCCTTTGATATATTAAATGGCCTTAAATCATGGATTTTCTTATCTTCATGTTTACAAATGAGAAAACTGAGGTTAAAAATGGTTAAGTGACACTTCTCCCTCCTAAGAGATGCTTCTGTCAATTACCTTACACGGGGTTGGCCTCTCTTACCTAAACTAACCACATACCTAATTTTTCTCCCTCTCTCATAGGAAAAGAAGATAAATATGACAATTTGTGAATGCTTAGTACCTTTCTCAAATTAAGTCTCAACTAATTATTGTTTTTTCTTAAAAAACAAATTTCATATTAGAGCAAAAACTAAAGCATGTAATACTTGCAAAGCTACTGTGATCTCCATTTAAGAAACTCTTTTTAGGTGTCTTCTGAAAACTCTAAACACTACCTGTACTTTCCAACCAAAGACATCGCAAAGGAAGTACAGAATTATGATTCCTTCTCTTCTCTGCCTACCATCACGCCAGAGAAAGATCCTATAAGCAATCACAGCACCCCTTTTTTACAGTGGACATGAATGGAACCTTCTCAGTCCAAAACCTGTATTTTAGAATTCTAAATATGATCAGACATATATGTACATATCTCACATACTATACGCTTAAAGTTATTATAATAGCTAAATTTTAAATTAGGAATCATTCTTACTAAGATTTGAAGTAATCCAATAAAGAAAGTTTTCTCTAATTTGACAAGTGCCTAAAACATATACCCCAAATGACACAACTAATATATGTCTGAGTCAAGTTTCTAAAACTCAAAATGACACCAGATAAGTAAATATGTACCATTAAAGTAATTCACGGCATGTTGGACTATGAGCAAGTTCTCCTCTTTCGGCTTTATTCATTTTATTTACTTGTAAAATTTGGAACATGGACTGGGTGCTATTTCAGTAGTATAGCATTTTATAAGTCTATAATTCTGCAAGTGGAAGTCATTTGTTCTCTTCAGGAGTTTAACTCCCAATTTATTATCCTTGACATAGTCCACCAAAGCTGTTTATGTCCAAAATCCACATAGCAATCCTCTCATACATAAATACTGCAAGGGTATATTTTAGTCCTGTTGTCATGAAATCTGAATTAATGAATTTCCAAAAGTCCTGTGCTTTATAGTTTTCAGTTCTATGCTCAAAAATGATCTATTTTCTGAGGTAACTTCACCCTCTGCCTGATGTAATACCGCTCTGTTAGAGTAAAATTTTTCAACTTGACTGGGAACAATGGGTGCATTTCATTGTTTCCTTTCCTTTGTAAAAATGTAAAATAAATGCTATTTAAAGTTATAGTTCTCACTAACTTTCCAACAATATTTCTTATATTCATGGGTATTCTGAAAATATTTGATAAATATTCATAATTCCAGGGGCAACTGACAAAAAAGTAGTAATAATTTGGGAAGTATTGGGAAAAGATTTGAGATGCTCATCACACAAGGTTTATAAAAGAATATTTCCCCAACTCAAAAGGAACTGCTAGAAAGGCTCAAAAATCCATTATCAGCCACATGCCTATGTATGTCTGCTTTGTCTCCTCCACCTCCTTCCCTTCCTCTTTCTCCCTTCAGTGGTTTGTGTCTACTAGAAGAACAGTCCTAATGTCATGCTGAACATATTTCCTGGACATAAGTGGAGCAGAACAACTCTCACTATTGCTAGTAGCATAACTTTATTTTTTAACTCTTTTTTCCTTCTGGAAATATCTGAAGCATATCTGAGGAAGCATTGTAGGTTAGAGGTAATTAATAATGACATTTACAAAAAGAAGAGGTAACAAAAGTGGAGAAAGGAGAACCATTGTTGGTGGGGTTGTAGATTGGTACAACTAAAATGGAAAACAGAAAACAGTATGGAGTTTCCTCAAAAAATTAAAAATAGAACAACCCTATTGTCCAGAAATTCCACTTCAGAAAATACAGGCATACCTTGGAGATATCGCAGGTTTGGTTCCAGACAATTATAAGAAAGTGAATATTGTAGTAAAGCAAGTCAAATGAATTTTTTGGTTTCCAGTACATATAAGTTATGTTTACACCATTCTGTAGTCTATTCAGTAAGCAACAGCATTATGTCTAAAAGAAAAAGTACATATCCTAATTTTAAAATGTTTTATTGCTAAAAATGTTAACCATTATCTGAGCTTTCAGTGAGTTGTAATCACTAATCACTAATCACAGATCACTATAACAAATACAATGTTAATGAAAAGGTTGAAATTTTACAAGAATTACCAAAAGGTGACACAGAAACCTGGAGTGAGTAAATGCTATTTGCTCATTGCCACTGTTAGAGTTGTTAGACCCAGGATTGCTACAAAACTTCAATTTGTAAAAAAACACATTAACATGGAGTGCAATAAAGTGAAATGTTTTCCAATGAGGTATGCCTGTATAAAGGAAATGAAAACACTAACTCGAAAAGGTATCTCCACTCCTATGTTCACACCAGCATTATTTACAAGAGCCAAGACATGAAAACAACCTAAGTGCCAATGGATGGATAAATAGATAAAGAAATTATGGTATATATATGCAAGGGGAATATTACTCAGCCACAAAAAACAAGGAAATTCTACCATTTGCAACAACATGGATGGACTTTGAAGGTATTATGCTAAGTGAAATAAGTCAGACAAAGACAAATACTGTATAATCTTACTAAAATGTGGAATCTAAAAACAATAAAACCCCACTAGATTTATAGATAAAGAGATCAGATTTGTGGTTACCAGAGGTACAGGGCGGGAACCACTCAGGTGCCCCAAACTAAACACTCAACTCATAATTCAGGATGGATACTAGGAGCGAAAAAATAATCATTTTAAAGCTGTTTTATAATGGGGAAAAATAGAACTCATGCTTAGAAACCAAAATTCAGCAAACCAAACTTATTTATTATTTAAGGTACAGCTAAAAACAATAAAGTATTTATGAACATATCCTCTTATGCCCACTGCATTTGTGAGGAATTCAAATAGGAACTGCTCTTGGCATCCAAAGGGAGTCTGAGATAGAACTCTAACTTTGTGAACAGAAAGGCATCTCTTTCAACAGAAGATGGAAGTCAAACTTCTGTATTACAGGTCCAGGATAGTTTCAATTGGCCAGAATAGGGTGAAAGGGGGGTTCTGTGAGTTTAATTCACAAGTGAACTAAGGTTTTATAAGAAAATATCTTGTTGCTATTACACTTTCTTGAAAGTATTCTAAATTGTTTGAGTCTATTTTATGGTTGTAGGTCAGGTTAACGTTAATGAATGTAAAAGCTTTTGAAGATGAGGATCAGATTTCCAAGAAAAACATCTGAGTATCTTCACTGGAGTGAAGAGTCATGATTAAAAAGGAAATTCACTCTGTAACCTGGAGAAGGGTTACTTACCTATGGAGATGTGCATTTTCCCAACTTATAAAAAAATAAGAAAACAAACAAACCATTGAATCAGATACTCTTGGAGTCTTTACTAAAACACATATGGCTTTTTAATTTTACTTTGTTGTACAGAAAGGAAACAGTGGCTTTGAGTGATATTAAGAAAAAAATAATACCATAATGGATATTGTTTATGTTTCTAAAAATCTGAGCTGAAACACATCTCAATTAAATATTTCTAGAAATAGAAACCCCATTGATAGTTAATCCACTGTCTCGTAGATTTAGTCCCATCTAAAAGGCTGAAATGAACAGAATAAAGTTTTTACCACAGTTCTTAGAGAAGTTATTTTGAATAACTACTAAGGAGAATGCAAAGAAATTTTTATTTAAGAATCCTCTAATGCTTCAGCTGCACTGAAGCAAAAATGAAATTGAAGGATCTCACATGCAACTGCTAATAATATATGGATATTTTTCAGAATAATAGACTGTGAAAATGGTAACAGCATTTTCTATGATTGTCTTTAGGAAAATCAAATTTTAGCAAATGTAGAAGCCATTATTTAAAAAAAAGAATATAGTAAAGAAACTCACTATTTAGCTGCTTAATGCTATTGTAAGGGCTTATTTTTTTAAGAACAAGATTGCCTTGTTTTTCTAATACATATGTATGTAATAATTATGTAATTGTTAGTGATTTGTAATATGCAAAAATATTTCTTAAATAAAATTTGTTTGGTTTTTAAATCTGATAATAAAATTTTACATTCTCTGTCCCTGGTATCTGAGAAAAATCCAGTGATTTGTGAGTTTGGGGAGGTGACAATACTCCTCTTTCAAGTAACTGAAGGAAGATAATGAGGAAATGGTTTTTGTTCTATTTTGTTTTGTTTTTGGTTTTTATTTTTCTGTTTTAATTGGTACTAAAGGGAATCTTTAAGGCAAGGATGGAGTTAAACTAAAAATTACAAAAAGTGGAGAAAGATCAGAAAATATTGTTTGAGCCAAATAATGGAATATCTTTTACTGAAAAAGCTAAGATCACCTGGGCTCCCTACTTGATAATAAACTCATTTGCAGAGAGAAGTGATCTGCCCAAATTCCAAATGAGAGTTGATAACAGACCAGATATCCAAACAAAACTAATTTCTTTGGACTCCGATCCAAGACCTTACTCTATCATAAGAGTTCAAAATTTAATTTTTTTAATTTTTTTAATTTAAATTACGTACAACCAAGTTTAAAGCTGTAGTAGATTGCCTAGTAAGAGTCAACACTAATGACATGCTTCTTCATTACTAATGCCAAATCTTTTGCTTTGAATCACCCTTATGTATTAGAAGAAAATATTGATGCCTATATAATGATTAATTGTGTAATCATCAGTATCCACCCCCCCCCCAGCGTTACAAATATTTCCTGTTTCTCTGGAGAACCCTGGCCAATACACAAAGCATGACAGAATGTAACTAGCTGCTCTGAAGCAGTCCAAGGGAAGATAGTGAGGCCTGAATAATTCTAATCAGAAGTCTCCTTCGACTCAAAGCAGAAAATCTGGTACAAAATTCTTTGCCCTGCATGAGTTACAATTCTTTGGAAGTATTAAATGGAGAAAAGGGCTTAATTCTTAGTGACTAGAAAGAACAATTTAACAACGTTCAAACTTTGCAAAAATTAACCTTTTCTTATCGCAGTTGATAGTATTTTTTAACTGTATATAATTCAGACAAATATCTAGGCTTTAGAATAATAGATTTCTAAAATCTAACAAGATACACATAGACCTTAATCAGACTTTACATAGGAATGCAACTCCCAGAAGATGGGGAGTGCTAAGGTTCATATGACTACAGAAATGTAAATAATTAAAATATAGAACAAAGAAGGACAAATACAAACATAACTCAATCATCTGAAAATGTCTCTGATAGGCTTGGATATTAAAATGAAAAGTGTATAAGACAAATTAAGAATCACATATTGAAAGAGAAAGACTTAAGGATTGTATGAATATCTAAGGGTAGTGGCTGGAAAGCTTAAACCCAGAATAAGGTAAGCCAGGACAAAAAATGCTGAAGGGAAGAAATAAAGGGGACTCTGGAAAGGAAGTAAATTGATAAAAGTGAGATACAAGGACACTGTGGAGAAAATAGTTTTATATTAGCATACACCAAAATTTCATTTTTAAAGTATTTAGTGATTTGGGCACAGGAGAGAAGTGAAAGATACATGGAAAGGAATTAGTCATCAATGACTAGCTACTGTACATCACGTGTTTTATATTATATATATATTTTATATGTGTATATGGTTATTACACAACAAGAAACTTGGAGGCTAAGATTATTTTCACCTAGGAGACAGGCATTCAAATCAAATAATTGTCCAAGGTCACACAGTTTGAGGATGCCAGAATTGATTCTGAGTCCAGCTTCATTCTTACAGTCTTAGAATTAGACATTACAAATTAGTCCCACAGTGGATTGAGAACATCTTCAAAATGACGAAGGGCGATTGGTTGAAACTTGAAATATCACTTGTCTATTTATGTATAGACAAGGTTTAAAATGTCAAAAAATGTAATTCAGTTGAGATAATGTCTATCAGCCTGCAAGTGCAGAAAGACAGTCTTGTCCCATGCTTTGTTCCTGGGGCTGTATCTGCTTTGGGTACATAGTAACTGCTCAGTAAATATTTGCTGGATAAACTAATATGTAACCGGTTTACAGATAATTAACTCACTGGGTTATAAACAGGAAATGGTTTTACTTTTCCAAAAAAAAATCCCTAACTGTATTCCACCCAGACCCACTTCCATCTATTTATACTTTCTCAGTATCCTTATGTTTTCAGCCATTCCTAAATAAGAGTCTCATCTGGGTTCCTAAAACTGTACTGTCTGTTCAAAGCTGTAGTTTTACACTCAATTAAAAATTATTCTTCTCTGGGGCACCTGGGTGGCTCAGTGTGTTAAAGCCTCTGCCTTCGGCTCAGGTCATGATCTCAGGGTCCTGGGATCGAGCCCCACATCGGGCTCTCTGCTCGGCGGGGAGCCTGCTTCCCCTTCTCTCTCTGCCTGCCTCTGCCTACTTGTGATCTCTCTCTCTCTGTCAAATAAATAAATAAAATCTTAAAAAAAAAAAAAATTATTCTTCTCTGTTCCCTAGTACAAGCTAGAGCAGGGACAAGATTACCTGTTTCATTCTTGGGAGAAAATAAGGAAAATGACAACAGAAGCAATCAGTTATCATACTTGAATGTTAGGTAGCATTTCTCCCCTTGGGAGGTGCTTGCTATACTCTAGCTGATGTAATTTTTTTTAAAGATTCCATTTATTTAGGTGAGAGACCGAGAGAGTGAGAGCGACCACGGGGGCAGGGGAGGGCAGAGGAGGAGGAAGAGGCAGACTCTCTGATGAGCAGGGAGCCAATGATGAGGGACCAGATGCCAGGACCCCAGGATCATGACCTGAGCTGAAGGCAGATGCTTAACTGACTCAGCCACCCTATCTGATGTAATTTTTGTACTTGGTGTGGATTTGGTAGTAAGGTGGGGGAAAATTCGGAGTCCTAAAAGCAAAGTGCTCACTTCTGAGCAAGCACCATGGCTAGCCACATCCTACTAGCCTCCTTTCAGACCTGATGATCCCCACTAGCTATCTCTCTTCAGATACTCTGTTCCCTGTTCTAAAAGCACCAGCATGCATCAACAGGTCTCCTGAATGAACAAAGTCCAATTAAGGAATAATTTGATGGCCCTCCTATTTCCCAGATACTCTTCGGTCTTCAAATGATTCTACTTAAGACTCCTACTTTTAGCCAGAGGAGAAGTACCAACATCTCTTTGAAAGGGGTATGAGGAGAGAATAATTGAGCACTGTAATCCTTCGAAACCCAGATACACTCTCCTTATTCCCTGAATGTGGGACTGAAGATGAAGACTGGATCCTAAAGTGCTGAATTTCTATACCTTTGGAGAGAGAGAGAGACTGGCACCAGCTGCTCTTAGTTTATTTTATTTAAAATGAAAGACAAATGAAATACCTATTCTCAGTACTAGCACTTCATCACAGTTCCAGGACAAAAACAATGATTCTTTTGAAAATTCCTGTTAGAAATTACTAAAAGAAGCATATTAATTAATGTAGTAGTTTGAACTGTGTCAGAAAGCTGAGTAAGGTTTGCCTCTGCAAAAGTCCACAGAGCAAGGAAGAATAAGGAGGAAAGCAACAATTCAGTGAGACTGGACACTCGGTGCATAGTTCAAAGATTGTAAGAATGGACTTGATTTTAAGAAACAGCTGTACATAATGTTAAGGTATGGGATAGTATTCTGAAAAGGCACTGGAGCATATTAAGTTGTGAAGACATTTTATTGTGTCTGTAATCAAAATATAACACTTAAATAAGCATTCAAGTTAGGACAGAGTGAAGGTAGTGTCTCACATAGGGAGATGCTGTAATATTTCAGGAAAGAGCTAACAAGGTTAACGTAATCACAAAACACTGGAAATTAAAAACAAAACAGAAATAATAGATTTTAGAGCAATTATCAGATGCAGAGAATCTATTTCTCATTAGGTGTAGTGTGCCAAAAGAGAACAGGCTGTCTTCAAGATTCTCTCAGAGAAGATCGGGAATATGTGATTATAACTAGAATAGGGGAAAAAAAAAACAAAAAACAGGTTTTCTTTTAATGAGTCCAGAATGTGAATTAGAATTATTTCTTTTTATTGGTTTAATATTCCTGAATATGGAATTCATGGATTCTGAAAATAAAGATAACTTCATATAAGCTACATCAAGTTTATGGAATCACTCCTACATCTACTTTGAGATGTAGTTTCTATAAAACAATGGAAGTTATCTTTATATATCATTTGCCCTCAACCACTTTGAAAATGCAGGGGATAAATCCTGATTATTTGTCCTTGGGAAAAAAAAAAGCATAATTTCTTTGTCTCTGATGCAAGACTTCAGAATTCAAAGGGAGATGCATCACCACAAGTAATGCAGGGACAAGCATCTACCCTTTTAAACCACCTTTGGCAAAGCTACTTTTTTGTAAATTGAAGTCTGACCTGTCATGCCTATTTATTACTCTGCCAATTTTTTTATTGTAATTCATTGCCTTACTTGTTCTTGTTTTTTCATGTTAGACTTCCCAGATGAATTTTTAATGGCATGACTTCAAAACACTATAGAAGTAAATAATGTTTATATCTTGTTTGCAAAATCAGCACTTGAGAGAATCACTTGCTTACAAATTGACCCTGGTAAGTTCTTAAAAGATCAACCTCATGTAAACTTTCAGATGTGAAAAATTGGAGATATCTTGCAGATAACTCAGGCTACTTGTATGACAGTGATGGGATGGAGGCAAAATATAAATAGTAAAGGGGAATATTGTACCTGTGGATTTTTCTTAGGAATTCCACCATCTTTGAGTGATGGAAGTCATCACTTCGTCAAATGAGCAACAGACATCTTTGTTTTGAAAATTCTTGAAATCACTATTTCAGGTTTGGATACACAAGAAAACTTCATAATATTTAATATTTATTGCTTTAATATAACCCAGTATCTGTTGTTCAAACTGATTATGCTGTGAATCTTTCCAGATTCTTTTGCTGATGAAATCAGCATTTGTGGGCCATTATTTCCTTGACTGAAAGTAACAGACCCTATCATTGAGGAAGTTATTGTTCCATTAAGGAGATCAGGTATTAATCTGCTCAGAGTATGTGGTGACGAATATAGGCTAAGAATATGCGGCATCAAGTGCTTAAGTGTCAAATGGATTAGTCAATAAAGACATCTGAAGAGAGGTTTTAGGAACCATCATCCACAAAGCAAGAGAGATGGCTTTAGATAGGGTAGACAGAAAGACAAATTGATCCAAATGAAAATAAAGAGAGATGTGACTTGTAATAGGCAAAATCAGAAACAGTATATACATCACACTATGGTTCATAGACGGAGGACAGTCTAGTCATATTCAGAAAAGCCTCAAAGAGGTTAGGGCGTCATAAGGACCTCGGTTTTATGAAATTAATGCATTAGTGGATAGTCAAACAATACTCAGAGAGATAAATACTACAAAAATAAATCAAGAAAAGGTACCGTATAAAAAGAGTTGCTATAGCAGACAGAGTAGATACGAAAGCCCCCTTTTAGAATTCTTTTTGATTCCATTGATTTTATTTTCCTATCATTAACCAATATTTGATTTACAAACAACAATATTTATAAATATTTATGGATAAATTATATAAAATAAAATGCACTGATTTTAACTGCAGTTAGATGCAGTTTGAGAATGATATATACCCTCATAACTAGCACTACAAATAATATATAGGACATTGCACCATCTCCAAAAGTTACTTCACACAACTTTGCAGTCAACCGCCTCACCTCTGGCCTAAGACATTTACATTCACTGATTTGGTTTCTGTCACTACAGATTCATTTCTCCTGTCCTAGAATTTCATAAAAATTAGAGGAGTAGCTATTCTTTTCTCTCTGACTTCTGTCAGCATAAGATTGTTGAGATTCATCCATGTCTTGTTGTCTTGTTTTGAGGTAGGCTCCAGGCCCAGTGTGGAGCCCAATGAGACACTTGAACTCAAGACCCTGGGATTAAGAGCTGGATGCTTAACTGACTGAGCCACCCAGCCATCCATGGTTTTATGTACCAGTGGTTTACTCCATTTTATTGCTAAGTAGGACTTCTTTTTATAAATATACTACAATTTTCCATGAATCTAATGATGGACATATGACTTGTGTCATATTTTATTACTATGAATAAAATTTATAGGAAAATTTGTGTATAAGTCTTGTAATGACATATGTTTTCATTTCTTTTGGGTACTACCTAAGGTGAGGATTGCAAGGTCATATGACGGGTTTATGTGTAAATCAAGTTTTCTAGCCTCAACACTACTGCCATTTTGGACCATCTGATTCCTTATTGTAGGAGGCTGTCCACAGATTGTACGATGTTCAGCAGTATCCTAGCTTCAATCCAACTAGATTGCAGTAGCACTCACTGTCCGTCATGAGAATCAAAAATAATGCTAGATATTGCCAAATATCCCTTGGGAAGCAAAATCAGCTCCCAGTTGAGAGTTACTGGTTTATTTTATAAGAAAATACCAAGTAATTTTTCTGTGTTTATGTCTCTGCCAACAATATATGTGTTGCTGCTGCACATCTTCAATTAATAGCTGGTGCTATCAGACTTCTTAATTCTGTTCATTAAACAATGTGTACAATGATATGCTGAGTTTTAATTTGCATTTCTTTGATTTTTAATGATAAGCATTTTTTTAGAGCCATTCTTCTTTTCTGAATTATCTCCAAATCTTTTACTATTTTTTTAAGATTTTATTTATTTATTTATTTATTTGAGAGAGAGAGAGAGAACAGGCAAGCACGCACTAGTGTACGTTTTTTAGGAGGGAGGAGGGAGAACGACTCTGAAGCAGTCTCCTCACCCAGTGCAGAGGCCAACATGGGGCTCGATCTCACGACCCCAAGATCACCACCCAAGCGAAAACCAAGAGTCAGATGCCCAACTGACTGTGCCACCCAGGTGCCCCTCTTCTACCGTTTTTTTTTTTTTTTTAATAAAATTTTTATTGAGATAAGTGTGCATTCACACAGTTTTAAAAACAATACAGGGAAGTCCTGTGTAAACTACCCAGTCATCCAGTGATAAAATTTTTCAAAACCATAGTATAATATCACAAACACTTTACTGGGATAGGTACAGCCCACCTATCTTACTCAGATTTCACCAGATTTACCTGTACTAAGCTATGGTATGCATGTGTGTGCCTTTATTTCTCAACAGATGAATAAGACGTGTAGGTTTCTACACCTACGACTGCTGAATAAGCCCATCAAAGAATCCCTGGTGCCGTCTTATTACCACATCCACCTTCTTCTCTCCTCCTCCACTTCCCTATAGGCTGGCAACCACTAATCTCTTTTCTTTGTAAAATTTTCTCATCTCAAAAATATTTCACAAGTGAAACCACACAATGTGTAACCTTTTAGGTTGGCTTTTCTCATTCAGCATAATTTCCTAGAGATTCATCTGTTTTCTTTGTATCAATATTTCACTCTTTTTTATTGCTAAGTGGTATTACATTGGATGTGTTGCCAGCTTCTTTTCTTATTCACCTGTTGAAGGACATCTGGACTGTTTTGCATTTTAGAACTATTCCAAATAAATCTGCTATGAACATCTGTGTATAGGTTTTTGTGTGAATGTAAGTTTTAAATTTCTTGGGATAAATGTCCACAAATGGAATTGTTTGTTTATATGGTAATGGCAACTTTAATTTTATAAGAAACTGCCAAAATATTTTCCAGAGTGGCTGTACGTTTTACACTCCCATCAGGAATGTATGGATGAGCAAATTCTTTCACATCCTTACAAACATTTAGTGCTGCCATTTTTTAAAAAAATTAGCCACTCTGAGAGATGTGTAGTGACTATTTCATAGGGTCCTAATGTACACTTACCTGGTAACATATGATACTGAACATCTTGTCATGTATTCATTCACTATCTATGCATCCTCTTCACTGTTTATATCTTTAGCCCATTTTCTTATTGCATTGCTTTTTTTTTTTTTTCACTCTTAGGTTTTAAGAGATTTTTACTGTATTAGTCTGAGTTCTCCTGAGAAATTAATAGGGTATATAAAGATCTATATAAAGAGATTTATGTTGAGAGACTGGCTCACAGTTATGGAGGCCTATGATCCGTTGTCTATAAACTGGAGGCTCAGGGAAGCAGTTGATGTAGTTCCAGTTCAATCCTCTTTGCAAGAGAACCAGAAGAGTCAATGGTGTAAGTCATCAGAGAACCAGGAGCACCGATGCCTGAGGGCAGGTGAACGTCCCAACTCAAGCCAGAGAGCAAATTCATCCTTCCTCCACTTTTCTGTTTTACTCGTGCCCTCAGCCTATTAGGTGATACCCCACCTGCATTGGCGAGGGTGACCTCCTTCGCTCAGTCTACAGATTTAAATGCTAATCTCTTCAGGAAACACATTCACTGACAACACCCAGAAATGTTTTCACTAGCTATCTGGGCATCCTCAGCTCAGTCAAACTGACAGAAAATTAACCTTCACATTTATCCTCTGGACACTAATTCTTTGTCAGATACATAGTGTGAAATTATTTTCTCCCACGCGTAGCTTGTCTTTACATTCTCTAAACAGAGTCTTTCCTAGAGCAAAATTTTGTTTTGCTCTGTTTTGACAAATGTTTTGATTTCCTAAGACTGCTGTGACAAATTACTACAAACTTGGTGGCTTAAAACAAAAAGAAATTTATTTTCTCACAGTTCTGCAGGCCCAGGGACCCAAATCAAGATGTTGGCAGAGCTGTCACGCCCTCTGAAGGCTGTACAGGAGAGTCCACCCTTGTTCCTTTCAGCTTCTGGTGGCTCCAGGCTTTCCTTTGCTTGCAGCTCATCACTTCAGTCTTGGCCTCTGTCTCCACATGGTCCTTTTTCTTTCTCTCTGTGTCTCCTCTTTGTGCCCCATTTAGGGATATTTAACATTGGACTTCAGACCCACTTGTACAATCTAGGATGATCTTGTCTCAATATCCTTAACCTAATTACATCTGCAAAGACACATATATTTTTTTCTAAATAAGATCACAATTACAAGGTTCAGGGAGGTGAGCACATTGCAGGGGGCGGGGAGCACCATTCAACCAAATACAATTAAATCAAATTTAGGGGCACCTAGGTGGCTCAGTGGGTTAAAGCCTCTGCACTCGGCTCAGGTCATGATCTCAGGGTCCTGGGATCGAGCCCTGCATCAGGCTCTCTGCTCAGCAGGGAGCCTGCTTCCCCCTCTCTCTCTGCCTGCCTCTCTGCCTGCTTGTGATCTCTCTCTGTCAAATAAATAAATAAAATCTTAAAAAAAAAAAAGATCTCTCTCTCTGTCAAATAAATAAACAAAATCTTTAAAAAAGAAATTAAACCAAATTTATCAATTTTCCCATTTGATCCTTTTTTGTAACTCCTACTTATTTTCTATTTTTTTAAGAGAATTGTAATTGCAACAACCTTTTCTCATTCCAGTTGTTTTCTATTTGGGGTGTTATGTTAGGAGACCCTAGGTCCAATTTAAATCTTTTATTTCAGCAAATACTCACCCCGATTAGCTTTTGCAGGTAGGTTTGGCCTATATTTGTGAGCTGTGGATCCAATGGCAGTTTAATTTTCTAAGCCTTTTATGGTAATTTTTTTTTTTTTTGTATTTGGTTTATCTGGTGCTGCTGGAGCCACCCACTTCTGATGCTGCTGCCTGAGGCAAAGAAAGGAGTTCTCCTGGATTCTGGGTGTCTTACAGTCAGGGAGAAGAGTCACAGGCCTGAGGTGATAAAGAGGGTTGGCTGGACAGCTTTTGTGCTGGTATCCCCTAGCTCACAATCCCCAGATTCAGTATCTCCAGGCAGGTAAGGGGGATTTCAGGTCCCTGGAACAAAAAGACCCATGGTATCTCAAGCCCTGGCAGCTTATTGAGGCTGAGTTGTTATAGGTCCTGCTCTCTCATATTACTATCTGTCTTGCGGGAATTTCAGGCATGGAGGGGAACAAGAACACTTCCTTTGATCACTTACTGTTGAAAGATCTATTGAAAAGTCCCTCGTGCAGATGACTCTAAGACTCAACTGTTGGCAGAAAGATACACGTTCAACCTAGGCAAGGGATGTGCCTGTCTGTGCTGCCTTCTGCTGTTAAGCTGGAGATGGGAAATACTAGGTCTGGGTTGCCTGCTTTTGTTGGACTGGGGTATGTAAAACACCCTGTTGCTGTGTCAATGTTCCAGTTCTGACATCTCCAAAAAAGTTTTCGTCTGATCACCTTTCACAGGTCTTCATCAGTTGCCTCTTGTGTTGTTTCCAGGGTTTACAGTTGTACTTAACAGAGAAGAGTACAGAGAAATAGGTCTCCATTATCTTTTCTGGACTTAAAAGTCCCAGTTATATTTTAAAGCAACTAAAACTAAAACATAAATTTTATTTTACATTTATTCCATTTCCAGAGTTTCACTTATTTCTGTCTTAGCAGAACTTCCTTCTGTTTAAAGAACTTTTTTCAGTATTTCTTAGAGTTGTACTACTGGAATTAAATTCTCATAGTTTTTATCTGAAATTTTAAAATTCCATCTTCCATTTTTACTAGATATTTTCACTGGGTATAGCATTCACAGTTGACAGAGATTTTTTTTTTCTTTTATCACTCTAAAAATGTCACTGTTGTTTTGTAGATTGCATGGTTTCTGCAGAGTCTCATTCTCACCATTGTTCTTCTCTATGTAATAGGGCTCTTTTCATTATCTGTCTCTTTGTCTTAATTTTTATCACATTAAAGATGACATGTTTGAATATTTGTTGTTTTGCTTTTTCTTTTTTGTTCTGTTATTAATATTTTTGGAAAAAGTTTAGCTACTATTAGCTCAAATATTTCTTCTGTTCTTTCTTCTTCTTGAGATTCCAGTTAATTGTTTGTCCACCTGATATCATCCCACAGTTCTTCACCGAAAGCTTTAGAACCTCTGTTCTTTTATCTCTTACATTTATTTTTGGGTAATTTTTGCTGATCTGTCTTCAGAGTCACTTATTCTTTCATTGGCTGCATTAAGTTTACTAATAAGCTGATCAAAGACAGTCTACACCTGTGTTAATTTTTATTTGTACCTGTCTTTTCTTGCAAATTGTCTACCTTTTCAGTTTGGGCCCTTAACATATTTAACCTAGTTATTTTACATTTTCTGTCAAATATTTTCAACATATGTGTCCTTTGAGCAGGTTCTGGTGGTTGCTTTGCTTTTTTGGAGTTGCTTTTTTGTTTTTATTTCGTGACTTTTCTCATTTCTCCTAACTTTTGCTGAAAGATAGGCATTTTATGTAGAACAGTGGAGGCTACAGTAAATCATCTTTATGCATGGTAATTAGTACTTCTTTATCTCTATTTCCATTTTGGGGTTTGTGTTAATCCAAACAAGAACAGAGTTGGCCTCTTGTTGCTAGGAACACCTTAAGCATATCGCAGGATGCAAATTCCTCTACTGATACTTGGTATTTAGGGTATAAACTTCATGCTGGAGGTTGTTTTCTTAATGTCTGTTCAACTCTTTGCTTTTTTTTTTTTCTTTTTCATTGCACCTGAAAAGAAATAGGTCTCTTGAACCTTTCTTCATTGTATTTGATAGTCATTCTATCCAATTCTTATTATTCTGGAAGTGCGGATCAGTGTGAGGAACTCTTCTCTGATGTTCTGATTTAGCGTTGGCCTCATGCAGGCACTGTGCCCAAGGGTCTCATGAGTGGGGCCTTCCAGTTACCCCTGCCCCTTCCCCATTTGTAATGGTGGGTTTAGCACTCATCCATGCCACTCCCCGGGGACAGATAATTTTTTCTCTTTTTCTCTTCCCTCACTTTCAAGGGGTGACTCAGTCTCTTGAAGAATAATATTAATTTCTCTTTTACCTGAACAAAAAGACTTTTGTCCCATCAAGGAAAAATATAAGATGCATCAAGACAAATTTAGCAGTTTAAGGTATTCTCCTCCTATACCTAGCTAGCATCACAAGGAAAGGCTTCTCAGAATTCTCTCCAATCTGCCCTGTGAGTACCTGGCCAGATTCCCAGAGAAAAAGCCAGTAAGAGGTCTGAACATTCCCCAAATCTGTAATCCCCAATGGATTTATACTTTCAGATAAACCACAACTGGCCTTTAATAGTAATAATACATGGCATTTCAGCTGGATTCTTACTGTCTTATTTCAAATCCAGCTCATCTCCCCAATGTAAACAAGGACTACTATCACTTCTCTCCCTTCAGATGCGTGGCTCTCCCAGATCTGGGGTTAGGTGGCTGCCATGAGAATTCAGTTCTCTACTGTGTTCCAAAAACTCATTAATTTGCAGTACATCTAGCTTTTTCCTCTTTATATGGGTGAACGATGGTCTTTTCATCTAACTTCTCTGAGCTAAGAATCAAAAGCTTTCTTTTTCTTATTTTATATAGGTATTTATCTAATAATATAATGGATTTTAAGTGAACCACTCAGCCTACAAACTAGCTCATTACAAATAATGCTTCTCTAGTAATGTGTCCTTCCCTATCACATTTCTATCTCCTTTCAGTTGAAAACACTGTGTAAATTATGTCTTGACCATTTTGTGACCTTCTTATTTTTAGTTTTAATGCACACACGTATTTTAGCTGTATCTCTGGTTTGACAAAATTTTGCTTTTGTTAATTACTTTCATTATTCTACTTAGAAAAATACTGGTTCTTTGGCTACTCATCTAAGATGGCTTGGTTCTATGGCTTGAAAACTTCTATTCTCCTCTCCAGCATCAATAATGGTTTCATGTAAAATAATAATAATGATTTCATGTATAAATGTAAAGGAACAGAGTTATTTTCAAAGGAAGTCATTTAACCAATTTTCTCATACGCTGATTGGAATATATGGATTATTTCACCTTGATAAGTCTCAAATATTCAATTTCTTGAACTAGCACAAATTCAGAATATCATCAAGAATTAATTTTTCTCATTCTATTTAATCAAAATAAAGAAATATTGATGACAAATTAAAAACCATCTTCTAGGCTAAGGGCTGTGCATGGGGCCATACGCACTGTCCAGCCTGTGCCCCACACCCTCTCTGAGGGCTCCAAACCTGGACCACACCTTGGGGCTGGGTGGGGCAGGTGCAGGCCTCAGAGCCCTGCCTGGCCTTGCTGGCTGGCCACAGAGAGTGGGGAACTGGTCAGGAACTCCCACTTCCCTGGCCGAGCAGGACATAGCGCCTGGCCCCGCAGCAATAAAGAGTGAGTGCACAGGGAAAAGAAAAAAACAAAAAAACAAAAACAAAAAACCTTCCAAAACAACAAGTTGCAAAAAGCTACAATAACATTTGATAAGTTATTCACACTTGAAAATTTAATAAGTGCGTAACTTTAACATCTCCTTTTAAAAAACCCTAAACAAATGGAGTTGGATGCATTTAAATGTGATTCTTACAACATAGCTTTCATGGTTTAGTGATATATAAATAAGTTGCTTTTGAAGATACTCTTTTCATAGTTATGTATAGGCTAATATAATTTTTTAGAATAATTTTGTCCTTGGAAAATTTGGACAGTGTTTTATGTTCAATTTTACATACACACACACTCACACACAATTTATTCTACCAAAGTGTTTCAGTTTCAGTAATGCTGAACAGCATATCCTAAACAACATCAGAGAACTCTGCTATTCTCCTTATTCTGACTATGGGCTCTTAAACCATTATGGCTATTATATACAGTGTTCCTGTCCTCGTATATAAGATTCACGTAGCATTCAATCAAGTTAAAATATTTTAAATTATTTTAAAATATTTTTTATGCTGCACAGTTGGAGACTATCATTCCACAAAGCTATGTGCTGCAAGTATTTGAAAACCATTTATCTATTAGAGGAGATCCTATTTTTGGAATTACAATACATGATCCATCACATATTAAAAATAAGCATACCACATATAAATGTAGAGAAAATTAGTAGAACCCCCTGGAATGTATAAATGACTGCCACTGTCAAATTTACATACTGTATTATATATAGAGTCTAAAAAAGGCCACTTAATGGAACTTACTGTGATTTTATTCTGAATTATGTACAATGTTACCTTAAGCACTCACTTTCTCTAATGTTTAGTTAAATCAAATGAAACCCAAATAAATAAAATTGGCAAGGCATAAGGCACTCACTCTTGAGCAAACACTGGGTAATGCCAATGTAACCTAAATCTGTGATCTGCAATAAGGGGGTGGTTGACATTCCAAGCACATGCTAATGTGTAACAAAATTAGACTGAAAATATATTAACATTGGAGAAGTGTCAAATCTCTGAAATAAATTCACTTCAACTTGGTGGAATTTGCAACTCCAGCAGGGAAAAAGGAGCTCCTCCTGTGCTGCATTATGCCTAACAAAATAAAGAAGGCTCCTTTAGCAAACCTTGAGTTTCGCAGAAATCAGAAATCAGGCCACGGCTGGCAGAGTAATTGCATTCCTCTCCTGGCCATTGTGGAGATAGCAAGATATTGATGAAACAGAGGTGGCAAAACAGACATCATGGAATGATTTTGCATGTTTCTGGAAAAGGATGATTGGTTAGAATTGGTGAATATTTATGAATCCTAGTTTCAGCATCATTTTAGAGATACTTTTGACAAAGATTTATCTAAATATAACAAAAATCAAAGTCATTTGTTTGAACAAAAATCTTGCTCAGGAGGCACCATAGGGATGCTTAGGTAGGGGAAGCAAGCCATTAACATCTTACCTACCTTCTACCTTTCAAATGGTTGACAAAATCATGGAATGCAGATATGTTTAGTTAGATAAATACCCAAGATATAAAAATATTGTAAAATATATACATCCATTTGAATATTTTAATAACTAGAAACAAGTTAATAAAATGGCATTTTGATCACCCAAAACAACCCCTGCCCACTAATTTCTAATCCAATTAATTATGAGTTCCTTATTGATTCGCAAAACTGACCTCTACTTTTCATATGTCATGGCCTTTAGTTACCAAAAATCTCAATAATTTCCACAGAAACTGTTGCCAACATTCCCTCATTAAATTACATGATTTACACTGATAGCATAGAAAGCAATGTCCTAATACCCATGATACACACACGTTCAAATTGTGATTGAAAATTTTAAAATATTAAAACCTCCACTGTACTCAGAGCAAAGCCCAAAATCATTTGCATGTTATATAAGCAATTTGGGTTTTGGCACATCTTACATTCCAACAACCTTACTTACCCCTTCCTGAATTGTAATTTTTGTTTTAGTCTAAGTGAATTATTTTCATTCCTCAACATATATAGTGTTTCTCATGTTTGTTCATTTGTTTTGCTTCCTCTGCCTTAAAAAATCCATATTTCCTTCTTCCCTCTCATAGTTCCTTACTAAATTCTGTAATAAATAAACATTAGGGAATCTTTTTTGAACTTTGTGTCCTCGGGGTACAATGTACTTAATTGCACTTACTATTTATTATAATCTCTTTACTTGTCCGATTTTTCTACTAGACTATGAGGCTTCTTATGGGAAGGAACTCAAATTACTAGTACTTAGTATAGTGCCTGTCACAAAATAGCCAATATATAAATGTTTACTAAAAGCATGAATGGCAGGGTGCCTGGGTGACTCGGTTGGTTAAGCATCTGATGCCTTTGGCTCAGGTCATGATTCCAGGGTCCTGGAATCAAGTCCCGCACTGAGCTGCTTGCTCAGTGGGGAGTCTCCTTCTCCCTTGCCCTCTGCTCCTCCCCCAACTCCTGCTCTCTTTCTCGCTCCCTCTCTAATAAATAAAATCTTAAAAAAAAAAAAAAAAGCATGAATGGATTGGAAAATGAGCTTCAAGGGTGCCTAGGTGGCTCAGTGGATTAAGCCTCTGCCTTTGGCTCAGGTCATGATCTCAGGGTCCTGGGATCGAGCCCTGAGCCCCACATCAGGCTCTTTGCTCAGCAGGGAGCCTGCTTCCCCCCCCCCCGCACCCCCCCCGCCTGCCTCTCTGCCTACTTGTGATCTCTTTCTGTCAAATAAATAAAATCTTTAAAAAAAAAAAAAAAAGGAAAATGAGCTTCAATTCCCATAGTTTACAAAAGATCTGAAATCAGACTCTCCAGGTTCAATTCTCAGCTCTGTTGTCAACAGCTGTGTAGGCTTAAGCAAGTCACATCTTTAAGTCTCAGTTTCTTCATCTATAAAATGGAATACTAAGAAATCTAACTTATTGCGTTACTGAGAAAATTTAATAAGATCATAGTTAATAAGTGTAACTTGGTAGTATTATCATTTGTTTTCAGGAAGATTAATAATTACAGGGAATATATTTTCTAACATCATGTCAATTTCTTTTAATTATCCAAAAGGTAAACTAGACATAGAAATCATATACGTCAGTTTCATTTTATGAAGAAAACTGAAAATAAGCTCATTTATCAGCCTTTCAAACCTAGAAGCCTAATGACATAAATCCAAGAATGAAAGGCAAAACCTTCTATTTCTGAAAGGCACAACTGAACAAACTCACTTTCTACCAAGGTAACTGTAAGTATGATCTACTTCTTAAGAACTCTCCCTCACTTCATAATATATACCCACACACATGCACAAACACCACATTATCAAGTATTTTACACAGTGCTATAGAAATAATTGATTCTCAACATTAACACATTGGTAAATTTCTTTTGCTCCATTTTCAAATGGCTTTGTAAAATTCAGTGGACAAAAAATTGACCAACTGCTAAGTGACCATAGTAGAGCCTTCCTAATCACCTTTAATTAACTTTACCTATCCACACAAAGGCGCTACTTGAAGACAGCTAAAAATAAGTAACAAAAATTAATCAGCTAAATCTATGTTTTATTTGGCCCTTCTCAAGGATTTCCTACCCAATAAACTATTGTTCTTATTCTCTTGCTTATGCTGACAAGACACTTTCTTCCTACTTAATCTTCAATAAGTAGTGGAAATAGTTTAGGGGAGAGATGCTAGTCTCTTTGTGACACTATCACCCAGTTCTAATACTGGAGTTACTCAGTTAAGTACAGATTTACTCATTCATTTATTCATCATGGGGAATGTGGAATAAATTACTAAGAAATCACTGCAACCATGAGCTTGTTTTGCATTGAGGACGTTATTTTCCTCAAGTCTTCTTGCTACTATTCTTTACTGTAATATAGCAAGAACAAACTTTCAAAAATGTAAATTCAGGTACACTACATCCCATTTAAATATTTCAGTGCCTGTACCACTCAGAATCAAACGCGAACTCATAAGCTGACACAGAAATGTCCCTTTTGTTTTCAACTCTGGTGTGCCCTTTTTTTTTTTTTTATTACCCTTCTTTACAGAATGTTGTTCTTTTTTTCACCTAGCTAATATCTTCATATATATTGTCCCTAAATACAATCATCACTTCTAGCAAAACTTCTAGAGCCTTAAAAATTTCATTGAGCTGCCCCTCTTGAAGCTTCATCATATCACAAATTATATTATAATTTTTTTTATTTATATAATATATTTTATTTAATGTCTCTAATATGCAATGTAAGTTTTTTTTTAATTTAAGTTTCTTAAGGGCAGAGATTATATCTCCGCATTTCATACCTAGTTCTGACTACTGCTTATTGCAAATAATAAGTGATCAGTGTCTGTATAACAATTTACAGTTTTTACAAAATATTCATATAGACATTAATTAATTTTATTCATTAGCAAATTTCTAGGGGGAAATAGAATAGATGTTTCTATCCCCAGTTTTTACCCAATAAAAACTAAAGGACCTGTAACTTGCTCTTGAATTTCTGGACTTAAAATCTGATACAATTGCCATTCAATTTTATCATAAAAAATCAATCCAAGGCTGGATTCCCATAATTAATATTTTCCATTCCAGTGTCATAGCTTTGACAGGTAAGTTACTTCAGACAATAATCCATTATTCAAGTATTAATTCAAATGCATAATATATATGCAAAGGAATCAGAAAAGAATCAACAAAGATATACGGATCTGTTCAAAATCTTATATTATGGGCACAGCAGTAACTCAGTTACTTATATCAAATAGTTTCCAATTGAAAATTGTGTTCTGCTGCTTGAATAAGTTAAGTGTAAAGTGACTTGCGATGTTCATCTCCAATATTAATCTGCTACTTTACTTACTTTTTCACTTTTTACATTTTGTTTTGTTTTGATCACAAACATTTTCTATCAAAGCTCAGTCATTATACTGATTTTGAACTTCCTCATATAAGTAGCAGGCACTCTAATAAAAGGTCAACACCCACCCTAGTGATTTAATCAGTATAAAATGAAGGAAATATATTCTTCAAAGATCCCACAGGAATGTCCTCCTGTTTCCTTTGTTTTTCCATATTCACTACAGACCTTGGCTTTGTATTCTTAAAGCCTACTAGAGAAACGCTAACACTAGTCAACAAGTATTGGCATGCCTAGTGTATGTTGTATCTGTTGGGACTTTCAGACAGCTAGTCCACATACTGAATTACATTATCTGGACATTTTATTCATCTTTAAAATAAGTTGCTTTTAACAGATTAAGGCTCTTTCCAGCTCTAATATAATGCTATGTTGGGGTGAGGCATAGATTTTCATATTGAGAAATAAATACTTAGGACTTAACTATTTTAGAGTTAAACTATAAGGTTGGGCATGGCAAGCAAAATATAATCCTATTCTCAGGCTACATTCATAGAGATAAATTACTGAGGGAAGAAAAAGGCTATCCTCCTCTATAGTTTTACGGTCAGTGTTAGTTTCTGTACTTCAAATGATATCACCACTCCTTCCTTCTGCTTTGAGTTGTTCGGCTCATCATGAAGAGAGGAGTGAGAAGTAGTCTTCTATTGGATGCCAAATAAATTTTACCAAAATCAAATGATTATTCAGTTCCCTGATTCCTGTTTGGATTTCCAGATTCCTTGCCCTGAAGCTTATATGACAACTATGGTTTTGATACCCTAGACCCGTCATTTTTCTTCAGCACGATACTTACTGTCTTGCCATGTATCAATTTGGACCTCTGTTTCACATTTTCGGCATGCATTTTCTCTTCTTTCCTTCACTTTTTTTCTTTCAGTTTTTGTCAATCTATAGTGTTTCCTGTGCCAGTTTCCATAGCTATTTTTCATTACAACCCAACACTGTACAGTGCTCTGTGTCCATGAGGGGCATCTTTTCTCCTGAAAGTAGTTTATTCCAAGACACTAGCAATGTCAAGTTCCTCATGTATTTCATCATGTATTTAACTCCTTGAGTTTCTGCTCACTGTTTCACTAGATATGTTAGGGTCACTATCACTATTTCTCAATCTCTCTGGATTCTGACCAAAAAAAAAAAAAAAAAAAAAGCAGCCATAGGGTAATCATACAGAAAAGGATATCAAGGTGTTACTTTTATTAAATAAGATCCAGTGACTGCCCAAGTAAAGGATCTTGAGTAAGGTAGATTGCAGAAAAACGTGCTACTTTACATCTTAATGGAGCTTCCCTCTACTTCCTACATATTTTGACCCACTTAAAAGAAATATGAACTTTTAGACAACTATTGCAACACATTCAACTATCTTCCTGTAGTACAAAGGTTGACTTCTAGGAACAGTCTTTGGGGTCTTTGGTATAGGGAAATGCAACAGAGAGAAAGCCAGTTAGCGCCTTCTTAAAATAATATGCCTTTCCCTATTAAAGATGTCCAATGAAAGCCAGTTTTTCAGCAACCAAAAGTAAGTATTGCCCAAACTAGCCTTAATATTACCTTTAGCTTGGCTAAACTTTAGACAGGTTTCTTCCTAACTATAAGCCCTTGACCTTCTTTTTCTTAAAATATTTGACATGTGATTATAAATTCTTTCTCTGCCCCTTTGAGATGCATATTTTCTCCAAGACTCTTGCCTGTTTTACAACCTAGGAATGTCCTCCTCAAAAACCTGAGAATCACCCCCGTTGAAATGGAATCATCGAGAATGACATAACCCCTATCTCCCAGTCTCTGCGAGAGGATAGGTAGGAGCCTAACTTTGATAAGATTCAATCAGCAAACAGATGTCATAATCACATTGATCAATTTCGCCCTTGGCGTAATTTCTCACTAGCTCAGACCAGTGCCTAAAAATGTCCCTGCCTTATATGTCAGTGAAGTTTAGTTCAATCTCCCTCCAATTTTGCAATAGTCTTTACCCCTATGTAATGGTCCAATACAATTTCTCTTTGACAGTATTAACCCTTCTTTGAAAAGAAGCTAATAAATGAATGGAAGGGAGCAACTAGAAGGATTCAACAAATACCCACTCCAATCCCTATGGGAGAAGAGAAGAACACATAAATGTTTGTAAAAACAGGAGAAACAGAATGATCTTTCATCCCCCCAGACTCTCAAAAACTCTATTTATATTTTATTTTCCTGGAGTAGAATACAATGAACGCCCTGACATATATGAACAAAAGCATGGTGAAAAACTAAAAATCACGACTTTTATAAAATGTCTGAAATTGTATTGTGGTTGGGAAGGAGATTTATCAGGGTGCATGCTTGCAAACATCAAATATTTGAAAGTTTTGGAAAGAGAAAAGTTGTATGGAAAAGGGATTCAGACTTCTTTTATGTGGTCTCAGACAACAGTGCCAAGACTAATATATATATAAGTTAAAATGAAAAATGTTTCAGTTTAATGTAAAAAGAACTTTCCAAAACCTTGATGTGTTCAAAGATAGAATACGCTCTGCAGACCTGGAAAGTAGTGAGTGCACTGTCAAGAGATATAAACCACAGTGGTTTTCGGAAGTCTTGACTGAAATGCTGAAGAGAAATTTCAAACACCACAAGGGAAGGGTTGTATGTGAAGTCAAAGGTGTAACTTTTTTCCTGGCTTTGAATTTTTCCCTATTTTTTATTCAAAATATGGAGAATTTTTAAATTTAAAATACAGAAAATAAACTCATGTGAAATTGACAGGAAGACCACAGTATTGGGGCACCTGGCTTGCTCAGTCAGTGGAGCATGCGACTCTTGATCTTGGGGTTGTGAGTTCAAGCCCCATATCTTTTGTATCAAACAAAAATATTAAATGGTTTAAACACACACAAACATACACACATACAAGTGGCAATTTCCCTTGCTAGAGAAGTTTTTCTGAAGACACTAGGAATGAGAAAAAGATACAAAAATACCATTAACATAAACCCAAATAGCCATATTACTGTGCATCCTGTTAGCAACCTGTAGTCCCTGCAAGAATGAGAGAAATATTTTGTTGTTGTTGCATCCTTTAGTCATTAACAGCCTTTAAAGCTGAAAGTGCTGCATCTCAAAATTATTTTCTTCACTCTGCTTTCTTAACTGCATCTTTCACCTCCAAGCTAGATTAGGCGGTCTATCACAAGAAACATAAAGCAGACCAATGACCTTAAGTGGTGAGATCTTTGATTTTCAAAATAGATTAAAAATGGGATGACTTCAGATGGCCATGTTGAATGACTCCTCTGGGAAGATCAGTCTGTGACTATGTTGGTCTACAAGATTGCCATATGGAGTATGCTTCACAGAAACCTCTGAAATGTGTAATAGCTTTTGCAGCTGGGTAGAAAATTGCCACGTACTTCCTGGTCACCAAATATAAAAGGTCAGATACCATCATGATATGAATGAAGGCCCAAGGCAAGGTTATAAATCCAAACTAAAGAAAATTCTAAAATTCCTAAGATTTCCTAAGATTCACAGGTATAGACTCGCCCCATGCATCCACTGACTTGCAATGGTGAACTGGATAAAACAGACTCACTGGCATTTCAAACAGCAGATAAAACATATATTATGCATCCAATAATAGCATTTTTATTATTCAGTTATTCTGTATATGATGCTATGAGAATATAAAATTATAAAACAAAAGAAGTACAGGATCTTAACATTACTAAGTTCATGTGGTTTTCTACACAGACAAGACCATCACCATGAAACCACAGTGTGTAATTTTAGTGTAATATATGCACATCCTAAAACCTTGTTCAGATGGCTTTCCATTTAAATATTATTCAACTGATCCAATAAAAAAGTTGATATTTGAAAAATATAGGTGAGTAAAATGAATTATTTTCTTCTTTGAGGATCTTGTCCTAAATGTTTTCTCATTTACTTGCCACCAAAATGAAAGTAAATGTACCTCATGCTTCCTGTTAGGTACTGATATCATGAATCAAGACTTAAAAAGGAATTTTAAAATCTATAAAGTGCTTTTAAAATAATCAATAATACATACCAGTAACATTAATACAAGGCAGTCTTGTCTGATTCTATAGAATTTCAAGGTATGTGCCTCTTTTTGTGTACTAAATAGTTTATCCTTCTTAAAGTAAATGACCCAGATCTACTGAGTATGTCAGCCTACACTTCCAACTGTCTCCAGCACTGGAAATTCTCCTTCAAATCTAGGTGACAATCTGAATTCACTTGGGGTTATAAACCTTGCTCTTCATATCCTTAAAGAGAATTTCCTCTAATTATATTGTGTTAAAAACCAAGGAAAATTTGAAATTTTCAGCATCTCCACTTCTTTAACATCAAGAAATTGCTATTTCTTTTCTATCCAGAAGTAGAAGCGAGGAAGAAAAAAATACCTATGATACATGGGTGGCTCAGTTGGTTAAGTGTCAGATCTTCGTTTCCACTCAGGTTGCAATCTCAGGTCCATGAGATCAAGCCCTACAATGGGCTCCACACTCAGTCAGGAGTCTGCTTGAGACTCTCTTCCTCCACCTCTGCCCTTCCCCACCTCCCACTCTTTCTTTCTAAAATAAACAAATCTTAAAAAAAAAAATATATATATATATATGTATATATATATGTGTGTATATATATATATATATATATATATACATATCATGTATATGATGGATGATATAACCAATGTAAAAGCCCATGATTTTTCTCAAAGTGTATTAATTTTCTCTTATTTTGCAATTAGGCCTTTCAACTTAGATAATCATTTTCACTGCATGATCTCTTAGCAACATTAAATAACTCAGAATGGATTTTAAAGCTGTATTTTCTCACAGTTTTGAATTGGAATTTCTAAGGATACTCAAGACTTTTCTTTCATCCAGTATCCAGCATGGAAAAGTATTATCAATAAATTCGTAACAATAAGGAGATGTTTCTTCCTTGCTAGAAGGTTATCATCTCTGATAAATTAGGGTTGATTTAAGTTTGTGTTAAATTGACAAGCATTGATATTTCTTTATAAAAGTTCTTGTATGTGCACATTTTTGCCTCAAAAAGGATAATTTGAATGCCTTGAAAAAAAAAAACCTTTATTTTTTTTAAAGATTTACTTATTTAGAGAGGGAGAAAGAGAGCAGAGGGAGGGGCCAAGGCTCTATCTCATGACCCTGAGATCAGGACTTGAGCTGAAATCACAAGTTGGACACTTAACAAGTTGGACACAGGCGCCCCCTCCCCCCCCAAAAAAAATCCTTGTATTTATGATAAAACTCTCTTGAGTTAATTATAATAGCATTTCAGATGCAGAAAGTATGTGCACATTATTCATTGACAGATCAGCTACTGAACCTGGACTCTGAAATTACTCTAATGAGCAGAGAGGATACATGAGATAAATGAGGGGATGCGGAGAGTTCCCAAATTTTACTGAGAAAGTCAAAGGGTGCCAAACCTGGGGAAGATCATGAAAGAAATGATTATTGCTTTTTGTATAATGTGGAAGATTTAAAGATAATATAGACCTGTGCTGTCCAATAAGTAGTCAGTAGCCATATGTGGTTATTTGAATTGGAATTAATGAAAATTAATCAAAACTTAAATTTCTGAACTGCACACAAAAAATTTTAAGTAGTCTCATGTGGCTAGGGCTGCCATTTTGGACAGTACTAACAGATAACAGTTCTAGTATTGCAGAGATCTCTATTGGATAACAGTGATAAAGGCACATTTGAATATTCTTTATGCCAGGGATCTCTTCCCCGATATGCTCACTCATAATATAAATTTTCATGCATTGCTTAAGCTCATATATGAATATTCTAGGAATCCATGAAAGACCTACTCTAGTGCAAAAAAGAAAAAGTTATCTTTCTCTGTCTTCCCTTCCTGTGGTAAAAGGTCTATCTCTCGCTCTCCTTCAAACGTGCTTATACTCCTTTACCTACTATCTACCAAGTAGATTATCTTTCCAGCTTTAGGAAAAAGATCTGCTTTGAGGCACTTAAAACACAGGGTAAATCTCTTCCTTCCTTGCTTCACTGAAACATAATTGTGTCTTTTATACACAGTATGCATAATACATATATACATACATATATGCATGCGCGCGTGCACACGCGGGCGCACACACACACACACACACACACATATATGTCACCACATTCTGTCAGGAGGTCATTTGGGGGAAAGAAAGATTTTTTCCAATAGCCTTAATTAAAACAGATATTTGCCTATTTGCATAGCTGGGAAAAGTGCTAATTCTACAGCTTTGACAAGACTATAATGGAAATCCATCTACCAATTAGTTTTGTTCTGCGTAGCAACATCACGTACAGTGCACGGAACAACAGCAACCTAAATGAGTTATTCACTCATATCATTTATTCATTCAGTAAATAAAAATTATCTACTCTGTGGAAGACATTTGGTTAATCCAGAAGTGCAAAGAAGCTTAAGAAAGTTTTTCTATACTTCGGGAGCTTACACTCTAGAAGAAAATATCCTCTTAAATATAATTGAAACCTGAAGTAAAGGTATGTCTTTTCTTCTTTAGCTACACGTGGTGGGGACATGAATTTGAATAAATGATTACAGCTATCACTTACTGATTGCTTAGTACGTTGCAGGTGTGATGAGAAATATTTTACATAGGGGCGCCTGGGTGGCTCAGTGGGTTAAAGCCTCTGCCTTTGACTCAGGTCATGATCTCAGGATCCTGGGATCGAGCCCCGCATCGGGCTCTCTGCTCAGCAGGGAGCCTGCTTCCCCGCCTCTCTGCCTGCCTCTCTGCCTACTTGTGATCTCTCTCTCTCTGTCAAATAAATAAAATCTTTAAAAAAAAAAAAAAAAGAAATATTTTACATACAGAAACTCAAAGTTCCCAACAATTCTCTGTATTCTGAGGTATTGTCATCTCTGTTTTACAAATAAAGAAAAGAAAGCATATGGTGTTTCTGTTACTGTTTCAAAATTAATGTCTAGTATGTGGAGGATCATCATGCAAATCCATTTATCTGATAAAACAAGACCATGGGATATTCAGAACCATAGTGCAGAAAGTACATGTTACTGAAACCTAGAAGAAAGTGCCATTCCAACAGTATTAACAGGAAGGGCTTCACAGAATAGGTAGTTAAGTATGTGAAGGCTTCTTGAAGGTGGTAGTGATATTTTATGAATGCGGAATTGGGGGTTATACCAGCCAAGGAAGTATGTGTGCAGAATCAAAGGGAGCTGAAGGATAGAAAACAGTTTCAGTTTACCTGAGCAGAGAGTCTTAGAAAATGAGGGGGAGGTTGTAAAACTGGGTCGAGGAAAGGTAACAGAGGGCCTTGGAAAGCTAACTAAGTAGTTAGGACTCTATTGTATAATTAATTGTGAAAGTATAAATGTCTTGTATATAGGGGAGTAACCTATAGAGAGTTTACCTTTCAGAGAGAGGAGGGACCTGGATGGTGACCCAGGAGGCTACTGAGCTTCCCTGCTCCCACAAATGCACCGAATGTACACACGCACATGGAGCAATTCCCTCTGAGATAAATCCAGTAACTAGCTGAGAGAGTCCTATGGAATGAGTGAAAGAGAAAATAACCACATTGAAATAGGTAGGGAAGGCTGAGACACACTTTCAGATAAACTTCACCGAACACAGTTTCACACAATTGGGGAAAACCTACAAGTTCTGTTTTCTCCCTTAGGAGTAAAGGGTTTGGATTGCACACCTTTTAAGGCGAAAAGCAGCCCAACTTTTAAGGCCACTTAAGGGACAAGAACCCTAAACACCTAGCTCTAAAAGCCAAGAGGACAAGTCCCATAGGACTAGAGCAAACAAAGAAGCAGTTCTTAAATGGGGACATGAGCACTCACTATGACTATCCCCCGTGGATCAGCACAGAGGGAGCAGGGAAAAACACCCATCCCCAAGTCTTCCCATTGAAGGAGTTTGACTGCATACTTGCTTCTAATGAACATGCATTTAGGGACTGGTTGTAATCCTCACTGGAGCCCAGGGGAGCTAGTGGGCACTTCTTGCACCTTTTCCCTCCAGCTCACTACAACAATAAAGCCAAGCTGACAGCATTTCCCTGGAAGAATCTTGCCCACACCCCTAGCACTTCAATTTTTATGGCTGCCACCCAAAGCATGGTCCCTGAATCACACAGCTATGACTTTCACGGTTTACATTCACAAGTCCACAGGACTATGGCAAACTAAGAAGCAGTTTTTAAATGCCTAAGAATCCTACATCTAATCAGTATGCATCTAGTACTGACTCCAATCCTTCCCTTTGAGATATAAAGATATTCACATATCCTCAACTACTGGGAGCCACTAAGAACAGATATGGCACCTTGTACCAAATAAGGTGCTCCCATGCTGACTGATGCATTAGTCACAACAGCCAAGATACGAAAACAACCTAAAAGGCCATCTACAGATGAATGAATAAAGTGAGATACACACACACACACACGCACACATTATTCAGTCTTGAACTGAAGGAAATTCTGGCATTTGCAACAACATGGATTAACTTGGAGGACAATATTCTAACTGATGTAAGCCAGACCCAGAAAGACAAATACTGCATAGTATTAATTATACATAAAATGCAATAAATGCATAAAGTTGAACCGATAACTCAGAGAGTAGAATGGTGATTTTCAGGCACTGAGAGGTGAGGGAAATGGGGAGAAGCTGGTAAAAGGGTACAAACTTTCAGTTATAATATAACTAAAGCCTGGGGTTCTAAAGTATAACATGGTGTCTCTAGTTGGTAATACTGTATTGTTATTGCATAATTGAAAACTGTTAAGAGAGCAGAATTTAAGTGTCTCACAAAAAAAGATGTTTTAAATAACTTGATGGGAATCCTTTTGCAATGTATATCAAATCATCATACGGTACTCTCTAAATACATTTTTATTATATCTCAAACATGAAAAAAACAAAATTTACACTCATATATTTATATTCTTCAGATCATTTGCTGAGGTGAAGAACCATGAATATTATTATTGACAGGACAGACACACTGCCACCCAACCCCAATTAACACGGTCAATGCCAGAGCTTGGATAGGACTACTACTTCCCTTGTATGACTTTCTTTCACTCCAGAAACAGGAAGTTATTCAAAAATCAATCAAAACTTATACTCAACAAAAGTCAAATTAAAACAACAGGGTATTATTTTTACTAGGCAGTTTACCAAAGTTAAACAAACAAAAAAATATCCAGAATTAGTGAATTTGTGAGGGAAATAAGCACCTTTTTATGCCATCAGTGGAAATATAACCAATAAAACACTTTCTTAATGACGATCAAGTATATGTACATACATGATGAAGAAACTGAAATAATACCTCAGATTTAACAAAACCTCTCCTAAAAATGTGTCCACAGAAATATTCTCATAAGTTTGAAGAGATTTATATAAATGCCCATTTCAACTACATACTCCATTTAGCTAACCACTGAGAACTGAAATACCTATGCATATGGAATATTCAACTCATAATTAAAAAGAATTTTAGCTCTGTATGCCCTGACATGAAAAAATACACAGGATACATTTCTAAGAGGAAAAGAAAACAATGAAATCTAATGTTTATAATATAACCAAAATTTTGTTTTAAAAAATAAAAGAAAAAACATTAATAATGTCAGTAAATTTACTAAAATTATTGAGTAAAAATTCATTTAAGCATGGTTATCTTCAAGTGAGGGTCATCCTTTAAGTGGACTTTAAAGAATTATAAATTTTTCTACATTATATAATTCTATATTATTGGAATTTTCGTAGTTCTGATTTCACTTTTTTTTTTAAAGATTTCATTTATTTATTTGACAGAGAGGAGAGATCACAAGTAGGCAGAGAGGCAGGCAGAGAGAGAGGGGGAAGCAGGCTCCCTGCTGAGCAAAGAGCCTGATGTGGGGCTCGATTCTAGGACCCTGAGATCATGACCTGAGCCAAAGGCAGAGGCTTAACCCACTGAGCCACCCAGGCAACCCCTGATTTCACTTTTAATGTAATATTTATAAAAGAAAAGTAATATTTATGAAAGCTATGGATTCCACTGTCACTCTATGTAGGATAACAATAATAAGTCCTGTCCTGCCAAATTCATAGGTCTATAACCAGGCTGAAGTAAGATAACATATGAAAGTTCTTTGGCAAGTGTAAAATGCTCTGCTACTACCATACGTGGAGGCTCTTCGCTAGGAGTCAAAAATGTGTGTGTTCTTGGGAATGGGTAAAGCCCACTGCCATGTTACATCTAGCTTTTTATAGTTGAAGAATATAAATCCTTATTCCTGGATTGATACCACCTACTAAAAATAGTAATGATTATGAAAGATTATCAAATTGTGAAGAATCACTAAGATACAATAAAATGCTACAAAAAGTTATAGTTTAAAGTATGACACTCAAGATGAACTACATTGAGAGCTTCCACGGAAAAGACTCTGAGAAAAATCTTACTTTCTAGAATAAATGTGTAGCCATATTTAAGTTGCACAAATTTCTTCAATGAAGTTTTTTTTTTCTTTTGTCTCCTTTCTTTATTCCTTTCTTCTTTCTTTCCTTCTTACCTCCCTTCCTTCTCCCACCCTTCTTCCTATCTATAATTTGGTTATTTCTATTTCATTTTTTGAAGCATAGTTGATACACAGTGTTATATTAGTTTCAGGTATACGATATAGCAATTTGATAATTCTATGCACTACTCAGTGTTCACCACACTAAGTGTAGTTATCATCTATCACCACACCATGTTATTACAATATTATTGTCTATATTCCCCAGACTCCACTTTTCATCACCATGATTTATTTATTTCATAAGAGGAAGTTTGTACCTCTTAAACCCTTTCACCTATTTCATCCATCCCCCCCACCCATCTCCTCTCTGGCAGCTACTAGTTTGTTCTCTGTATTTAAGAGTCTGTACACTTGAAACTAACAACACTGTATGCTTATTATACTTCAATAAAAAAATCATAATTAAGAAAAAAGTCTTTTTCGGGGGAACGTGGTGGCTCAGTTAGTTAAGCATCTGCCTCCAGCTCAGGTCATGATCCCAGAGTCCTGGTATGTAGACCCATGTGGGGCTCCCTGTTCAGTGGGAGTCTGCTTCTCCCTCTGCCCCTATACCCTGCTTCTGCGTGCTCTCTCTCTCAAATAAACAAATAAAATCTTTAAACAATAAAGAAAACAAAAAATAAAAGCCTTTTTTTGATTGTTCGTTTTGTTTTTTAGATTCCATATATGTGAAATCAAAATCATAATGAGCTATCACCTACCACCAGTCAAAATGGCTAGTGTCAAGAAGATAAGGAATAATGAGTGTTGAGGAGGATGGGGAGAAAAAGGGAAACTTTGTGCATTGTTGGTGGTAATATAATTTGGTATAACCACTGTGAAAACTAGTATAAAGTTTCCTCAAAAAATTAAAAATAGAAATACCATACAATCCAGTAATTCCAGTACTGGGAATCTACTCAAAGAAAACGAAAACACACTAAGTTGAAAAGATATATGCACCTCTGTGTTTACTGCAGCATTATTTACAAGAGCCAAGAAATGGAAGCAACTGAAGTGTTCATCCATAGATGAATAGATAAAGAAGATGTGACATACACACACACACACAAATATCCACACAATGGAATGTTACTCAGCCATAAAAAATGAAATCTTACCATTTGTGACAATATAATGGACCTAGAGGATATTATGCTAAGTGAGATAAGTCAGACAAAGACAAATCAGACTGAAGTTCTTCACAGCCATTTTTTAATCCAGGATTCAATTAATATTTAATTATTTCATTTAGTTTTCATATCCCTTTTGTATTTACTAACCTAGGAGATTTGCCCTATTTTTAGCTATTATTATCTCTTTTTATGTTTTTCCAGTTTTTTGTTACATTGACATTTTCAAAGAGATCAAGCTGGTTGGTTTATAGAAGTCCCTCAATTTGAATATCTCTGCGTTTTCCTCATGATTAGATTCAGGCTGAACACTTTGATAATGATATTACATAGACAATGATTTTTTCTTCTCACTTGACTTTTATCAGGATGCACATGATGTCATTTTTATTCATTACAGATGATGTTGAATTGAAACATTTATTACGATGATGTCCATATGCTTTCTCCAATGTGAAGAGAAATTTATTATCTGTGTAATTAATAAATGTTCTGTAAAACTGTTTTTTATAATGAGGATAGCAACATAAGAACATGAATCAATGCATGTTTCTTGTAATTAAGAAATAAATAAATATACATATATATACTTACAGCAATAGATGAAATAGATTAATACAGAGAATATTTAGAAAGACTGGCTAGGATCTTACTATGGAAGAGTTTTGAATCTTACTTTAAGCATTTTTTTTTTTAATCTTTGGTAAAAGGGTATGTTGAAACATTAGAATAAAGCAGTTATAGTATGACATAGGGTAGTGAGAATATTTTACAATTATCTGACATTAGGTAATAAAGTAAGTGTGCGATAATTGCTGCTGATAATGAGAAATCACATCAAGGGCGTGTGAGTAAATTTTAGGACTTACTATGAGTAAACAGGCAGAAATAGATATATAATTTGAAGTCTGGATAACCATTAATAAAGAAATAATTTTAAATTAGTAGGAAGGGGATTTAAGAGGAAAATGCTTACTGCTCAGTTTGAGTTAAGTTGAATAACAGATACCATATGCCACATATGTTGAAGATGTAAAGTGTGAGTGGTTACTCATAACTAGAACAACAGAAGTGCACAGCCATAAAAACAAATTGAAGTGTAACTCAAAAGCAAATGAACTTTGGAACCATGGATGTTTGAAGCAAGAATGATAAAAAGAAGCCTGGAGATTCCAGCACTGGTCCCTGGGCACTAATCTTCAGTGAGGCACTGTTTTGGAAAGAATAGAAACAAATGGAAGCAAATGAGAAAAGGAAGGAACACTTAGAGAAAGGAAATATCCAACCACACTGCAGTACTATAGTAATGTAACAAAGGAAGTTGGGAATTTCAACAACTATAGGGCTGACTGATCAATGTATCAAATGATGAAAAGAATTAAGGAAGAATAATTATGGAGAAAATTTAGGCAAATAGGAGATACTGTTGAGTTCTGAAAACCCATTTCAATAGTGGGAGCAATGAGAAAAAAAGCCAGTCTTGGACATAAGGAGATAATTGGTAGTACAAAAAAAATAAATAAATAAACAGGGTGAGTGGCGGGAAGTAGTATTTATAATGCTAAGAATTTTCAATTTTTAGCATTGTTTATATTAAAATTCTATGACAAGAAACTGAAATTGCTCAAGATATTCTTATATCTTGTTATTTCACAAAGCTTTATGAATCTACCTAATCTACAAAACCATACAGAAAAAACTGGTATGTCAATGTGCCCTTGATATATATATTCAAGGGTCAGTCATGTTGCCCTTCATGCCCTCACTCAAAACTTTTTAGGCTGATTCTCCCTCTTCATTGTCCAGTGAAGCCCAAATCTCTTCACTTGCTACTCTGTCTTATGCATCTACTGTAGTTATCATATATGATTATTAAGGCTTTGCCATAAAATTTACAGCTTGCAATTTTAGGGTACAAAATGGGATTCCAGGAAGGAAACACAAATTATTAATCCATGCTTACAAAACATGAAATTTAGCTGGCAATCTTCATCTAGGTATGAATTAGGTATCTTAAAGTTTAGCATATGATATAGGAATAATGATGAGGCTCTACAATTCCCAAAAGCTTTCTGCAAACTTTATCTCCACAGTTCTGAAATTTTAATAACCACTTTCTGTTCTTCTATTTTTTAATAAATTTTTATTCCCAATTTCTCCACTTTTCCTTTTTGAAAAATTCTGAACATCATTTGAAACAAGCAATGTTTTCAATAATGAAAGCCTGTGAATATTGTCTGATTATAAATGGAAGGCTGTTGTCAGGTTTCTTCTCCATATCCAGGGGCAGAATACTTAGCTCCTTAAAAAAAAAAATCTGTGCTAGAGTGAAGAAACCTGTATTGAAGTTGTACAAAGAATACTAACAATGCAGCTGAAACACTGAAAAAGACTCCAAGAAGGTCTAATTAATTTAATTAGAAAGAGTGGCAGGCCTATTTTCTCAAGATTAGAAATGGTGGGACAACATCCAAAAATGAAAGAGAGAAAGAAAAAGATCCACAGCATAGTCCTCTGATCCCATATTACTTTCAGCCTTGTACTTACTGAACCTCTCCTTTTACACTGGTGAGAGAGTAGGAATGTAGAAATGCAAGATACATTCTGGGCTTGGAATCTGCATTCTGTGGGCTTAGTTCTGACTAGCAGCATGAACCAAGAAGCAAACATAGCTTTATGGAATATTGTGCTGCTTGGTCTTTTGGGAATACTATTTTTCAGGGGTGTTAGAGGCAACCTGCCATCCTGGATTTATAAGTTCCAAGGGGTGGCGACTACAGGCTCTGGGCACAATTGTGATGGCACTGGAGTTTGTCAGCGTTGATGATGGCCAAGGAGGATAGGCACCTTTTAGTCATGGGGGCATTGACAAATCTGTACCTTCATTATATCCACATCACCTATAGAAAGGTATTTTCATAAAACGACATGTGAAAGGGAGAGATCCAATTATAAAAGATTAAAGAATGAATAAGAAGAAAAAAACTTTTTTTTTTGAATCATCTAATCCTAAAATTAGCTGAAAATTAAACAACCATCAGCTTTCATTATTAATATGTTCCGTCACCAAAATCCAGGCATATTCCTCCTTGTCTTAAACATACGTAATTGCCTAGAAATTCCTTCCTGTTATCTAAGGATCTATAATACATGATATAAACAGAGAGTAGAAACCATTAATTGAAAGGTATCAGTTGAAAATACATTGATTAAAACTATGAAGATTTCTAAAGTAAATATTCCAGGTGACTTTTATTAGATATCCATTACTTTGCTATTCCATCAGATATTTCATTTTAAATATATTTTTGGCTTTTCTTGAATTTTTTCACAATCTGTACTCATTCACTTTTTCATTTTTTTGACAAACATTTGTTGGCACTTATTATTTGCCAAACACACTATAGATTGACCCTTGTCTTTACAGACACTTGGTAGAGATTACGAACATTAATTTATCAATCACATAAATGTAAATGTACAACTATGTCAATTTCTGTGAAGATGAAGTTCACCGAAAACTTATGCCTATTAAGAGTGGTCATATAAAAATACCTTCAAATTAGAAGAATAGAATTTAATTAATAAAATGTACTTACACATTTAGAAAACATCATGAAAATACCTTGTAAAAAAAAAAAAGGGGGAGCTTGTTGAATAATTATGATACTAATGAAAAACACTCCAGAATAGAGGGGGGAAAAAAATTCAGAGATGAGCTGACAACATAGGTAAGATGATCTTAGAATACCACATATAATTTGTACATTTTTACTCAGCATGTTATTACGTTATTTTGCTCTTCAAAATATTTACTTCAAAGTCAGGATGGTATTTTGTCCACTTACATATTTGTCATATATCCCATTAAGTACATATGTATACATACACATTACATATACATACACACCACACACACACACACACACACACACTCCTAAACTTTTAAGCAGCTTTCACAGAATCTAACAGCACTCCATATCTTCATATTGCCAAAATTCAGTGGCATGTGTCACATTCAGAAATAAAGCTATGGAGAACAGAATTTGAAACCTCTATTTGGATTCAGCTTAAGTTTTGCTTTAATAATACAACAGTGTGAAGACGTATTAATAGTAAAAGTGGATTTGCCAATAAAATTGGGCATTTTATTATAGTATAATCTGAAGCCACTACAGAGTCCAAAGTTATTTCCTCTATACTTGCTTTACAATCTAACATACATATTATTGCCACCTTAATGTTTGTAAGAGCTTGAAAGTAAGTTTGAACTTTAAGATGTCTTTCAGCAGCTCAATGCCTTCTCTTCTCTCTGTCTTCATAACAAGCAAACTTACCTAATGCAAATTATTGGAAGATATACTGGATTGTAATACCTTATGTTTCCAGGCAAATTTGAACAGTTGAATAATTCTGATCACTTAATAAATTTTCAATAATTCATCCTGCTCCCTATAAATATATGTGTGTTATTTTATATGCATGTTTAATATTTGGGTTACAGCCATTTTGATTTCTCTTTCACTATCTCTATATCCTACAATTCTCCAAAACCTATCTGATGTTAGCTAGAGCTTGAAGACATTCCCAAAGTCTACAGTTGGGAGATAATTTGCTTCACTTTTAAACCTGATTCCATTTTAATTTCTCTCAGAGTACCTATTTTACTGCAATTTGTAGTCTTCTTGTTTACTGTTCAAACCTCATTAAAAGACAATTGTTTTAATTGTCAATTCTAATATCAAACATCCCAATAGAGTTTTGTACTAAGTGTTGAATACATATTAACTGATAGCATTAAATGGTAATCTAAAAAAGTACAGAATACTCTGTATTAAGTCAGAATACTCTCTATTTTTTTTTTTAGAATACTCTCTATTAAGCCACCTCTTATTTCACAGAACAAAATTATAACATGACATTATGACATTACAATATGACATTAATGTATAATAGTATCCTTAGATTACGGGATCTAATGCAAACTGAAATTATGAATACTAAGTACTAATAAATAATAATAAATACTAAAGAATAAAGAACTTCCAAAAACAGTTAAATAATTTGAATGGATGCAAAACCAGCCTGCTAGACGGTGTCAATGAATCTTGCCTTCTAGCCCAGTGTGTTAACTCTCTCTCACATTGAATAGGACAAACATGTAACAAATAAGATATTGCAGATATGACAGAGTGTAACTCCTAAGGCGAGGTCAAAAAAAGACATTATGGATTGTGCTTTGCTCTCTTTTGAGCTGTTTCTTCTGGGAGAAGCTAACCACTATACTTTGGGAACACTAAAGCAGCCCTACGGAGATTTCCATAAGGAGTGCCACTGAGCCTTCCACCGAGAGCTAGCAAACAACTGAAGCCCTCCTGCCTACAGACATGTGAGTGCATCATTTTGGAAGCTTCCGTCAAGACTTTAGATGACTGTAGCCCCTGTCAACATCCTAACCATGACTCATAAGAGATCATGAGACAGATCTCTCATCCTGTTAAGCCACTCCTATATTCCTGATTCTCAAAAACTGTGTGGGATGATAAATGTTTGTTGCTTTAAGAAGCTAAATCCTGGGGTAAATTGTTATACTGCCACAGATTAACTATTACAATACTGAATCAATAAATATAGCTAAATACTGAGTATTTGTGATAGGCTAAGTGCTAAGCTAAGCACTTCCTTTGGCTTCTATCATTAGTCTTTTACAAGAATCCTATCTGGTATTAATCATATTTTATAGATGAAAGTTCTAGATACTTATAACTGTGCCTGAAAACACTGTTAAATGATGACTAAAATCAACAACACAACAAATGACGTGTTGACGAGGATGTGGGGAAAGAGGAACAGTCTTGGTGGGAATGCAAACTGGTGCAGCCACTGTGCTAAACAGTATGGAGGTGCCTCAAAAGTTAAAAATAGAACTACCCTATGATCCAGCAATGGCACTACTGGGCATTTTCCCCAAAGAAATATAAAAATACTAATTCAAAGGGATACATGCACCCTTATGTTTATAGCAGCATTATTCACAATAGCCAAATTATGGAAGCAGCCCAAGTGTCCACCAATTAATGAATGGATGAAGAAGATATGGTATACATAGATAATGGAATATTATTCAGCCACAAAAAAGAGTGAAATCTTGCCATCTGCAATGACATATATAGAGGTAGAGAGTATAATACTAAGTGAAATAAGTCATTCACAGAAAGACAAATACCATATGATTTCACTCATATATGGAATTTAAGAAACAAAACAAATGAGCAAAAGGAAAAAAGAGAGAGAAACCAAGAAACAGACTCAACTACAGAGAACTGATGATTACCAGAGGGGAGATGGGCAGAGGGATGATTGCAATAGGTGATGGGGATTAAAGGGTATACTTGTGGTAATGAGCACTAGGTAATTAAAAAACCAAACAAACAAAAAAACAAAAACGAAACAAAACAAACAGGCAAAACCAAACAAATAAAAACAAAAAGACTGTGGCTTCTGTATTTAGGTATGTCTCCCACCCACTTTGGGGGATGCAACTGCCATGTTGTAATTAGCCAGAGTGAAGCCTTCATAGCAGGGAACTGCTATGTTCCAGTGCACACCTGAGAACTGTAAAAAGCCACATCTACAAGTTTGAAACTACTGGATCATTTGAGGCCTACCAAGAGTGATTTGAGTGAACTTAAAATGCAACTTCCCCCAGTTTAGCTTTGCAATGACTATAACCTAAGATAACATCTTGATTGCAGCCTTCTTAGAGACACTGAGTGAAAGGCCGCAACGAAGTCCCACTTTGATTCTTAATCCACAGACATGTAGGATAACAGATGTTTTAAATTTAAGGATAATTTGTTACAGTGTAGCTGATTATATATATGTTTTACCTATAGACCTATATATATTTATACATTTACCTACATTGAAGTAACCTGTATTCTTTGTTATGAGTGTTCGTATTAGTGTCTTTTTTGTTTACTATTTAACCATCACACATAGACAAACATGAAAAAACACTTACCATTTAAAAAAACATTAAATAACAAAAAAGACACCATGGATGTCTTTTAAGAGAAAAGCGAAGCTTGAACTAACATTGACTTGTTTATTGAACAAACAGCTGAGGGACTTAAATATGTTCATCACATTTGGTTTTTGGTGGAGACAGATGGAAAATGTAGTTTATACTCTACTACTAGGGACATATAAAGGGAACAGAGAGACAACTACTCTTCAAACTCAGAACAAACTTAGTGCTAAATAGAAGCACAAGCATGTACTCTCAAGACACTAAGAATCTCTGAGAGTTGATGTAAAAAATATCCAAATCAGTATGTTATAAAGATACATTATTTTAGAAAAAATGGCATAAGGAAACATACAGATGAAGTGAGCCTATAATCAAGAGAAAGAGAAATGAGAGTTGCTTGATAAAATCAGGTCATGGATACAGAAGAATGGTGAGAGGTAGCTGATGTTATAAGGGTATTCCTTTCTCCTATATGCTGAATTCATTTTATTGACCCTAAAAGACAACTATCAGGAGAATGCTAAATAAAAACAGCATGGCTGAGGTTGTATTTTTAGCTCTGAATAGCATAAGTCCAAATTGAAGAGTTTTGTTTTTGTTTTTTTTAGGTGATAGAAAATATTTAGCTAAAGATAATTATATGTAAAGAAAAGCTTCACCATCCTTGTAATTGAAAGAGCTGCCAGGAACTTCAATGTGTATGTGTCATCAGATGAATTTTACAGAAAAGAAGTAAAGAATTTTTAAAAATGCAGCAACATATTTTTCCTAACAACTTTATACATTACACTTGTAACATAAACAAGCAAAATAAAACCATACAAAGACGCCACCATTTTTTTTACTGCTTCCATATCATTCCTTTATATTAACACTCTCCTTTTCCTAGATGAGATTTTGATAAAGAATAAAATCACATCATTAAAATAATAAAACAAATGGTCAACCAAAAATATAGTTACCTTTGGTAACTGCAGCTAGAGAAAAGCAATGTCATCAACACAACTATTTGCTGGATAATTTTAAGAGCTCAAATATTGGCAAAGGACAAAAAAAAAAAATAGTGGTAAATCCAGACCCTCTAAATATACCAGTTCACTTCTATAAAGAGGAGATTGGAAATAACTGCAACAACATCAAAAATTATGAGCAGAACGATGGATGTGGTAAGTGAAGCAAAGATGACTTGAGCTGGGGAGCCCAGGATGTTAAGTAAGCTGGTCAATAATGAATTAAGAGAGGTGTCAACAAATTAGAAGAGTTACTGTGGTTCAATCAGGTGCTACTGGAGTCTATCAAAAACTAGTCCAGTGGAACCAGTCCAAAGTACTGCTAAAACTGGCATAAGCTTTTTGAAGTAAGTACCTTCCTCTACTGCCTAATCTGTTTTATCAGTTTACCTAGTCATAAAGAAGCACCACCCCTCTATAATGAATAGTTTGTTTAAATAACTGGTGATTGACTATTGAGGATTTTAAAAACAAAACCTTAATCCAGTGCGTTTTAAACTAAAATATAAGGAATTCTGGTGGTTGACAGATATATTGTTGGGTAAAGCAATAACTAAGAATTTTTAAATTAGGGTATCTGCATTCCAATAATAATTTGAACATATTCTAAACAATCTGCATCACCACATTATACGTAAGTATTACTTTAATTGCATTGGTTCCATTTGCCTTTAGATTTTATGATCTGCTTCGCCATAATTATTTAAGGGAGGCTCTTAAAATGTAATGTAATGTTCCTCATGTTGGTGTTCATATAGCCCTGGAAGTCTATCAACATAGTCTCAGAAGTTTATAATTTCTCATGATTGAGAAACTCTCAATTAGACCCATTAAAAGGAAATGTGAAAGAACCCAACTATATTTTAGGAGTAATCATTAAAAGCTCTCTGTGAGTTTGTTTTGTGGAAATATCCATGATCACCTCTGACAGGATCAAGAATTGCCAAATGTGAGCTTTCTCTTATCAAGCTTGGAGTAAAAGCTGAACACACAAGAACAGCAAATCGCTTATACACGTTTCAGTATCCCAGGCTCCAAGGTTTTCTTCTACCTGAATAATTCATCCAGCTGTCTATTATTTATAAACCTACAAAAATGTCTCTTCTTTCATGAAGTACGCCCTAACAAAACCATCACTACAGAGTAACAGTTCTCTCCTTTTAATTTATAACAACTATAACCCATATTCTTTTGAAAATTATATCCTCGGTTTTCTGACCTAGAAATAAAACTAGTGATAATTTCTGTGTTCCCAAAAGCAACTCTTAAAGTCAGGGGGTGATTGTAAGTAGTTTATTTGGCAATGATCTTATGAAGCACAAGAAAGCAAATGAGGCAGATGGAATACAATAAAATGTCAGAAAGGTTACTATGATAGGAAACTAGGCCTCTATCATACTAGGGAATTTTGAGAGGTAACCTAGACCTGTATATAAAACATACCTTAGAGTTATTTCAACCAAAAACAAAAGAGATGGAATATTTATCCCCTCTATCATTAGTAGATAGCAACTTCTTGGGACAATTGCTCTCTAATATTTCAGATATGTGCTGCCAGGAACAAACTTACAGCCTCATGAGAAGATTAGCCCTCGAGCAGAGCCTCAGGTTATTATTGGAAGCAAACCTGGACATGTGGGTGCCAGACAATATGAACAAGGCAGGCAGTATGTCTGGTACAACAGCTCACACTGATAATAATTCATAATAGGTTACCAACTACAGCACTTGCCTATTGGTCATTGTGCATGTTTCATCCCTCCACTAGATTAGAAGAGTCTTCCTATGAATTCATGACACCAACTTTGGAAATATAATAGTAGTGACATATACAAAATAATGCGGAGACTTCTTAAAAAGATATTAGTAAAACAAAACAAAAACTGTAACACATTACTATTTCATTAAAAATTCTTACATGTAATATAAACCTATTGTGGGAAAACACTCACAAACTAAAAGATATACCTTAAATTCAATAGCATATTTCCCCAAAATGTTTACATACATAAATAAAACCTAACATAAAATAATCATGTCATTGCATTCTAAACTAAGTGGTAAGATTTAGCCAACCAGAGGCACCCAGAGTCAAACAATAAAATAGACACAATGTAATATATGTGTCAATAACAGCACAAAGGAATTGAGAATGGCACAGTATTGGGCTAAGGAATGACACCATCTTAACTCAAATTCACAGGAACAAATGAAGAAAAATAAAAATTGCTAATAAGAAGGCTAAATAATAAATCTTATAAACATATACTTTCCTTATTTGACTTTGTTAAAATATATAAAATTATATAAATAATAAATATATATGATAAAGTGAGGCTTATAATAATATATTGTTTATACACACATATGTATAATATAATACATATAACAAGGATTCCACAAAAGAAGAGAGGGAATAATCCTACATAGGAGTTTCATTTCTTTATCTCAGGGGAATTAGTATAAATCTGAAGTAGATTCTAAGATGTATATAGTAAGCCCTAGAAAAATCACTAATAATCTAAATATATGTAGTAAAAGATGATAAAATTAAAATGTTCCTTAGAAAATATTCAAGCAGAGAGAGTCAATTATCATATGGTTTCACTTATGTGTGGAGCATAAGGAAAAACATGGAGGACATTAGGAGAACGAAAGGAAAAGTGAATTCGGGGAAATTGGAGGGGGAGACAAAGCATGAGAGACTGTGGACTCTGAGAAACAAACTGAGAGTTTTGGAGGGGAGGGGAGTGGGGGCTTTGATGAGCCTGGTGGTGGGCATTAAGGAGGGCAAGTATAAGGAGCACTGGGTGTGGTACATAATCAATGAATCTTGGAACACTGAAAAAAAATTAAATTAAAAAAATAAAAAATAAATAAAATAAAATAAAATCTGACTTCAAAATAATATAGTCACTTAATAGAAAATAATGTACTACAGAGCAATAGAAAACAAGATAGGATGCATAAAGAAAACAAAAAGCAAAATGGCAAATATAAAGCCAAGTATGTCAATAATAGCATTGGATATGAATGGATTTAAGAACTCAAAGCTGTGTGACTTCCTGTATGACTGAACAACAGCAATGAAAAATGATCATAATACATGCTGTCTATAGGACACACATTTTAGATTAGAAGATACAGATATATTCAAATAAAAAGAAAAAAGATGCAACAGCAACCCTAATTTCCTATGGAGTAGCTATAGATAGAATATCCGAAAAGTAGATTTCAAAGCAAAAATATGTAACTAGAGATAAAAAGCCATGCTTTATAATGAGAAAATAATCAGGACAATATAATAATCATAAGATACATGAAGTTAACAAACCAAGCACCAAAATACATAAAAGCAAAAATAGACACTTCAACAATAATAGTTACAGACTTAAATACCTCCCTTTCAGGAATGAATAGAAAAACTTGGCAAAAAAATCAATAAAGAAATAGAAGATGTGACAGCCATATAAACCTAGCAGACATCTCTTGAAAACTGCATCCCACAAGAACAGAATATAAATTCTTCACAACTGCACATAGATCATAATTTAGCGTAGAACATTATTAAAACACAAAATAAAGGATATTCTCTGAACACAATGGAATTATATAAAAAAATCAACAAAAATAATTTGGAAAATTCAAAACTGTATCAAAACAAAAGAATACACTCTTAGATAACCCTGGGATTAAAAAAATCACAAAGAATAAGAAAATGCTTATAGCTGAAAGAATATGAAAATACAATATACCAAAATTTACAGGAGGCAACGAAAGTAATGGTTATATGAAAATTTATAGCTGTAAACACTTATATTAATAAAAAGCTCAGGTTTTGGAGGGGTGGGGGTGGGGAGTTGGGTGAGCCTGGTGGTGGGTATTAGGGAGGGTACATATTGCATGGAGCACTGGGTGTGGTACATGAACAAGGAATCTTGTAACACAAAAAATACAATAAAAGTATTTGGGGAAAAAAAATCAATAACCCTTCACTTGAAGAAACTAGAAAAGAGCAAAATAAACAAATATACAGGAAGACATAAATAATATGGATTAGAGGGAAAAATGTAATAGAGAAAAGAAAAACAATAGAAAAAATACAACTAAAAGTTGGTTCTTTAAAAGTATCATTAAAATTTACACATTTTTAGCTAGATTGACCAAGAAAAATAGAAAAAATGGTTTAAACAGCTAAAATCAGGAATGAAATAAGGAATACTTCTCCTGACTTTACAGAAATACATATGGAATGAACAATTGAACAACTATGACAAAAAGGACAAATTCCCTGAAAGGCACAAAGCACTGAAACTCAAATACAAAATCTGAAGCCTCGTAAAAACTAAAGAGATAGTGTTTAAAAACAAAACAAAACGAAGACAATGCTGCCAACAACAAAAACTACTCACAAAAAGAAAAGCCTGGAACATATGGCCTCACCATGAATTCAACTGAACATTTAAAGAACAAATAATAACAAATATCCACAAACACTTCCAAAGAGTAGAAGAGGAGGGACTGTGATACCAAAACCAAAGTTATCACAGAAAAAAAAAAAAAAAACATAAACCAGTATCTCTTATGAATATATGCATGAAAAAAAACAAAAATGCTGGCAAGCCAAATCCAGAAACCAAAAAAAAAGACTATCTACCACGACCAAGTGCGATTTAACCCAGGAAGCAAGGTTGGTTCAACATGCAGAAATCAGTTAGTGCAATATACCATATCAACAGAAAAAAAATGTGACCATCTTAATAGATGCAAGAAAAGCATTTAATAAAATCCAACACACTTTCATAATAAAAACTCTCAAAAAACATATGTAAAGGACATCTATGAAAATCCACCATTATGAGTATACTCAATAGTGAATGACCTGGCAATGACTGTATGCATATTTTCAAATAAGACATTTTAGTCAAAGCTTTAGTAATATCCAACAGCCTTTACCTTCATTTCCTAAGCAGATTACATTAAAGGTAAAGGAAAACCTTTTATAATCTCTTAGTAAGAGCAGACCAATAATCTAAGAAACTTTGTGATTTTAACAAAAAATTAGAGACTAGTATCACACATTACTAAGCATATGTAATGCAACCCTTATAAAGAAATTTATTCAATTTTGGCCCGATTTGAGTTCATGATAAAAAATTTCTTGTCCACAAACCTGCAAATTTCTATATCCATTTCGCTTTTGTCTTATTCTTTCTCCTTTCTTACTCTGGAATGACTGGTCATTTTATTTCAGACATTACTCTGTTTTTCCTTAATAAAAAATATATCCTATATTTCTTACATATTCTTCATATAAAAACACATCCCCTTTTTTTCCCATACCTTGCATATAAAATTGTTTTCCTTTGCTGGTATTGTTTCTAGTTTTATTTTTTACATATTGATTATAAATTTTAACTATTAGTAATCTTTGCTTTCCAGGGAAAACTAGAAAGCAGACAATTGTGAACCATCATATAATCCTGTAACAGGTTAGCAAATTTATAAACACATAATTGTAAAAACATGCTTCTTAGACGCACTGTTTTCTAATAGTACAATTTTACTGCGGCAAAAACATACTTATTAATAGACTCAAATATTTTCTGTCTCTCTTTAAAAAATTAAGCCAAAAGTATCTAAACATACCAATCAAATAATGCATTCCATTATTTCTGAGAGGTTTGGCATCCTCTCTTTTCAAGGGTGTGCCTTGAAGTGGACAGTTATCTATGTTCAAGTTTCCCTAAGGCAGCCACTACAATTCCAAATTATCCAAAGGTTCATCCATTTCCCAAAAAGACACAAGATTCTGTTCCACAACGGGTATACATATAGGAAGCAAGAGTTTTCCAAGGAGATGGAGGAAGAGATGTACACCAGGTGGAACCCACCTTTGCCTTTAGATTCTCTAAAACATCTTAACTCTTAGGGGCCCTGTTTCTTAACAGCTGTTCTTTAACACAAGGAATCACAGATTTTCCCCCTTTTGAACAGAATTGAGTGACTTACCGAGAAGCCCCAAAAAGCAAGATACAGGTGTGCACGATAAAGTTGGAAAGCTCAAAAACTCAGAGCAGAGCTGGGATCCAAGACTTACCCAAGAACTCCATGGTGTTCTCTGTCGTGAGAAAAGTATAAGCTCAATGGATGAAATGGATACCAGCTCTTGGTTTGCTCACTATCCGCAGAGTGGTAAGAAGGTCTTCTTTGGATCCCAGTTGTGATGTCAAAGCTTCAAAAATCCAGAAATAGCAAAATTTAAACCACTAATCAATAAATAGTATTTAGTAAGATTTTAACATAACAGTATGGGAACTAGGAATATTTAAATTAAGAAACTATTCTGAAGTTCAGGGGCATGACCTTACCTTACAGGATGGATTATAAAGAGGAAACTGTTTAACTATTACAACCATTGCTTATTACAACAAGGGTTTCCAGACTAAAGAACAGGGTTGAAATTATTATCTTATACCATTTCTGGAAGATGACTTATGTCTCATGATTATCAGAACCATTTACATGAAGCAAGTTAAGTTTTAAGTTTTAATTTTAATTCTTTTTTTTTTTTTTTTTTGCAGAATATGTGAAATTACGGGTGGCTTACATAGTTTTGTCTACTTACAAAATTTTCAAATCCAGTCTCTGTTTTGTATTTCAACTTAATAGCACCTTGGGCTCCCCATTCTGGACACTGCTCTTGATAAAGCAAATTATCAACCTTTATTGTTTGTGGGCCCTGTTTCTGGGCTCCCAGGGAAGCTATACTTTAACATTTACAAAGGTCAAAATGACTCCACAAAACCTCAAAGCAGGGGTTCTATTTCTGTCCTAAGTACAAATTATACCTCTGCTTCCTTAAAACAAAACAAAGCTGCATTCCAAACGTAAAGATGGTGGGGGGGGGGGAACCTCCCTGGTCCCATAAGGTTAAAGTCATACAGCCTTGCACATACTAAAAACATAAGATAAAGTCTGTAAATTTCTGGAACGCCCTTCATCATAATAATGTGTAACTCTTTCTGTAAAAAAAAACATATATAACTGTGCACCAAACGTTCCCTTTCCCAAGCACTCTCATCTTTATGAAGATCATATATTGGGGCAACTGTCCTAACTGAAGCTAGGATAAAACTCCTCTTTCTCTTTAAAAAGTTTGTTCCTTTTTCATGGATGCTCTCAAGAACAAAACGCTTTTACAGCACGTGAAACAGTAGGTAGGGAATAAAAAAGAAATGCATGCAAACACACGCACACACTCACGCACATTCTTGGGGTTCTTTGCTCTCCCAGCAGCTTCGAAGGGTCTGGAATCCATACCAGATCGGCAGTGCTTGTTTCTGGAAGCTCTTCCGTGAAGAAAAATCTTAAGGTAACGCTGTCTCTTTCTAACCCAGTCCAACTGCCAGGACCCTGCCACGGGGGAGCTGGCCCCTTCACACAAGTCCCTCCATCTGGGGATGTTCTCTCCTTTAAACACCACGCAGGACGCCAGCGACCAAGGCCAGGGCCTAGTCTGGGTGAGTGGAGTTTCCTAAGTATCAAACAGTACGCAGCTGGAGCCAACCAGAGTGCGCTGTGTAACTCTGGGGATGTGGATGAAGTAAGTGAGGGTCCTGATGGAGGGGCAGAGGGAGTGTGGGCTGGCATCCACTGAGCATTAGAAGCGGCTCACAGGACGGTGGAATCAGCCTCCAGGACTGCAGCCACGAGCACTCTTCCTGCAGAAAACCCGATATCGCGAGATCACAGATCACGGGATCTTTACGCGTGCTGCACGCAAGGAAACCCTGGGATAAGAAACACTGAGATACGAGGCTTCGGAGGCCCCTGTTCCCGGACTCTCCATAAGTGGTAAGGCTCAAGCCACCCATCATGCAAAATCCAATCCTCTAGGATGCCTAGCTTACCACATTCACAGTCACAGTGCAGCAGCGCCTACTCCCAGGGCCCTAGAAAGTGACTGTCCAAAGGCTGTGCATGGTCCGTCGTGCCACCGCAGGCCAGAAGCGGAGAGTATACTACGCATGCTCAGGCTGCATCTTAGCCTCTCCATGGGCCTCTCTTTCCCTGCTTGTGCGCATGCACTCTATCTCAAATAAATAAAATCTTAAAAAAGAATACAATTATTAGGAATAAATTTAACAAAAGATATGCAAAGCTTGTACTCTGGAAACTACAAACCACTATTGGAATAAATAAGAGCAAAATAAATGGAAATATATCCCATATTTATGACTTGGGAGACTTGATATTGTCAAATGACAATACTACACATGTTGATCTTCAGATACAATTCAGCACCTATCGAAATCCCAGCTGGCTTTTTTTGAAGAAATTGACACTCATTCCTAAAATTTGTGTGGAAACTGAAGGGACCCAGAAGAGCCAAATCAAACAAAATATGTTTTAAAGGAAGGACAAATCTGGAGGACTCATACCTCCCAGTTTTAAAACTTACTATAAATCCACAGTAATAAATAAATAAATAAATCCACAGGAATCAAGACAATACAGTACTGGCATACCATAGATAAATAGCTCAAAGGAATCAAACTGAACCCAAAAGCAAAACCATATATTATGGAGAATTCACTTTTGAAAAGTGTGCCAAGACCACAAATGGGGAAAGAATAGACTTCAACAGATGGCACTGGGGCAACTGTAAATGCACATGCAAAAAAAAAAAAAAAAAAAAAGTTTTGCATTCCTACTTCATACTGTATTTAAAAATAAAATCAAAATTGATCAAAGACCTAAAGACAACATCTTTTTAAAACTATAAAATACACATTTGATAAATCTTTATGACCTAGGATTTGAAAATGTCTTCTTAGATATGACACAAAAACTAGAAGTTAACAGATTAAAAATATATGTAAGTTAGACTTTATAAAAATTAAAAACCTTTTTATTCAAAGGACATTATCAAGGAAGTAAAAGGACAATCCACAGAACTGGAGAAAACATTTGTAAATTATATATCTGACAATGGTCTAGTATCCAGAATACGTAAAGAAAACTCTACTCAATAATGAAATGACAAATAACCCAATTTGAAAATGGGCAAAACGGGTGGACAGACATTTCTCTAAAGAAGATATGCAAGTGGCCAATTAGCACATGAAAATATGTTCAACATCATTAGTCATCAGGGAACTACAAATCAAAACCACATTTTACTCCCACTAAGATGCACTTCACACCCACTAGGATAGCTAGTGATGTGGGCATGGGTGTGGAGAAATTGGAACCCTCATGCACTGCTAGTGGGAATGTAATGGTGCAGCTACTTTGGAAAACAGTCTGGCAGTTTCTCTAAAGTTAAACATAAAGTTACCACATGGCTCAGCAATTCCACTCCTAGATGTGTCCCCAAAAGAAATGTAAACAGATGCCCACACAAAAGCTTGTAACACAAATGTTCATAGCAGCATTATATATAGTAACCAGTATGTAAAAACAAGCCAAATATCCATCAACAGATGAATGGGGAAAAATTAAGTTTATACAATGCTATATTTTTTAGCCACAAAAAGGAATGAAATAGTAAGTGAAAAAAATCAATCACAAAAGACTATATATTATACCATTATATGTCTATTAAATGTCTAGAAAAGACAAATCTATAGAGACAGATTAGCGGCTGCCTAGGCAGATGTGGTGAGGGTATTAAGGAACTGACAAATAAATATACTCTTTTTGGAATATTCAGAAAATATTCTAAAATTGTGATGATTGCACAACTCTGTGACTATTCTAAAATCCACTGATTTATGCAGTTTAAGTGGGTGCCTTGCATAGCAGTTGAATTATATTTCAATAAAGCAATTAAAATATAACAGACTTTCTGCTCTCAAGAGCTGCTTTTTCCTGAGTATATCCTTTGCCAATAAATTGATTATCAAACACATTGGCTGGATAAGATGCTTAAATGAAAATACTGTTAAATGAATATGTTCCAATTCCAAAAATGAAAAGCAGAGTAAGGCAAGGGAGTGTGAAAGGAGTTAATAACTTAATAAAGGATATTCACTGAGGACTCTTTTGTAAAGGTAACATTTCTATTCTACTACACAATTTTACCTATCATATAAAATTTTTAAGAATTTTACTTAAAATTCACATAATACTAACGTGAATATGGGCTCAAACAGCATCTTTGACTCTTCAGTGACTAAATGGAACTTAAGGCTAAGGAGCTGGATCTTGTACTATCTTATCCATTGGCTTAGTTGTTTACCCTCAGTCATAGGTCCTGACTGGTTACAAGTACAGCTAAAATGGATGAAAATGAAGTTCAGTGTTAAGAATTGCCAAGCAAAAAGCTTACCTCACTGATCCTATAGCCCCCTTCATAGGGTGCTGTGTATCTTCAAGTTATATTTAGTTCACCCCTTTCCTTCACTAACATTCCTTCCAAACTACAGCTGTGTTGGTGATTGAAGACTTTACTTCATGATCAATGCTGATACTGTCTTCAAAATTTCAGGAGATTTGTAATTGGTGAAATAAGAGGATGATGACCACGGAAGAAAGGGACAATTGGAGCATATGACTAGGTAACAATTTTTTTTTTTTTTTTTTTTTTTTTTTTTTTGTGCTCGGTGTCTCTAGCAGAAAAATGATAATGTGTTATTTCCCATGCAAAGTTAGGTTACATCAGTTCTAGAAAGCTCAATTCCTTGTCTTTTATATCTGGAGCTTATATTACTATTCCCACAGAATTTACATTTGAAAATCTGTGTTTTCCCTATTAAGGAGTTGTTTACAAACATTGGTATTTCTTGCTTTGGAACCAGAATTAGCATCAGTAAGGCAATGTCTTCACCTTGAGTGAGAAAAAAGAATCAGTGCAGAAATCTCTGAATAATATCTCTGCCTCCATTTTTTACCTTTCTAGGGATCCACATCTCTCTTAAATCCTTTTGTGGAGTAAAATAGTTCCAATGCTATTCTGTAAACATGAATTTACTGGACAAATTCCATCCAATGAAATCATTTTCTTGGAGTGGTTGCTTGATGGATTTCATTTCCATTTTCATTTTTTTCCCTTTTTATTTTTAGCAAATGCTTAGCGTTCTTTCCAGAAAATACCACCTATATTTTTTTTAAAGATCCAATGGAAAGGCCTAATTTATGGTACAAATGGTAACTGTATTACGAATTATTTCAATCTATCTCACAAGGAAAAAAGACTGTGTTCCTTATTTCAAATTGTAAATAAATGAAATAATAAAAATGCTCACAGTAAATGTAGATTATTTTATTACAAATTCATCTTGGTACTGGGTAACTGTTGATTATTAATATGCCTCTGATGAAAATGAAGAACACAATTTCTAAAAAAAAAAATCTGTTTCTTCTCACACACACAGTAAGTAATGCACTAAAAATGGTTTTTGAAATACTGTCAGTTGCTGAAGACATATTTAATGTATGTTCTCTAAGGAAAGGCCATTCCATTTGCAGCCTGATAGTCTGCAATGATGTTGGAAGAAACATCCACACCCACACAATATCGTGATTCAGTACAATAAGACTTTTATTGTTTTTAAGGTTTATTTATTTATTTTAGAGAGAGAGCATGTGAGAGCAAGTGGGAGGAGGGGCAGAGGGAGAGATTCTTCAAGCACACACCACACTGAGCCCAGAGCCCACCCCAGGGCTCCATCTCAGGACCCATGAGATCATAACCTGAACAGAAACCAAGAGTTAGACACTTAACCAACTGAGCCATCCAGGAACCCCTAGTACAATAAATCTTTTAGTTGTATTCTACAGGTGGTGAAGTGGGACTGAGAGAAGGGAGACTTGCTGCCAGACTCACTGAGGGAGAGGTGAGTTATGACATTCATTTCCTGAGAGTAGCATTGGAGGAATGAGGGCTGGGTGATAAGGGAAGCATTGTTGAGATCCAGGATAGATAGAGGTTGAGAACCTCGAAGAGATGTGGACTCTATAAGGGGATATTCTTTGTAACACTAATGTATGTCCTCAAGGAGTTGTAGAATGGGAATGTTTGCCTAGATAAAGGTGGCAGTGATCACATGGGAAGGGGGTGGAGTTTTCTAAACCAGAAAATAAATTAATTGCTTTTGGTTGAAGGTATTCATAAGTATGTTGGTATATTCAAGGGAAACTGTGTAGAAATATTTAAATGAGTTAAGCAGTACAAAATACAGAGTTAGCATTAAAACTCATAACTGAAAGGGATCGATGGATGCTAAATGTCATGTTCAGATACAACCTTTATTGTTCATTTAGAATCAGCTTAAATGCTTCAATGTACAAAGGCATGCTAATATTCTGTAACTTATACTTAATTACCCCAAAAATGAGAGAAAAGAGACCAGATAAATAAAATCAATCTAACAATTAATTTAAATCAGGTCTTTGAAAAAAATGCTTAAGAAACAGAAAGTTGAAATAATAAACCACATCTTTTTAATACTTCAGTCTTCTAGACTGCATTAATTAATGGAATGGAGACATTTTAAGAGTAACATAAACTAAATATGGGAAACCCATTTAGCATAATTATGCTGAAAAAGTGCTATATATTGTTCTAAAAAAAATACTCTTCTGTTTAATATTTTCACCACGACCCTGTGAAATCATCTGAAAAGATTATCTTTTTTATTCCCATACTTAGATATAAGGAAACTGGGGCACCTGGGGGCTCAGCCAGTTAAGTGTCTGCTTTCAGCTCAGGTCATGGTCCCAGGATCTTGGGATCAAACCCAAGTCAGCCTCCCTATTGAGCAGGTAATCTGCTTCTCCCTCTACCCCACTCCCTGTTATGGTTGCTCTCTCTCTCTCTCAAATAAATAAATAAAATCTTAACAACAACAACAACAACAAAAGGATAAGAAAACTGAGAAATACAGAGTTTAACTGAGTTCCTCAAGATCACAAAATTAATATACGACAAAACTTGCACTAAAAATTTGCTATGCTGATTTCATTGTACTTTATTTCCACTAAAATGTAAGAAAATACAATGTGGTCATTTAGCATCAGTCCTGGTTTGGAGGTAGGAGAATTATGCATACTAAATTGTTATAGCTCATATTCAAAAACTGAATCTCTTCAACAGCTCTCAAGATTCAACAAAACACACCAGACTCTTATTACTATCTCCAATCCTAGCCTCTGTGGGAATTTATAAAAACAATTATTTCAATGACTGATTTTGGTTAATGTTGGCAACACCAGCCAATGTTGAAGAATAGATGCCTGATTATTTTTTTTATTTTAATTTTTACTGTAGAAGATATTAAGATAGGAAAAATTTACTATTTCTTTCTACTTTTTCCTTTTACTTTTCCCTGGGTCTTTCCTGATTCTCACTTCTACTTACTTTGAATTTATTCATCTGCTATAAACATTGCTCAAATGCCAACCAATAAAGTTAATTGGTTGAAGATGAAAATTTTATCACTGTCACTGATATTTAAGTTTTCCTATGGATTTTCTAAAAACCAAAAGATGGTAAAATGACAAGCCCATTAGTTGAAAATTTTAAACAAGAGTTCTGTTCTGTGCCCTTCATACTAGTCCAATTAGACAGCCTTCCACGTTCCCAGTAAGGCTTTCTTCCCAGAAGAGAGCTGCCACCTCTTCTGCAAATTAAAATATTCAGCCATCAATAATGGTTTTGAATAGCCATTCTGTTTCTTTTATTTATTTATTTAGTTAGTTATTTAGTTATTTATCTATTTATTTATTTTTTACTTTAAAGCATATAGCGACATCTCATATATTTACCATTTTTACTATTTTTTTTAAGATTTTATTTATTTATTTGACAGAGAGAGATCACAAGTGGGCAGAGAGGCAGGCAGAGAGAGAGAAGGAAGCAGGCTCCCTGCCGAGCAGAGAGAGAGAGCCCGATTCGGGGCTCCATGCAGGACTCAATGTAGGGCTCGATGCAGGGCTCGATCCCAGGACCCTGAGATCATGACCTGAGCTGAAGACAGAGTCTTTAACTCACTGAGCCACCCAGGTGCCCCATATATTTCCTATGTTAATTCAACTTGGGAAAATATGCTAAGAACTGGAAATGGGTATATAAATGACATGTTAAATTTTCATCAGCAAGTCAGTGAAGTGTTTTCCTATTTGACACATCATAGTGTGTAATGAAACATAATGGTAAGAAACTACTAAGATGAAAGGAATCATATGTGGCCTTCTCAGAATATGAAAAAAAGAAGTCTGCTTTACAATATATGAATCACAGCTAAAAGAGGAGATACGTCTGGGATTGTTTTAAATAGAAGCATTCGCGTGGACTTTTATACCTTTGAGACTATTGATTTTTAAGTATGTATTCTTACATATTCTGGATTAAAGTCCCATTTTCAATATTTCATTATGGAACAAAAAATAGGTAGTTTCCTGATAAGAAGTTGAATTCTATTTAAACAATGATTTTGAGCAATTATTACTGAAAATTACAACAAATCTCTATTTTACCAGAAACTTTTTTTAATATATTATTTAATTTCCAAAAGTGTAGGCCTCTTACTACAGTTATCCTCACTTTCCAAATGAAGAAACTGAGGCTTTAAAGAAATTACATGATTTGCTGTAGATATACATGAGTAACTTACTGAGCTCGGGTTCAGCGTGCCTCTGTTTGTCTCCAGAAACCACACTCCCCACTTCAAATAATTAACTGTGTGAGTTCCTTAAAATTTATTGCAAATAGTAGGAAGTCAAATTGCCACAAGAGTGATACAACATATCTTTTGTTTTTTGTTTGTGAGGTGTCAGCAGAGAGAAATACTTTGTATCCTTATAGAGGATGTGGCACTTCAAGTGTGGGTTGAAGGATCCTATAATGTAGATTGGGAAAGGACCGTGTAAAAGAAATAGATAAGCACCCTGGAAGAGTGAGCTGGTGGCATGGCTTCAGATCAGGGGCATTCTGCCCTGATCTAAATCAGCCTGTTTCATATTTGCAGACTGATAAAATCAATGGAGTTTTCAAAGCCTGAATTATAAATTGTCAGTTTCATAATCCTGAATATCAAGATGGAGGCTCTTTCAGACCCAAAACACTTTCATTTCAGCAATAAATAGATAATACAATGCTCTTTAATCAATATTTTGCCTGAGCACCAGCAGTATTTATCCTCCCTGGAGTCAAGAAAGGCAGGTTCTTAAGTATTGGGTCCTGGGTAGGCACTGACTTTGCCACTTGACTCTGCATTCAGAGTAGTGGTACAGATCCTTTGTATCATAGTATCATGTCAAACTAAGAGCTCTATTGACCTCTCCTAGTTTTGGGCTCAGCTTTTGAACATGAAAGTATAGGGATTCTGGAAGATACCAGAATATATTGCCCAGAATCATAGTGTCTTAAAAGGGATATCTAAGGCTCTTCGAAAAGTGATTACCCATGCCAGCCATATTCTAGCCAATCCTAGAGCCTGAAAGCAGTTTTCTACCATTTTATCTTTTACATTTATATATTGAAGTTTGACTTCATACACTGTTCTTATTGTTTTTTAAGTCTAATTAGCTTTCTATTTGTATTATATATGTGGTTAGTTTTTTTTGTTTGTTTGTTTTTTGTGGTTAGTTTTTTAATGTTTAATTTTAGGCCCTAAACAATTAATAAATACCTAGATTTTTGTTTGTGTCCTCTTCTTGCTGTTGTTGCTATTGTTAATTTAGTTATTTTATTTTCACCAAATAATGTTTTTGAAACAGGAAGTTAAGTTGAACAGGTTATATAAGGCTGTCGCATATATTAAGTAGGCCCCATAAATAAGTTTTGTGTGTAAGCTGGACATTTCCACGAGAAACTTTGAGAGCACCAGAATAATAAAAATAGCTATAATATTAATAATAATTACAATAATAAAATTTATTTGGTATTTATTAAATTCCAAGTTTTATGGCAAATTAATTTTATAATTTCATTTAATTTCATCAAAAAATCCATTGAACTGGGGCACCTGGGTGGCTCAATCGTTAAGCGTCTGCCTTCGGCTCAGGTCATGATCCCAGGGTCCTGGAATTGAGCCCCACATTGGGCTCCCCTGCTCAGCAGGAAGCCTGCTTCTCCCTCTCCCACTCCCCGTACTTATATTCCCTCTCTCGCTGTCTCTCTCTCTGTCAAATAAATAAATAAAATCTTTTTAAAAAATCCATTGAACTATGTATTGCCATTACTTTCATTTTTACAGTACTGACCAATTGGCCTTAACATTCTCCTCAGATTGATTAAGACTTAAGCAGTCTTCTTCCTGACTCTAGGCCTCTGACCTCCTTTTCTTGGAGCATTTAGTTTAGAAAGCTTAAAATTAAAAATTCTCTCTCTGCCCCTTTAAGTTGTAAATCTTTTTAAAATAGCCTCTTGACAGTTTAAAACCCAGGAATGTCTCTTTCAAGGACCTGGGAGCCATCCCTTTGAAATGTGACCACCAGGGAAGATAATGTCCAGATCCTCCAGTGTCTGAAGTGGAGTAGGAAACTATGGCACTAAGTAGCAAACAGATAGCTTAACTACAGAGAAAAACACTTAAATTTAGGAATAGCTCAATCCCACTGATCCTCCCTGCTTAGGTCCTCCAGCACTTTCCACTAGCCTCCCAACACTTAAAAACACTCCAGTCCTAAAAAAACAAAATAAAACAAAACAAAAAAACAAACAAACAAAAACAACACTCCAGTCCTTTGTTTCAGCAGATTTGAGTTCAGGCTGAATTCTATTCTCTCTGCTCCGTTGCAATGACCTTCAATAAAGTCCTCATTCCCTGTTTAATGTTGTCCATCATCATTTTTGGGACAAAAGAAGTAGAATTATACTGAGAAAAACCAACTAACTTGTACAAAGCAACACAAGTAGAAAGTGAAGGAGTCCAGGTTCAAACATAGTCTTTTTGAGTACTGAAAATTCTGCCATTTCAGCTTTTTTTTTTTTTTTAAGTAGAAGTCACATACATATTCTTAGAAGTTTGTGGCTTTTCCATTAGTAATAATAACAACAATACTAATGATTAATTAATTGCAAGAATAATGCTATTAAAAATAAAACGCTAAACAGAGTATTCTCCTGGATGACCACTTGATTAGAGATATCTATGGTCCTACTGCTTTACCTTTTTTTTTTTTAAATTACTATTATCAAGTTGTGGGAATAATCAGGAAAGAAAAGAGGCATAATTAACATGTACTTAACATGTAAACAATGCATTCGCATCAAAAGAAGATGAAAGGATAACCTGGTATGCAGTATGACCTGCAGTTTTCCAGTAACCTATAGAAGAAAACAGTGGAAGAAGCAAGCATCACACAGCACAAACTTAGGGCTTGTCAAACTTAAAAAAAAAAAAAATCAATGCAATCTAAGTGATATTAACACACTGGAAGAAGAAAATTAATGTTGCTAATGTCAAATTATTAGTTCCATAGTACTATTTGAATATAATTAAAATGAGGATATATGTAAATAAGAGCTAAAATAATAAAGAACTTAAATTTGTATTTGTGTGTATTTAAACAAGATTTGATTGAAATAAAATTTGGGTCAAACTGGCCATTTTCAATTTTAAAGAAACAGTGCATTTACTCAAGCTTGAAAAATATTACACTAAGGAACACAGGAAAAAGCAAGTCCTACCTTGGAAGATCAAACATAGGAGGATTAGCATGTTGGTAATCTCTGCTTCACAGATCTGTAAAAAAAAAAAAATACTGCAGGGTTTATAAAATATTTCTAAAGATCAATTTGATGGGAAGAAAGAAAGAAATTAAAGAAGGAAGGAATGAAGGAAAGAACAAACAGATGAATCAAGGAAGGATATGATTATAGGTGATTTCACTAGTCCTGACATATTGAATTATTCCCTTACCAAATTTCTAATTTTTCACTTGCATACTTTATTTTTTTTTAAAGATTTTATTTATTTATTTGGCAGAGAGACAGCAAGAGAGAGAACACAAGCAGGGGGAGCAGGAAAGGGAGAAGCAGGCTTCCCGCTGAGCAGGGGAGCCCAATGTGGGGCTCAATCCCAGGACCCTGGGATCATGACCTGAGCCGAAGGGAGACACTTAACGACCGAGCCACTCAAGTGCCCCATCACTTGCATACTTTAACCATTTTATGAAGAACTAATTCAGATTGCTGTGGATGAATGAGATATGAAAATAACATAAGATTTATTCTATCCACTGAAATAAATATGGAAATGAAGGGAAGGAAGCATAATAGGAATAATTCTAATACAGATGCACCAAAAACAAAGAAAACAAACAAAACTAATTTCTATTTTCTCCTTTATATATTAGTGCACAGACTTTCATCCAGTCCCCTAAAACACAGTTTATGGTGGATGATTACTTGGTCTGAGTTTTTACATGTGAATAATTGTCACATGATATAAATTCATTTTTTGATTCGTTGGTTGTCTTCCAAATATAAAGATTACTAGATCAAACATAATTTTTAGCAGTTTATTTACATGCTATAAAATACCATAAGCACACACACACAGCTATATATATATGATGTCTAAATGCATCCCCCCTCCATTGAATTTATTAGCAGTACAGCTGGTTTTATATCTTATAATTGCACCGGCAGTCATTATTTAGAGCATAGAGTCATTATTTAGAAACATTAGCAAAGATTAGGAGCCGTCTATCTCCAATGACTGCTCCCAAGACAAGCTCCAAACTCCAAGAGATAAAGTACAGCAGAACCACAGAGTGAAAAAGGAGTATTTTCAACTGAGCGCTGTACTCTCACCAAAAATTGCACTGGGTGGAGAATAAGAGTATATAAAATATCATTTATTCATATCAATGGTAGGGTATTAATAATCTAACAATTCCTGTTTTTAATATTGATCTGATTTGTTTCTTAAAACACTTAAACGCTTTTTAGTATATTATGTTAAAAATTAAAGTCCATAAAAACAGAACACTACCACTTTATTTTTATGAGCAAATGCCTGTCAGCAGTTGCTTGTGCTTCCTTTCAGTCACAGTAACAGTCACTTACATATAAATATGTACATTCACACATTTTGACTAGGTTTGTTTTTATTTTGTACATTAGCAGGATTATGACTATAATCACTGGTCTGTGGCTTATTCTTTGTGGTTAGCATTATACCCGTGAAATTTTCCTCAGCGCATTCTCATTTAATGGCTTCAAATTTTAAAATATAGCTCTGTAATGGCCTCTTTTATTTTATTCTATTGTGGCTATATTTCTAGTAGCATAGCCTTTAAAATATGAGCATTGTTTTTGTTTGTTTTTAATTAACTTCGAGCATTTCTTTCTAAACTAAAGCTGCATTTTTCTTTTTAAGTACAGTTGACCCCTGGAAAATACGAGGGTTGGGAGCACCAATACCCACAAAATCAAAAATCCATGTACCACTTTTGATTCCTCAAAAAAATAACGAATAGCCTACTGTTAACAGGAAGCCTTACAGATACCATAAACCATTAACACATATTTTGTGTGTTATATGTGTTATATACTGTATTCTTACAATAAAGTAGGCCAGAGAAATGAAAATGTTGTTAAGAAAATATAAGAGGGGGGGCACCTGGGTGGCTCATGTTAAGCATCCCCCTCTTCATCTCCTCTCAAGTCATGGTCTGGGGGTCATGGAATTGAGCCCTGTGTCCGGCTCTGTGCTCAGCACAGAGTCTGCTTGGGAGTCTTTCTTCCCCTCTCTCTGCCCCTCCCCCTGCTTGTACTCTTGCTCTCCCTCTCTCTCTCTAAGTAAATAAATCAAACCTTAAGGGGCGCCTGGGTGGCTCAGTGGGTTAAAGTCTCTGCCTTCAGCTCAGGTCATGATCTTGGGGTCCTGGGATCAAGCCCCGCATTGGGCTCTCTGCTCAGCACGGAGCCTGCTTCCCCCTCTCCCTCTGCCTGCTTCTCTGCCTACTTGTGATCTCTCTCTCTCTCTCAAATACATAAACAAACAAACAAATAAATAAATAAAAAGAAAATCATAAGAAGAAATACATTTACAGTACTGTACTATACAGTAATCCATGTGTAAGTGGACCCAAGCAGTTCAAACCCATGCTCTTCAGGGTCCATTATGCTTTTTAATGTTGTAGTCTTTTTGTTATTATTAATTTTAAATATTGTTAAATCTATTAATACTTAGAACATTGAGAGTACAATAATTTATTAATGACTGTGAAAAACACATTCCTTAAAATTTTCACCCTTGCCATAAACTTCACTTTGCCTTATTATTCCTCAAAAATAATACAGAACTTTATTTAACAATACTTTATTCAAAACTTTTTCAATAATGTTCATTTTTTTTAGCTTTATAGGTTGTTTTCAATACCATTATTCCTTCCTAAGAGAGTATTTAGAAGTTTACCATCTTTTATAATGCTTCGATAAAGGTAAAAGAGTAACTTTTTTCCTTGAATAGTTAAAGAATACAACCATAATAATATTCTGATCTGAGTTGGGCACACATTTTGCTGTCACATTTTGATAACTTTCTCATCCGATGCCACTATTGGTCCTCCAGGTATTTGCTCTTTAAGCTCTTCATAGCAGTCAACTGTATAATAGAGAATTATAAGCCTGGCTTTAGTTCTCTGCATCACCCTCTCGTAACCAGAGATTTTTTTCATGTTTTTCACAGTGCTAAGGGAACAACGTGTTGACTAAGAATATTATGGCTTACAGTTTTTTGTTTTTGTTTTTTTTAATTCACATATAAAGGTAAAAGACTGAGAGTTTGAATATGGGAATGGTGAGGATTCTTAATTATAATATCCATGAGGCATCCTGGGGAAAATAAAGCAAACTTGATGTTGAAATTCTAATATCAATGGCTGAGAAATGGATAAAAAAGCCAGATAAAAAGGACTTGTGATAAGCACTGAATTCGAAATCTCAATATAATTAACAAATTTGGGTGTCTGGAACATTTGAGAAGAAATGTAAATTTGTTAATTTCCTTATTTTTCTAGTGATTCTTAAATTTACTTTATATTGGTAATTAAGATTTTAAATATATTAATCTAAGTTACAAAGGGAGAAATAAGAAAACATAAATGAACTGATTGTTAGAAAAATGAAAGAGTAGTGATAAGAGAAGTAATTGTTTTCCTTTCTCATAATGCACTGAAGGGACAGGGACACATCTTTGCTTCTCCTTGTTCCCATATTCAGGTAAGGAAACTAACTGAGTTAATATCCATGCAAATAGCAAGTGCAGTTTTACTATTAAAACTCAAGTCTTCCCTAATTTCCTGTTCATGTTCTAAAGCCCTCAAATCTCTGTTTTAGGAGTTTCCACATTACATAGTTTACCCAATAAATCAATGTTCCCCATTCTCTATAGAACATTTATGAGAGTCTAATCACTGATTCATAATTATAATCAAGGTAAATTAAGTCAAACTAACCTGAATCATATGGTGTTTAATATGCTTGGAAAATTAAAATAATCAATGACATTGAAGCAATAACAATACAACAGCATAGAAAATATCTGACTACATTTCTACTTACTGAATTCTTTAAAGTAAATGGATTGAGAAGTACATTATCGTTACTTGAGGTGATAGGTTCTGAATTTATGTGGTGTATTTTCCATGTTCTCAAACAACTTTCATACTTAGAATCTCCAAGTCAAATAGCAATTGTAGGCAGAAAAAACCTAGACTCTTTAGCTTCCTTACTCTGATTTTAGACTCTTTCCATTTTTTTTTTCCCCAAAATTAGTAAGCTGATGATCACCCTCTTGTTAATGAGTCTGATTTAGGCTGTGTTGACAAAGACTTATTAGTTGTTATTGACAAAGGGGCTCTTCCTTGGGAGTCTAAATTATCTCCCACTATGGCAGGAAAAAAAAAACAATCATAATAATCCATTCATCTATTCCAACAATCAGTCAAACATTTTGCATCATAGAGACAGAGCCAACCTCATCCTGATGTTAGGATCATTCTAACTTTATATGTATACTAATACCCTTTATATCATTCTTCCCTGACTCTTGCTAATCTGATCTGGATGTACTAACATTCATGGTGACTCTTCTGCTGCTGGTATTTTAAACTATTTTAAACTGAAAAGCGAAAGTTAAAATACTTAAAAAAAAAACTGTTTAAAGGAGGAATTAAACTCATTTTCTCCACAATATTACCTAATATGCCAAAAGAATTCTAATGCAAAAAAAAAAAAATGTTTCAAAGTAAATCAGAAAACTACATAGACATGAGATGAGGCTTGTTAAAACTATATACTATTAGCCTATACCCAAAACAAATAAGTGAAAAGGATCTAAGAATATTTGTTTCTTATCATCCAGGTATAGCCCATCTCTCCACACATGTTAGATTCAAGTCACTCAGTTCAGAAATGAAATAGCACACTATTCTCAGCTTCTTCATACTTGTTTTTGCACTTTTCTGGGATTCTCCATGGCTTTTTACAAAGAATGTCTCCCTAGATCTTGAAACTAGAATTATAGAATGGCATGTCAATCCTGGTCTATCTTCTCAGCAAAGTGGAAGGGTTGATTCCACCTTTCCCTCTGCTCTTTTCAACTCCTTGGACCTTAAGCACGAGTTAAAACAATTAAGTGGGATAAGAGCCACCAGCTCCCCAATTTCCACTGAAAACAGATGTAAACATCTGAAAGGGATTTGAGCAGTATGAGAGAACAGCTGCTTCAGACACGAAAGTGTGGTGATACCTGAATGGCCGGCCCCTTGCATGGATGAGCAGTTCAAGGGAGGCCAGCATCCAGGGAAAAGAAAATAAAAGTTGCTTTCTATTATCAGGAGAAGGGGGCATTCTGAAAGGTTAATAATTACTAGTGGCCAGTGCCAGGCAAGGAATTTGTGCGATCAGGTGCAAAATAAAAATGCCAGGACCCTTTTTCTAAATGAAAGAAAACAAGTACTTTCTTTCTTGACCTTTCCTGATGTTTTGTATTTGCTATTTAATTCTTGCACACCCTTAGGCACAGGGATATTCGTACCAAGTGCAGACCCTCACAGGCACACCAGGTCCTACCCTCTGGATAAGTGGGTGCTCAGAAAGTGCACTGACACTATCTGCACTGTGTCCAAGGACCCACCTGTGCAGGGAGCTGTGCCTGGTGTTGGGTAAAGCCAGGAAGCAGGCAGGTGAGAATCGACTGTCCCTTTGGACTAAATTAAAGGATGAAATTATGAATAATTACAAGCCAACAGTCACAAAGCATCGAACCCAGAGCATGGTCCTTCCTTTGTGACACTGGTCTCATTTCATGAAACCAACCCTGCTGATAATATTTATTAGCAAATATGTAATTCCAAACAATGTACATTTTCTACCAGCATAACTTAATTTATACTTGTTTGTACTTATTGTAGCAGTTTATACTTGTTTGATATTTCTGTTCTCATGAAATGGCCCATGTATCCATCCTTTGAGCATGGCTTATCTGACACTCAATTTGTCCTAATTAAGTTCTAGAAATACTCTGGACATAATCTGCTTACAAACTCTATAGTTGAGTATATACAGATACAATATATATGCGGATAATGCTATTTAAATATTCTTACATATGCATGAATACACATTTATGTTATTTATTTTAATGTATATATTTATATCAATTGCATATATCCCTATAAAATATAGAGGCATATACACACACACAGATCCACATACTATGTAATTTTATCACTTGTGCCACATACTATGTAATTTTATCACTTGTGTTTTGTATGTTTATTTCTACTATGATACTCCCTTTAAATGTTTTGTTATATTTTTAAATACTATCTCTTTCTATATGCCATCTTTAAGAAAATAATGTTTTGCAGTGAAAATATTGCCTCAGAAACTTTTCTATATAAACCAACCACCTTTCTTCCATGTTTTCCTTAGTATCTTATTTAAATGCCAACTCTCCCCCCACCCTCAATTATGTCTCCCCCTCTTCCTCCTTTATGGTGAAGTTAAGATCTTCTTTTGCACTATATGCCTCTCCCAACACCAAAATGATGAATGAATCTTCAATAACTAAAGGTTTCTTGCCCACTCTGAGTGGGTTTTGAGGCATGGTATAATAATTCCCCTCTATATCCAAATAGTAGTAAAACAGCCTTAGCACCTGAGGTCAAGCTCAAGAAAAACTTGTAAAAGTGAATAAATCATTTCAGTATTCACAGTGCTTAACCAGGCATCCTATCTCCATTTCCTTCTTTTCATTTCTTGGAGTTAGTTCATTAAATAGAGCTGTAAAATCTATTGATCTAATTCTTGCAAGATACTTATATTAGTCAATTAATTCAGAATGGAAAGTCATTTATTAATTGATTCGTTCATTTAGTGTTTTATTCTCTTTATCTCTACCATATGTCACTGGAGTATTTTATGGAAATACATACTTTTCCTCCTATTATTTTATTCTTCTCACATTTTGAAGACACACTGAGACATCTGCTCCCAGCCTTCTTTTAGCCAAAATTTCTCATTCCTGCCTTGATTTCCTTATCTCCTCTCAGCAACTTGCTTCTTTTTGCAAGGCTGCCAGACATAAATTTTCAGCTTCCTATTTGTTTATTTTAAATATGGAAAATTAATTGAAAATATCATTCTTATTATACTAATTGCCAAATAATTTAAGTTAATTTAACCGATGTGTAAAATGGCAATAACACTTAAATGTGCAACCTGGCAGTTTAACAAGTCTTGCAGAGATTGATTATATATAGCCCTTCTTAACTGGCCTAGGATAGCACTTTATTTATTTATTTTTTCATGGAACTTGGACTTAGCCACAACTTCTTATTTTAGGAGTATTCTGTTTCTGCTTACAAAATTTCTTAAATCTATAATAAGCCAAATGTATAAGATCTCTCTTGTTATATCAATAATTTCTCTCCCCTGCCATGTCCCATATTACTTTCAGTTCCTCAGCAGGGAATTTTAAAACATTTTATGTTCTTGTCTCCCTTATTCATAACAGGACAACACATACTAGCTTATTCCTCAAACCTTGTTCTGAACTGTCACCAGATCCAGTCACAATTACAAACAAAATGAGTTTCAGATTTGCCCCTTCATAGTATTCCCACTGTACTCAGAGTAGGTCAGACCCTCTTTATTTACCAGTTAGAATAGTTTCCTAAACTTCTAACTTATGTTTGGCTTCCCCCTTCACCTTTTGTAGGGCCATAGTCATTCAGGGCTGGGCAGTCAATACCTCTTCTAAGTCACTGTGCCTGAGGAATTTAAAGACTGCTCTTACCACTGCCTTTCAGAGTCTCCACAGTGATCACACAAATACTTTATCATTCCTGTCCCCCTACAATATTCTCCATGATATTTGTTTGTTTATTCCTTAACAATCTTGATTGTTTGCCAGTGGATGCTCTCCAGCACACCCGTACTTAGGTAATGCTGCCCCTTAAGGAATTTCCTGATTACTGCTTTCACTAACCCTAGCAAGAACCAGGTATGACCAGCTGTTTTATATCAAACATCTCTCTTCTTTGAAGTAATTCTGTTCAGTGTTAGTTTTCTCATTTTCTTAATGATCAATTGACACATAAGGAAGATGGGATCTGCAATCCGTATTTTGGACTCAAAAGTTTATGCTTTTAAAGTTAATGGTTGCATTTGGATATGTCAAGGAAAACATTTATCTTTCTATATGTTAAAGGCGTTTGCATAGCTTTCATTTTAGGTATATTTACTTTCAAATTTGTTCATCAGTGGCTTATTTGTTGGTTCTAGATGATGCTCATGTGGTCGTTATATATAGACTTCTCCTTCCAAACTTTTGGAGGACTTCCAGGATAATATTTGTCCTGGAGCCTGTATCCTGTTTTTAACCCTCCATTTCACCTAGAACATGATCTTCACTTAAGTACCTGCAATTCTTCACATACAATCAGTGGCATTTCTCATCCTTCCAGATAAGGAAGTGGCATTTCTTAAAATAAGAAAAAATAAAAATAAAAAATAAAGTGGCACTTCACATAACAATCAGTGGAAATCAATATGTTGTCTATATCCCTGAAGATTTTCGGGTTTTTTTCTAGAAACAAATTCTCCAACACTGTCACATTCTACCATGATGACTTTGCCTTCACTAGAGATCTGTAGCGATCAGATGATAAGCATACAAGGCATTAGCTCTTCCAGCATACAATGGTGGGTGAGGGTGGGGAAGAGGATAGTCCATCCCATCAGAGCAGAATTTTATCACTAATGCTAAAAGTATTTGATGATAATTAAATAACAAAACCACAACGACAAAAACAAGCCCGTTTTTAGTTTTATTATTGTTTTTAAATTCTTTGACGAGGTATCTCTTCCTTGTCTCTTACCCAAAGTGAAGCTTCACTTACCATCTTCCTCAGTAAGGCTGAGTCAGATTAACTATAATACTTGACTTGTTAAAAATATTTTAATCATTTACTTTTCACCCCGGCAGACTAAGGGAAGGGCAGCTCGATATATGGCACCTGACACTGGACAAATTAAATTGACCATAGTTTATTCATCATATTCACAGCCTGGGGGAGACAGACACTGAATGCTACAGAGGAACACATCAGGCTGTGAGAGGTTCCCCCATTTCCCTTGGGCAGATGTAATTGGCTAGTTTGGATAATTCCACAGGATCACAGGAAACTGAAACCTGCTACGTAGGAGTAATCAAGGACTGTACTTGGTCCCTTTGATAAAGAGTTTATTTGGCTGGAGACCTTATCCATGAGAGCAGAGTGGAGACAGAATTTCTGGTTAGAACATTCAAAGCTCTCTTGATTTTACCAGATATAAATTGAGCTTTAATTTTAGCACTTACATTCAATGAGGTATCAAATGTTTTCTGAAGCTTAAATCCTGGGGAATTTGTGTTCCAGTCAAGCAATATTTGTGTAACAAAAGTTATATCTTCTATTAATGTTATTGTAATTGGAAGTTTATTAATTTATGGGTATTAACCAATTTTTATCAAAACAATGAATATTACAATCATGGTTTCATTTAACTGTTACCTAAAAAATAAGTATCATCTACTTGTAAATTTAAAAATTTAAAAATCCTAACAGGAAAGAAACTGATCACTGTGAGTAACATTGATGAACAGAGCGGTAATCACTACTGCATAAAACAAGATTCCATTTCCCTTATGTGTTTACAAACAACTAGACAATGACAGTAAAACAAAATACTTTAAACCAAGTATGTTGGCTATGTAAGAGCTTTGAAAAAATTACTATGGGATGCTAAATAGAAATGACTTATTCTGCCTCATATGAGAACACAAATCCTTCAAACTGTTTAGGTTTATCTCCCTTAAATATTGGGTAATATTGGAAACCTTATATTTACTTTCTTTGCTTTTGTGATTAAAGGCCAGTGAAGACTAAGGGTCTCCTTTTGCATGTATCACTTCTATCATATTGCCTTATATCTCCTCTGATGCTGACATTTTTTAAATGCAAGGAGGGCATGTTTCACATTTGGACTCCCAATTCCTAACACAGTGACTGCCATTCCCTCCATAAACTTTACAAGTTATGTTTATAAATGATGAATAAATATTTATTAAAAAAGTAAATGGATGAATGAATGGTCCACTCCAATTATTGTGCTGTTACATTATTTTTTTAAAGATGTATCTTAGTAAATGTCTTCTTCATTTCAATATTCAGCAAACCATTTTTTATCATAACACAATATAAAATATATAACACTAAAATAACACAATAACACATGGAGAAAAGACAGCTGAAGTCTAAAGACTGTCTATAAATCTCGCTGCTCTTCTAACTCAGCCCATAGACTTTCAAGGAGGAATGCCAGAGTGGATTGGCTCAGTTATAATCTGAATATATTATTTTCAATTGTGACATAAATTTGTATGAAGACATAATGTCTTCTCTTTGTGAAATACTATATATCAGAGAGTATTTAGGGAGCTCTCATGAAGTGGGTACCAAAGCAATTAAATATGTCTAGAAGCATTTTCCTCTTGTCTTCTCATTCTTCTTTCTTGAAAACTTGCTTCTTACACTCTGGTCTCATAAACTTAATACATCTCAATTACTGTCATTAAATAGTATGCATAACTAAATACAAGTTATGATTTGATTTTCCATACATTTGAGTTTGTTTTTGGCTGTCACTGCATTTATGTAATTTTCCAATGTTATTTTGTTTTCAACCTATATAAGGCAAAAGCAATTCATTCATATACAGACAAAAATCAAAATATGGTAAATTGTATAAAACCAACATACCTCCTGACCTGATTCTCTTTTACCATCTCCATTGACAACTACTGGTAATGGGTTCTCATTTTCTTACTATAAAATTCCTGAATGTGAGAGAATAAGTTTCTATTGTTTTAAGCCACCCACATTATGGTACATATGGCACAGCAGCTGAAACTAATACAGATTTTGGTACTAGCAAATAACATTTTTTTGCAACAAATATATCAAATAGTATAAGTGGTTTGGAAATTGAGTAATCAAAAGAGACAGAGATTTTTGAAATACATGGTATAAAGAGCCTAGATTAAAATTGAAGAGACTGTCGATAAAAATAGAGATGTTAAATGTGATATTAGTGAGGGAAGCAATGGAAATTAGGAGCGTGCTATTGGAAACTGGAGGAATCCTTGTCATGACATAGCAAAGAACTTGGCTGAATTGTGTTCTGTTATGTGGAAAGTAGAACTTGTAAGCAATGGGCACGAAATTACAGGACAGGATCACCTAGAGTTTGCAAAATTCAGGAAAGGATAGCTGATAAGAATATGTCTAGAGGTGTAGAACCCATTCTCTTTGTTTGCAGTAGTTCTACCTAGGGTGATCGTTCAGGAAATGGAGCCATTTTCTTCCCCTCTAGTTGAATTTGCCCAACAAAGAAAATTAGGGGAAACTAAATTAAACATCCTGGAGATAGCATGCAAATAAAATAATCTGTTTCTGTGGAGGCAGAAAAGAAAGGGCTAGACATTTTTATCTTCTTTCTCTGTCACATGAACCCAGAGAGAACATCAATAGCAATGGGACAGAAGTTGTATTGGAAAGAAATATTTGACAATGAATAATAAAAAAAAAGAAGACTTGTAATAACACATACATAAGGTAAAAGATGGCTAAAGGAGAAAATAAAGTACCACTTCACAGGAAAGAAAACTTGCAATAATATTATTGCCATGGAGCAAAATAAAAATTGTGGCCAAATATTTCAGCATGAATTATAAACAAAAGTTCAAGTAAAAATAATGCAATATATGAAATACTGAAGTTCCCCAAAGAGAAAAACAAAATAATGGAAGAGGACTAACATTTAAAGATATTGTTACTTCAAGACTCAGCTAAATTTTGCCTCCTAAAGGATGGCATTCATGATTCCCTTGCTCCCAGGTTTTTAAAGATGCTTTCTCATCATTTGACACATATTTTCTTAATCAAATATGAAATTGTTTAATTACCTATATGTCTCTCTCATTAAACTGCAAAATTATTCTGGGTAGGGGACTATTTTTATTTTTTTAAAAAAAAATTGCATTATTGCTATTGTTGCTCTCATTTTTGCATTCCTAGTGTCCAAGCACATGTAAGAATTTGGTAAAACATCTTCCAAATAACTAATAGATTGGACATATGAATTAATTAAACTAAAATCTCAGAACAGTAATAAACTAACAATATACTAGAGTAATTATGAACATCTGAAATAATGTATGTAAGAGGAAATAATAAAAGGGCTATAGAGTGGAAAATTAATATTCCTCTCCAATTCTGAGGTTCAGTTATTTCCATAAATGTAAGTATTACTCTGCTATGTTGATAGCTTAGAAAAAACATTCTGGCAGTATTTGTATAAAAGTCCTAAAATTGTATCTAAGCAGCAGTAACCAGCATACTTGTTTACTGAAGTTGATGGAATTTAGAAACCTTCTAGGCCAAATCAGCAGCTTGGCAAACCATTAGCCTTGGCTTGTTTGGAAGATATGTGTTCTAAGTTCACCAAAATGTAAACCAGCCACACAACTCATAAATTTTGTGTTAAAAAAAATAATAAATCACGAATCAGCTTGCAGATCAGTAATTTGCACAGTTATTAAAGATTCTTCAGATTTCATTTTAACAAGTGATGTTATGCTATTTGCTCACTGAGTTTGAGTAACTAAAAAGTAATTAGAAAAAAATAAACAATTAGATTAACATGAAAAATCTAGAAGTGGATTTTCAAAATGAGGTAGCCGAAGTATCTGAGAGGATCTTAAAATCAAATACTAAAAGTCATTTGGAACTCCTAACAAACAATCAGAGCTTATCAAAAAATGTCATTACTAACACTTAACTTTTTAATTTCCACCCCAGAACTGAGTTACAGTGGAAGAGATAGATATATTATCCCTTCTTAAAATATATCTGCATCTGTAATATTCCTGAAATAAGTAAGTCATATAATTTAACCATGCCTTCTTATTACTTTCTGCAAGCAATCATTTGTATGCTTTAAAACAATAGCCAGCATGAGGCGCCTGGGTGGCTCAGTCGGTTTAACACCTGACACTTGGTTTCAGCTCAGGTCAGGATCTCAGGGTTGTGGGATCCAGCACCATGTGAGACTCTATGCTCAGCATGGAGACTATTTGAGTCTATTTGAGATTCTTCCTCTCCTTCTCCCCCTGCCCCTTCCCACCACTTATACACATACACATACACACACACACACACACACACACACACACACACACACACTCTCTCTCTCTCTCTCATTCTCTCTCTCTCTCAAGTAAATAAATAAATAATATCTAAAATAACAGCCAGCATGGTTGGGATTCTCATGTTTGAACCATTTTCAACACCCTATTATATAATGGGAGATTTTCCAGAACATTGGACAAATGAGTCATCAGCACACAAACATGTGGCAAGATGCAAAGTATTTTTTATCTTAGTATAAGAGAAAACCGAATCAATTTTTCAATGGCGTGTACTACTACTGAAAGGCAGGTGAATACAGAATGCCAGCTTCATGTTATATGTGCTCACCATGAGTTAGCTGTCCCTGAATAAGAAAGTCGATTTAACCATTTGAAGTGAATTATCTAGTATCTAAAAAGTCAATCATCGGTTCCAAATTACCTAGAAATCCATTACTAATTGGCTCAGAAATCCATTTTTAATGAATGTTATAATATGGCCAAATTATTCAAAACTGAGAAAGAGACGGAGAGAGAGAATGAGAAAGAGAATGTGTGTGTGTGTGTGTGTGTGTGTGTGTGTGTGTATTAAGAGGAGGGTATGGGTTGCCAAAATTTTGGCAGTACTTTCCCAGTACTCATTTCCCAATCAGAAAGTACTATTGAACAACTTTTTTATTTCTAGATAAAATCAATTAAACTTAATTTTGTTTTGAACATCTTTACTTAATTATGTGAGCTCCTCCCACTATAAATTTTGGGTTATATATTCAGATTACCATATCTCTTCATCTACCATTTATTCATTTTATGTCCATAGATTAGATGCTCCTAAACTTAAGCTCTAAGGTCTTACTAAATATTCAGGACTCCTTCCTTTGTATTCCTTTCTTAAAAATACATATATAGGGCTGCCTGAGTGGCTCAGTCGGTTAAGCGCCCAAGTCCTGGTTTTGGCTCAAGTCATGATCTCTGGGTGATGAGACTGAGCACCATAATGGGCTTCATGTTCAACACGGAGTCTGCTTGAGATTCTCTCCCTCTGCTCTTCCCCCCATTCACGTGCTCTCTCTTTCTCTCTCAAATAAATAAATAATTAAAAAAATACAAATAAAGATAGGTAGGCAGGTAGATAGGTAGGTAGACAAATTAATTGGATTTGTCCCAAAATGTTATTCTTATCATATCAGTTCATATTTGGTCATTTCATTATATCTCCATATGAATATATCTCTTAACCTAATTGTTCTAGCTATTTTATCTTTTCTGAATTAATTTGGTTTATTATCCCCCTGCTATTTGCTAAATATGCAAATAGAAAATACTGAAAAGCACAGGCATTTTCTCTGCAGTCAAAGAGTTCGCTGTAGAGCAGAGGAAGCAATCACAAGTCTAGGTATAGCATTTTTCATCTTTCTTTGTTTTGAAATGTTATTCTGTTGTCTTAGCCATAATCTCTTCTGTCTATCTTTGATTGCCCACCTCCACGTTTAGTATATTTTCTTCCCACCTCAAACCTCTATCTCACTGGTAGTCTGTACCACTGAATGGCAAACCATATGCTGCTGTTTGCTGACTCTTTTACATTAACATAACTGAGGTATTTCACCTTCTCATCTTCATTACCCTAGTCAGTCATGTGGCACCAAGTTAATATTTAGAGTTTCCTTCTCCAACTTGATTATAAGACCAGAGGCCATGCCTTATTATATCTCCTTATAATTTCTAACAGATGAAAGAACATGAAACACACGATAACTGTTCAGAAATGACCTTCCACGGAATGCAAAAATTTTAACCTAGTAATTAAATAAAGGAGTGGGCAAACTGTAGATGAGTACTACAGACCTCTGCTACTCAAAAAGTGGTCCATGGACTTTACCCAGGCCCCAGTTCAGATTTACTAACTTCTAATCTACACTTGAACAAAATCCTCTGGTGATCTGTCTGTATATCACAGTTTGAGAAATACTTTAAGAAGCCATGCTATGATGAATGGACTCACTTAATCCACTTCCAACAAGTCATACAGTTGTTCCAGATAAGTAATGATTTCCTTACGATGGGATACAGTTGGTTAGAGAGGAGGAAGTAGAAGAGGGGGAGGGGAAAGGGAAAAGAAGAAGGAAGTCCAACTGTCCCAAGGGTTTCTCTCTTTATTAAGCTGAATTGGGTTCATCTCCAGATGAGTCAGACAAGGAGAATCAATCAGGAAGTTTTTCAGTCTATTTAGTGTTAGAATGACCATTGCTTGTGTCCTTGAACTCTTAATTATTGAAGTGAAACATGGAGAAATGCCATGTGTTTTTTTCAGTTTTTCTTTCCAGATTACAAATACTTTTATTTTATTTTTTTGGATGGAATGGTTTTATTTAATTCTTCTTCTTCTCCTTCTCCTTCTTCTTTTGATGTAGCGTTCCACAATTCATTGTTTGCATATAACACCCAGTGCTCCATGCAATCCATGCCCTCCTTAATACCCATCACTGGGCTCAACCACCTCCCCACCCCCCTCCCTTCTAAAACTCTCCATTTGTTTCCCAGAGTCCATAGTCTCTCATGGTTCATCTCCCACTCCGATTTCTCCTCCTTCATTTTTCCCTTCTCTTAATGTCCTCCATGCTATTCCTTATGTTCCACAAGTAAGTGAAACCATACGATAATTGACATTCTCTGTTTGACTTATTTCACCAAGCATAATCTCCTCCAGTCCCATCCAAATTGATGCAAAAGTTGGGTATTCATCCTTTCTGATGGGTGAGTAATATTCCAGTGTGTATATGGACCACATCTTCTTTATCCATTCATCTGGTAAAGGGCACCTTGGATCTTTCCACAGTTTGGCTATTGGGGACATTGCTGCTATGAACACTGGGGTGCATATGGCCCTTCTTTTCACTACATCTGTATCTTTGGGATAAATACCCAGTAGTGCAATTGCTGGGTCATAGGGTAGCTCTATTTTTAGTTTTTTTGAGGAACCTCCACACTGTTTTCCAAAGTGGCTGCACCAACTTGCATTCCCACCAATAGTGTAAGTGGGTTCCCCTTTTCTCCACAATTTCTCCAACATTTGTTGTTTTTCTTACCTTGTTGATTTTTGCCATTCTAACTGGTGTAAGGTGGTATCTCAATGTGATTTTGATTTGAATTTCCCTGATGGCTGATGATGATGAACATTTTATCATGTGTCTGGAGAATCAACAACAAAGTAAACCTAACCCATGCACGAGAAGGGTAATAATTAAGATCAGCACAGAGATCAATGAATTAGAAACAAGAAATATAGTAGAACACATTAATGAAACTAGAAGCTGGTTCTTTGAAAGAACTAATAAGATTGATAAACCACTGGCAAGACTTATCCAAAAGAAAAGAGATAGGACCCAAATTAATAAAATTATGAATGAAAGGGGGGGAGATCATGACTAACACCAAGGAAATTGAAACAATCATCAGAAATTATTATCAACAGCTATATGCCAATAAGTTAAGCAACCTAGAAGAAATGGATGGATTCCTGGAAACCTATAAACTTCTAAGACTGAAACAGGAAGAAACTGACAACCTGAATAGACCAATAACTAGTAATGAGTTTGAAGCAGTGATCAAAAAACTCCCAAAACACAAGAGTCCAGGGCCTGATGGATTCCCTGGGGAATTCTACCAAATAGTCATGTGTTTTTCTACTTGATTTATCTGACATAGGGTATAAAGCCAATCATTTAAAAATAAGGAATGTATATTGCAACCATCCATAGAGCTTTTAAAAAAAAAAGTTCATGACTTAGGCTCCATCCTAAGTATTTTAACTCTAAAGATCTGGCATGAGTTTAAGCTTATATATTGTAAAGCATAAAGTGGTTTGCATTGAGAACCAATGGCCTATTGAATCAACTGCATTAATTCGATTCACTGGTATTTCAGTAAAGTTACCAAATCAGCAATAAGTTACCTGTTGTTTAATGTTCTGTAGCTCTCACTTTCTCTTAACAGAATGTTTTTTGTTTTAAACTTTCTCAACTGAAATAGTTGTTGATCTATAAGATAATATCCTTTCTCAAATCTTAGTCTGCTGCTCTGGAAATGTTTTCTTAATAATACAGAGTGAAGAAGGAGGAGGAGAAGAAGGAGAGGAAGGAGGGGAGTGAGGGAGGAAGACTAGAAGCAAGAGAAAGAGAAAGGATACAAATATAAAAAAAGGAGAAAAAGAGAAACCACACAAAGAAAAAATAAGAAAAAGTGAAAGAGAAGAAAAAAAAAATCCAGAAGAGAAGAAAGAGAAAGATGAATGAGAGGAATGAGGAAGAAAGGAGGAAAAGGAAGGAAAGAAGAAAATGACAACTTCCATTTGGGAGTTTGTTGATTACTCTCTTACACCACAGTGAACACCTAAGAGAAAATCTTCCAAGCCAACCACCTGAGATCTGTATGTATTACTCTGCCAAGTAGAAATGATAAATTCTTTCCCTCTGCCTTTTTAAAAAAGATTTATTTTTATTTATTTTAGAGAAAGAGAAAGAGAGAGCAGGGGGAGGGGCAGAAGGAGAGGAAGAGAAAGAACCCCAGAATCCAGGCTGAGCTTGGAGCCTGACTCAGGGCTGGATCCCCCGACCCTGCGCTGAAACCAAAAGTTGGCTGCCCAAAGAACTGTACCACCCAGGTGCCTCCCTCACTCCAGCCTTTTTTGTATTATTATTATTTTCAGAATTCAGTGATGTTGGAAATACGACATTTGTGAATTGACAGTCCAAAGTGGAAAGGAAGAATAATTAGCTGGTGAAATCATATAGGTCCCAGCTGAACTGTTCTGAAGGAGAGCATTTCATAAGAATGACATTTTTAGGCACAATCTGCCCAAGTGAGCCCTGGAGATTTGCTTTAAGTCTGTTCTTGACACTCTAGGGTCATTCTGTTCCAGCTTTCAGCTTTATGGCATCTTGTGATTTTATGTTAGCTTCTTACAGCCTGATGATGACCAAAAATAATAGAAATAGAGCAAAATAATGGTTACTCATGGCAACAAATTTAGACTCATCAAATTACCAATAATCGTAAATATTTAAAAATTGATGATACCACACATACATGCACACAGTAGCACATACACACATAGATTTCAATATACAGAGCAAATGAATTGTCCTATATCTACTGCCAACCTTGGAGAATGAAAAACAGTATCTATATAGCTATTCTAGAGCCATGATAAGATTTTCATCCAGTAAAGAATGAGTGTCACACTTCATGATTTTAATTTGTTGAGTTACAGCAATTATCTGAAACTTTTAAAAAGTGATTTTATTCATTTATATATTTTTAATAATTACTAAATGATGTGGTTTATGAAGTCAGCCCTATGAGTAAGCCGAGAAGGCAGTTTCTTGCATTTCAAGATAAAACTGATCCTGAAGATAGCCTTGTTTACCCCCAAACAGGCAATATCAACAATCAATATGAACACAACAACAACATTCTGGCAATTTGTAAAGCTCATAAATTCTTAAACTCGGTCATTGAATTTCTTTCTTCTTATACTATAATACCTTCTTCTTCCTTACATTGTAGTAGCTATTAACTTGAGAAAAATTACTATATAAAGTTAAATTATAAGTCATAAATGCCATCCCATTATTTTATTTTTAAATAAATGCATGCAAGTAATATAAAATTGTATAATATATAATTTATACATATATAAATGGCTTTACAAATATCTGGAAGTATATTTCTATAGTAAATAGTATTTCATAATAACAAGTATACATTGCTAAATTATTTTGCATCAGTAAGTATTAATTGTATATTTAGTATATGTTAGTCATTGTACTAGGCACTAGGATGTGATAAAGATAAAATCTCTGCACTTAGATTTACACAGTTGAGAAAGAGATCAACAATGAAGAGGAAATGCCCTTAAAGTGCATTAAATGCTATGAAAATGAAAGCACAGACGTTATCGTATCAAAAAGTGAGACACTGGATCCATGTTGGAAGGTACGGGGAAGGCTCCTTGGGTGAAGATAATGCCTAACTTGGATGTCAATGGTATCTAAGAGAAGAGAAGCAGGAAGAACATTTCAGGATATATCCAGCAGAAGAAAGAGTATGTGAAGAAGTCTGGGACTTATAAGGAAGTATGATGTGAAAGGATAATAATAAATTGCTCTACATTATTTTTGAAACTTCGAATCTTCAAAGCACGTATTACTGGAAGATCAATGTTTTGGATAGGGTTCTGTCAGACACAGACTCCAAGACATGTGTTGATGTGCAAGGAATTCAAGGAAGAGCTCATTGAACTGGGTAAATGTTTAGTTCAGGAAGCAGGAAAGGGAAACTTGCTAAGAAGGGTTCATTTCCTGACAAAGATCCTGGAAAGGTAGCTTCAGCCTTATTACAACGGAAGTTACAGCCCAGAACATGTCCCCAGTGGAGGGAAGGAAGCTCTGTTTCCATCCTCAGTTACCAGTCAGTAATTGGCTAAGGTCCGCCCTGGAAACTGTAAATGATCTGGCTCTCTGAGCTCTCCACCAGGGGAACAGAGCAGGTCCAGCAGCCCAGAGTAGTCATCCAGAGAAAGCCTCAGATATAAGCTATTAAGGCAAAGATTCAGAGAAGCTATGAAGGGGTACACAGAAACAAATAAAAAGACCTAAGAGAATCACAAAGAATACTCACATGTTCCTTACAGGTGGACACAAATTAAGCTTTTCTAAAATGGGATTACATAGTGACTAATGGGAAAGCCAGACAACACTGCCCATTTAGAAAAAAATCTTTATTGAGGTATAATTCATATACCATAAAATTCATATGTTTTAAATGTATAATTCAATGACTTTTAGCAAATTTACTGAGTTGTGCAACCTTCCCCATTATCCTGGTTTAGAACCTTACCAATGTTCCAGGAAAATCCTCATTCCATTTTACAGTTAATCCCCAGTCCTACTTTCAGCCCTAGGCAACCATTAATCTACTTTCTCTATAGATTTGCCTTTTCCAGACATTTCTTACAAATAGAATTATAAAATATGTGGTCTTTGGGGCATGGTTTTTTTCTATATTATACTTAACATAATGTGTTCAACTAGTTTTAGCGAGCACCTACTTTATGCCAGGCACTAAAAACTAGGCTACTGGGGGCCAAAAAGAGGCATGGATCTTAAGGTCTGGTAAGGAAAATGGACAGTAACAAAATAATCATACAAAAATGTAAAGTTACAAGAAAGTGTCATGATGCTCTGGGAACATGAATGGGAGTCAAGGGAAGGCTTCCCTGAGGAAATAACACCTGACACAGACTGAAGAATAGGAGTTAATTAGGCAAAGAACAAAGCAGTCCAGATAGAAACAGGACATGCCCACCAAGAGGGAAGAAGTTTATTATAAGTGATTGAGAGAACATTATCTAGTTGGAGTTTTGAGAGGGAAGAGAAGACGGTGAGAGATAAGTCTGGAGAGAAAGGCAGGGACCAAATTAGACTGAAATTTATTAAAGCACCTTATAGATTTTTGTCTATTTTAAGACCAATAGAAAGAAATTGAAGTGTTTTCGGTTGGTTGTGGGGGAAGGTAGCTGATACTACAGGTTTTTTGTTTTGTTTTGTTTTGTTATAGAGACATGTTCTAGATGAAGAGAACTTTTTTTTTAATGTTCTCAAAATACATTCTCTAAACATCTTATTTTACCTGCTTCAGACTTCTACTTCATGACAAATGAGGTCTATTCTATATGTTAGCGCATTTAACAATTCCATGATAAAACATCCGTTCATGGATATTTCTGGACAGTCTATAGTTCACTCTAGCATTTTCATTTTGATTCCCTAATGGAAGACGAACATATCATGTGCATCTGGGCATTGTTCAACAACCATCTATTCTGATTAAATGGTGAATCTTGGCCTCATTTCTAAGTTAGTTCATTATGTTGTATGAATTATGTGGAGAACTACTCATAGACCTCTCTTTATATTCATGATTTTCATGAATTTCTAAGGTAATTATCCAGATCATTTGAGCAAAAAGCTCACTTTGTTGGCCTGAATGATTGTACTGTATTATTTACATAGATCCAATTTACCAGATAATGGCTTACCAACACCTTACAATACTCCTGAGTAGATAGATACTGGATGATTTACCTAAGACATGTCGTAAGATGGGGAAAAAATGTTACACTAAAAATGGAAAACTCATGGTCAATAAAAGAGAGAGAATGTCTGGTGAATATCAAAGGGATCATTATGCTGTCTGGTTTCCAATAATCTTTATAATGAATGTGCAAAAAAATAGCACAAATGAAGTAGTAACATTGGAACTTAAACAGAGATGTTAGAACTTTAGGGCTTAAAAAATATGCACATGCTAAGACACACACATGTGTGTGCATGCGAGGTTCTAAAAGCACTACATGAATGACCATTTGGAAGATGTGGAATTGATTATCTTTCTAGAAATAGGCTAGACATATTTAATTCATTGGGATTCTTCTAACATGGCAACCAGAATCAACAATAACTATGGGTACCTTGCTTACATAGTGTTTACTCTGGATAATAAGATACCAAAAAAAAAACCCCACATATTTTCAGCACATAAATTATAACTCCTTTTGTCCTCAGACCCCTGTGATACAGGTACTTCATCGCCACTATTTTACAGAAGATGAAACTGAGAATGAGGGTAAGGCGTCTGACTAAAGCCATATAATCATTAAAGATCTAAAAATGAAATCCCAGTTATGTCTGATTCTAGAGTTCCCGTAATTTGTTTCTTCTGTCTGTAAAATATTTACAGTTTATAGTCCTGTAATAATTTTACTTTGAGTTTGTTTTTCTGCTTTAATGATTATATTAACTTATACACTGGACAAATGCTTCTATTTTATAACATAAAAACTGGTGTGAACAATTGAAGATTCAGCTATTTAGAGGAATGTTTTTCTTTAATTTCTTAAAGTAATACAAACTTGTGGAAATTATTATGATTTAGACAGATTTGGGCATCAGATAACACATTTCAGTTGTAATAACTGGAAACCTACAAGTATAGGCAATTGGCACATTTTACCATGTTACTAGTTAGGAGTCAGCTTGGAGATAACTCAGGTATCTGGACATGTGGCCTTTTTGTATTATGTCAATCTTCACAGGGGAGGATTGAGATTCTGCGTTACCAACTACTAAGATTATATCCCAAGCCTGGGTCTACAGAATAACCAATACTTGGACAACTCATTCAAATGATAACTTGCTCTGTAAAACAGGAAACAAAATCAGTCAGATTAACAGAAATGGCTGAAATCAGCTTAGAAAGTTGTTGAGGGGTGGGCGGTGGGGTGGCTCTTTACTACATTGTACAAGAGGCTCAATTAATTTTCCATATTCTCTTGCAGCTGATTATATGTGATTCTGAAACAGAGTGAAGTGGATTTCTAGGAGATTAACAATGGTCTATATAATCAGTATATTATGTGAATGTGCATTGAATTCTAGAAAATAATTCTCATTATGAGGGTAAAAGGGCTTTTGGGGGAGGCAGGAGAGGAAGTAAGGGAGGTTTGTCTGCAGGGAGATCAAGATTTCTCTAGATATTTTCAAAGTGCATGGCCCCTCTCCCCTCTTCCACACTGCTCTGCCCCTGTCCTTGACAGACACAAATGCACACACATCCAGTTACTGTTACTGTTAATATTAATGACAGAGCATATTACATGCCTTCCGGATTTTGAAAGTGTGAGGAGGGATGAGAATCAATGATGTAGAGACAATAGCAAGGTGACAGTGGGGTGGAGGGAGATTCCCAGAGTACTGGGATCTCTGCCTCTATCTATATGAACTAGAGCTAGTTAATTGTGCATCTTGCCTTCATTTCTCTCACCTAAAGAATGATGAATTTGAACTCGGTGAACTGGGCTTGTTTGTTTGTTTCTTTTGTATTTTTTTTGGCATCATTAAATTTATAGACAAACTCACAATTACAGGTGATTTCAACACTTCTTTCTGAGTAATTGATAGAACAAATGTAAAAATCAGTAATAAACAAGATTTTGAGCAACCCATTTAACTTAATCGACATTTATATAACACTATACCCAACAACTCTAGAATATACATTCTTTTCTTTCTCTTTTTTAAAGTTTTTATTTAAATTCCAGTTAGTTAATTAAATTTATAATTTACTTTATAATTTGTATTGGTTACAGGTGTAGAATTTAGTGATTCATCACTTCCATATAATACCCAATGCTCATCACAACAAGTGTCCTCCTTAATACCCATCACCCATTTAGCCCATCCTCCACCCACCTCCCCTCCAGCAACACACCGCTTGTTCTCTATAGTTGAGAATCTCTTACGGTTTGCCTCCTTCTCTCTTTTTTTCTCCCTTCCCCTATGATCATCTGTTTTTTTTCCTTAAATTCCACGTATAGGAACTCAGTGAATTATAAGGGCCACTCCACTTCCACTGTCTTTTATTATTGTGTCTTTTATAATTAATCCAAGACTTGGAGGTCTGTAATTTTAGTACAATTCAACAAGGTCAGGTTAGACATACATAGACATAGTCAAACTAGATTTTTGTTTTTTATTTGAACATTTTTGGAAGAGATTTCATTTGTTTTGCCACTTTCTTAATTCTACCTTATCCAGTTCTCTACCCTAAACCCTCTACTTAGAAAATATTTTACTTTAAATAGCATCGTCTATATTTCATTCTTCATTATTGTATCAGTCATATTCTAGGTGTCACTGTCAGGTGCTTTTATTTTAAGTACGTGCTTTTGAAGGTTTTAGTCCAAATATTTACTTTGCTGCCCAGAATTATTACTTTTTAATTAACACTCCTCACCCCAGAGTCCGGAAGTTAACTGCTTTTTTTTTTGGTCTACTTATATTAAGTGATCAATTTTTTCCCCCTTAAGCAACATTCATTCTTAAACACTACAGTGCTGGAGACACTTAATATTTATTCTGGGCAGTGATCCAGCTTTGGAGAAAATAATAGAGTATTTCCAACTAGTTCAACAAATGTTAGGAAGCGTACATTTTATGGTACAAGCAGTGGTCAGCTCCCATTAAGAGAAATGTTTTATTCTGAAAGTGTCAAAACTTTCACAACCTTGAGGATAGTTTTATTATTTGATTCAAATTAATGCTCCATTCACTTACCCAAAGTAACGAGTGATAAATTTAAAATCATGATCAAATAAAATTCCTTCCTTAAGATTCATTGTCATAAGGTAGAAATGCTGCAAAAGCCTCTGGATTAAGATTTCAGATGGATGTGTCAGCGAGGCTTGTTGTCCAATAAACTACAACGTGCAAGCACCACACCATGCAAATGGACTTCAATTCTTGGCAGTGGCTGCAGCTTTAAAAGAAAGGAATAATTTGCCTGGAAATAAGCACATGCCGAGCAAAAGAGCCTGCCTACAGACAGTGCACTAGGCTCACAAACGTTGTTGGGAATTGAGCACAGAAAACGGGTATAAACTGATTTTGGTCATTTCACATTCAGCGCATGTCCGACCTTCAGAGTTTCCCTGAAACGCACTGCGTTTCAGACCCTGCGGATTCTGCTCACGTCTCCTTCTGCTATTCTCCCAGCGCCCAGAGCCTCTGGAGGAGCCAAGGTCCTGGCCTCGTAATGGGGGCTCGCCCCTTGGTATGCTGTGGGAGCAGTGAACTAATAAAATCATGGAATCTTAGTTTGCAGAAGCCTCAGAGAATCTCTAGATTTGTCCACCCAAAGGAGGAATCCATACTCAAATATCTATAACGAATGACCATGCGGGCTCAACTTGATACTTTGTCACAGAGAGATAACCTTCATTTTTGGAAATCTCTTCATGTTAGTCAGTTTTTCCTGGTTTTACCCCAAATATATCTGCCAAGTCAACCTTTTGGTTATGTTTCTACTGTCTAGGCCAACCACGATCTTTTCATGACTATATTTAAAAAGTTGTAGAAAACAGACATAACCCTATTTGCTTGCTTAAGTTCTATGTTTAAAAGCCAATTTTCTTTCTACTGTTTCTTATAAAACCTCATATTCAGATCCCTTGACAGGATAGTCAATTTACATGTGGTGTTGTGAGAAGCTAACTCCCAGCTAGATATTGTGTCTATAATACTCAAAAGAGAGAGAACAAAATCCTCACTGATCTCTGTAATGTTGTAACTACAGGTAGTCTGTTATATGGTTATTACTTTAACTACACACTGCCATCAAAGATAAGTTGTTATCTTTCCCACTGCAAGAACAGACTGCTGATTACACTGCTTTCATTGACATTCAAATGTTGTTTTAGGTGCCTTCCTGTGTATACCATGAGAACTATAAAATAAATACATGCGTCTGTAAAACCAAATAGAACTAATTTGGGAAGCTCACCTTCAAGTTTACCCTAATTTAAAATCTATTTTAAGGTAATACTTGCGTAAGATTAATGAATATATTTCATTGTTTTGAGCCAAGTGAAATTCCTATGACACTTCTATATTATGAAGGAAATTCTGATTCCCATAGATGCAAAAACTCTAAAGAATTAAATTGATGTATTTTATTTCTATCAAAAGTAACTGATGTATTTTATTCCTGTCAAAATCTTATTGCAATAACAAAATATATTTTAAGAACAGAATATAACATCCAAGCAGACCCAGGTTCATGTACAAATACTCCCACTTTCTAATTATGTAACCTTGGAAACTTTATTTCAGCTTATTACCTGCCTTAGTTTTCTCAGGTGTGAAATGGCTGTGATAACTATATGTATCTCATTGTGTTTTTGTGAGGTTCTGGTAGAATGCACTTAGCTGAGCATGGTAAATAGTAACGTTAGCTTGACATGTTCTAAATAGTTGGAGTGCTGATAATGTGAACATAATAATGATGATTAATCTGAAAGTGGTAACTGTGATGATAGTGGTATGTCTAATTAACACAAGATTGGGAATGGCAGAAATAAAGAAAAAAATAATCTGGAATCAGATAACATTCTTTAGACTGGGGGTAGTGAGGGAGAAAGAGAGAGGGAGAGAGAAAGGGAGGAAAAGACATAGAGAGAGAGAGAGAGAGAGAGAGATCATCAGTAGAATGACCAACTGCAAGGATTATATTTCTTTTCTGTGCCAGGAAGAGTGCAAGAGTACGAGATCACTGACTTAGATTGACAAATGTGTAACGTCAGGGTGAAGCCTGACAATGACAACTTAAACACAGTGAAATAGCCACCTGCATTCACCCTACTATGACATCAGAGGAAATAAAATGGAACAAAATAGCCCTCCTGATACAAAACAAACGACAAACATGAAACCAAAACAAACAAAAACAAGATACAGCCATGGAAAACAGATCAAACATTTTCGTGGAAATAGAGGAATAGTAACAGCTTTTTCAAGTGGAAAACTCATTCCAGGTGCCTACAGAACTAACTGCAGACTCAGTGGGGTCGTGGGCATCAGGCAGCACAGAGGACATTGCTGAAACAATAACAGAGCGATTGTTTAAAAGTTAATTCATAAGCATGCTAGATTCCAGTTTCCTCTGCAATCCTACAGACAACAGGTTGCTAAAAAGTAGAGAGATTTAATCTCTTGTGAAAATGAACCTTCCTGACTCCGAAATGGAGTTGTGGCTTTGATATGTGGCTGGGGACAGGAGGATGAAGTTAAATACTTGCACATAATAAAATTATTGAAACTTAAAAACCACAAGGAAACTTAGTAAAGGTATACAGAAACCAAGTGAGTAAAGAGTAAGGATATATTAACTAGAGGTCAATTCTAGGAAGAGGAAGGTTGCTAATGAGCATAGGTTGGATTTTTAACACCGAATCTGCTTGTGGATCCTCTTCTGCCTGATAGTTTGATAAAAGGTCAACTTTTCCAGGTCTGGATCTCCTTCCTTCCTACTGGGTTTATGTGATCCTAGAGGCACAGATGTTGTCTCCCAAACATCATGCTGGGGCAAGTAACTAGATGATTTTCCATTGTTATTCATGCTGCTATTTGGACTGTTGTTATTTTTTTTAATGTTCACTGAAGTTGTTTATTCTCCCTCAATAAAGTGATGGTTTCAAGAAAAAAAAATCACAATTTCTTTTAAGAACTAATGCTAAGCTTCTGTTGGGAAACACTAGTATAATTTTTTTTTTTATTCATTCCCAGTCATCTTGTAGTTTTGTTAATAGTGATGGGAATTGTACACCTAGTTGACTTTATCAATTTATGAGCCATTTTTGTACACTTTTCTAATGGCATTTCATTGAAATTCCAAAATTCTGGTTTTCTTTCATAATTCATGGTTCCTACAGAATATATGGAAGCAGGAAGGGCCATTGGTTATTTGATAGTGAATATTAAATCTATTAGTTTGAGGTTTGTTTACTTATGGGCCAATTTAGGAAAATTTCCTTCCTTTCATTGAGCATTTTTCACAAAATTTGTTTACAGGTTTAATAAAATGTCTTGTTGTTGTTGTATAGTATAGGTGATCATACTTGCCATTATAATTATTGATTAGGCTAAAAATTAACATTTTCTAAAAATAACCATTCTTTCATCCACTGAATTTTTTATGTGTATGCATGTGTGTGCATGTATGTGTATGTATGTATGTTCATATATATTTCCCTATTGGTTACAATTTTATTTGCAATTTCTGAAAATATAATCCTAAACAAACAAATGAAAAAAAATAATGCTAAGCAATTTCTGAGTTAATATATGGTATTTTATAAGAATCACTAAGAGCATCTTTGTCCCTTGGTACATCATTTGGTTTTCAAAATAAAAATGAATGTTCAAGAGCCAAAATTCAGTTTCTCCCTGTGGCTCCTTGGCTGCGATTAAATGCTCAGTAACTTTAGTGATTCCTTTTAAATCAGAGAAATTGTTCAGGTTCAATTACCTTGAACTGAAGTTTAAAAAAAAAAGAAAGTAAACAAAAACTTAGCAAAGTTTAAAAAATTTTTTTTCTTTCATTATTATTTCTACTTGTCAAAAAACTATGGTAGGTATATGGATTTCCATGATAAGATAGCATGTTACTAAATTCCATGAAGCAAACAGACACACATCCAAATTCCTGATACTGGCTACATAGTTTGTAGGGCTCAGTGAAAAAAGGAAACTGTGAGTCTCCTGGTTCAAAAGGACAATGCAAGTCTTTAAGCAAGCAGAAGTCCCTGCCTCCCTGTCTACCTGCCGCACCCCCTAGCACAGGGCTCTGAGGAACTACAGAAGTCACGTGTCCATGAAGCCAGCATGTGTGATACAACTTTTTCACTTGTTCCCCACAGATCTCATCCTTCCTTTCATTTTCCTAGTTATTTCTACTGGAAAATATTTTTAATTTTTCTCCTAAAGACAAATTTCTTATGGTTGGCAAATAAACTGGTAAGAACCTTGGGAGATGGGGAAATTCCATTTCTTAAGGCCATTCCAAAGGCCTAAAATTACTAATCTCTCAAAGAAAATTCTTACTGCCTCCAGTAGTTTGCAGGCAAACCTCCAGGTTTCCAGGTTACAGCTCCAGGAAAGTAAAAACAGAATATCTCATCTATGAAATAAAAACTAGAATGCTAAAAATGTGTCAAATATATAAATGTAAACCATACTTATATGTCCATAGGAAAATTGAGAGTGAAGGGGAAAAAAAGAGGAAGAGAGCTTTCTGAATAGTCTATTTGTTCTATTTTGGATGATTTTGTTTTCTCTAGACTTCCATAAATAAGTTGAATTATTGTAGATGCTATAGTTATTTTAGTTTTAATGTATTATTCAAAGTAACTATATGTCAAATAAATATGAAGTTCATATGTTAAAATTATTTTTGGTATGGGAAGGCTTTATTTTTTTAAATTAAAAACACATTGATCATTAGTGTAAATGTTATTATGAAATAATTTTTCAAGAAATCTTAAGCTTTTGTAATGCCAAAAATCATTCGAGAGTCAACAAGTTGCTTATTATTGGATTTACTTACCTTTCATATGTTTGTTGATAACCAATTTGTGTTTAGATGGGGTAATCCTGTTTTGTCTGAATCTGTCATGCATTTTATATAATATTTTAAAATATACTGTTGATTTAGGGCTTTAGGATGAAACTGACATAGATTTATGCCACGAGGTATTTTGGAGAGAAGAAAATCGTTACATCAGTACAAAGGGTACTGTAATAGAACTAATTACAATAAAATACCCAGTAAGTAGCACAATAAATATAATATCACGATTTGTTTCTTCTCATATAAATTAAGTAAAGTAGTAAAGTATTTAGGTTTCAGATAGCAGTTCTGTACCACAACCCTGTGAAAGAACAAAATTCTTGCCAGCTCACAGTTCTACTAACTTCAGACTGGATAATAATGAAGAAAAAGTAGATTTGCCAGATCTCTTTTAAAGAAGATTTCTGAGAGCTGCTACAAGATCTTTCCACTTCCATTTAAGGGGTCAGAAGATATTCACAAGGCTACAACAAACTCAAGGGAGTATTAGAAATGGTGTCTTTACCTTGGGGGGCCAGGCACTAGCTAACACGTCCTATTATTAGGGAAGAAAGGTTGGATGGATATTGAGAACAACTTGAATTTTTCTGTCACAGAAACATTCTGGGAGCTCAATTGTTTTCTAGATACAAGGATATCTTAGAGGGATTCTAAGTTGTAGGCTATGATTCTAATTAAGAGGACAGTTGGGCAAAGATTTAAGCAAAAGGGTTTTAGAGGAATCCAAAGGTTGAAACAATTATTACTGCATAAAACTGGGTGCTTTAAAGAGGATGGACTCAAAGTTTATACCAATAATAACTTAGACTGAGTACAGGTATTAGTAAAAGCTTGGTACAGAACAATTCTATCTCCCTGAAGAATCCAGTCAGTTTCAAAAAACAGTTATCCAGTTATCCCCCAATAACACATTTGGCTTTGGTGGGGTGCTAAAAGCTTCACCTCATTTTCGACATGAACCCAGGAAGTGGATTGGGTTTAGGACAGGATACCACGGATGGTGGAGTATGATTGAGCCAAGCAGAGAAACTAAGACTAAAACATGGTTACCAGCCTCATCTGATATTATAGGATACATGGAAGAATATACCTCCTTAGAATTGAAGAAAATCATTCAAGACCTGAACATACATGCCTCCTGGAGTTGCTAACGGTTTATTACTAATTTTTGTGATTGAATGAACAAACGATTGAATGAATAAGCTAAATACAAATAAACACACACATATATACACACATATACATACGTTTTGAGCTGGAAGACAGAAGAAACACTGATAGAACACCAGTTTTTCTTCGGTAACCACTGAAAATATAAATTAATACAAAACTTGTAATCTGTTGCTGACGGCTTCATTTAGGAAGAAGCTGGTTTGTAAAAATAGATCTCTTGGCATTATCTTAGAAGGTTCTGCTTTGTCCCATGATGCGAACAACAAGTTATTATATTAAATGTTCAAAGAAGGGTAAATGTTGATGTAAATAGAAATGTAATAAGGGATGTTCAATCCTCAACTTACTCGACCTCCCTTCCATATCTCAGATGAATAAACTCTATGAAAATATGAAACTAACTCCTCCATCCTGTAACCCTTTTCACTCGTGGTTTTTCACTATAATGACATCAACTTTTTCTGTGTTACCCATTCCTTACACATAAAAATAAACTTATATTTTGTTCAAATCTGTATTTTTTCCTATTTACCAAGTATATCTATCCAGAAACCTGGAGCTTATCCTTAGCTAATTTTTCTCCATTGTGTCTCATATTTAATTAGACTCCAATACATGTCAATTCTACCACTTTAGTGTGTCTTGGTTGATCTTTTCTTTCCCTTTTCACTACTTCAATATAGCACTGTATTGATTCTTCATCTGCATTAGTACATAAACTGGTATCTTTGCTTTTTTAAAAAACCTACCCCTCCCCACACTTAACGGATTCTTTCCATGGTTCTGGGAGACATTTTTGTAAAATGTGTACTTGCTTTGCCCCTTCCTTTCAGATCCTTCACTGCTCTTCATTTCCTATAGGATTAATTCTCCCAAGACTTTGCCTAAACTACCAAGAGTCTCAATGATTAGATCTTCTTATAGTATCAGCCTTATGTTTATCATTCATCATCATCAAAAACAGGGAACAAAAACAAAAATAGGGGTGCCTGAGTGGCTCAGTGGGTTAAAGCCTCTGCTTTCGGCTCAGGTCATGATCCCAGGGTTCTGGGATCGAGCCCCGCGTTGGGCTCTCTGCTCAGCACGGAGCCTGCTTCCCCCTCTTTCTCTGCCTGCCTCTCTGTCCACTTGTGATCTGTCTCTGTCAAATAAATAAATAAAATCTTAAAAAAAAAAACAAAAACAAAAACAAAAATAAACTTTTGGGAATATACCAAAATAAAAAGTTTTTGCACAACAGAGGAAACCATTAACAAAACAAAAAGGCAACCTACTGAATGGGAAGATGTTTGCCAATGACATATCTGATAAAGGGTTAATATCCAAAAAATATACATAGAACTTATATAACCCAATACCAAAACACCCTGAAATAATCCAAATAAAAAGTGGTCAGGGGACCTAAATAGACATTTTTCCAAAGACTATATGTATACATATGATAGAATATTAATGATAACAAAGAATGAGATCTTGCCATTGTGACAACATGGATGGTATTATGCTAAGTGAAGTAAGTCAGACAGAGAAAGACAAATATCATATGATTTCACTTGAATGTGGAATCTACAAAACAAAATGAACAAACAAAAGCAGAAGCTGACCCATAAATACACACAACAAACTAATGATTGCCAGAAGGGAGGGGGATATGAAGATGAAAGCAAAATGGATGATGGGAAATGGGAGATATAGGCTTCCCATTATGGAATTAATAAGTCATGGGGATGAAAGGTGCAGCATAGGGAATATAGCCAATGGTATTTTAATAGCATTTTATGGTGACTGATGGTAGGTACACTTGTGGTGAACATAGTATAACATATAGACTTATCAAATCACTATTTTGTACACCTGAAATTGATGTAACATTGTCAATTATACTTTCATTTAAGAAAGAAAGAAAGAAAGAAAGAAAGAAAGAAAGAAGGAAAGAAGGAAAAAAGAAAAGAAAAAAGAAAAGAAAAGAAAAGAAAGAAAAGAAAAGAAAAAAGAAAAGAAAAAAAGAAAAGAAAAGTCAGGTCTATTCATAGAGAATTTGGGTGGCTGAAGTTAAGGGGATCAAAGACAGCTATTGCTTGAAATTTCAGGGATGAGATTATGCAGGTATCAGTCATTAGCCATGGTGGTAACAGAGAAAGAACTGGGCCAAAATGTGGTAAGAATCATGGATCAGAACATTTCCTGGTGTTCTATCCTGCTTTTGTAAGCCTGCTGGGATTTGTTCTGTGGCAGAATCCACAAGATTCAATGTGCCAGAAACAAGTGGATTAGGCCGCTTGGGGTTAGAATTATTTAGAAAGGCAATGCAAAATTGGTGGTTCTGGCATCTAGTTCTATTACATCTTAAAAAGGAGGTTCTATTGCAAGTTTGTCCATCTGAATTTCCAGCATAATCGGAGAAAAGCAAAATTATTTAAATCCAGAAAAAGAAGTTAGAAGAGGAGGCCAGAAAGACAATGAGGTCATTTGTCAAACTGGAGGTTCTAAATAGATAAAAATTAAGAAAATTAGTGTCAGAAGGTATAAAAAGTAAAAGTAGGTTTTATTTATCAAAAGATTACTTAAAAACAGTAACCTCAAATATTAACTTTAAGCTCTGGCTCCCTTCTTATGTCCAATCTCTCATCTTCTGTAGCAGCTGAGTCTCTTCTTGGTAGAGTCAAAATATCCCAACATATCTAAATAACTTTCCCTGATTAATTCAATCAGAAAGCCAGAGACAAGAATCATATCCATATCTCCCTCACTTCAAATTCATTTCTCTGCTTTTTCAAACATATCATGCTCTCTCTTATAACTTTCAGAAAGTTAGAAAATTGAGAATCAATCAGTCCAGTATTCTGCTTTATATAAAATACCACATTGCAATTTTCCAAGTGAAAAAAGTGAGATGAGTGCTAGAGACTTGTCCAAAGAATATACCTAATATTTAGTAGTTACACAATTATTGGAAGGAACAACATGAAGGTCTTTATATTTTTTCCCTCCCTCTTCCTTTTCTCCTTTTAACTTCTATTATTTCTTTATACAAAGCTTTGTGCCCAAACTGATGTGAACAGCACATGGAATCATGCCTCACACATTCTCCTTAAGTCCAGTTATTCCATTTTCCTAGGCACTTCAAACTTTTGTGCAGCTTGCTGACTTTGCAGATCTTCATTCCCACCAGCAACTTTTACATCTATAAACCTTCATCTGCTCTCATTAGACTTTGCTTACCCCCCACACTATCACTCATCACAGCTTATCTTCTTCTGAGATCTGAGGATGTATAAGTGGCTAGACTTTATCTGATAAAAATAATACAATCTCATGTGTCAGATGCTAATTAATTATTATGTTTTATGAATGATGGATTTGCATATCAACCAGGTCCACTAACATAATGCCATTAAAACACAAGGTATCAAAGGAGAGAAAGTCAGAGTACTTTCTATGTCATTTCATGATAGGAAACAGTTTACAAAGGATAAATATTCTCCCACTCCAGAAATAAATCAAAATCAATAAAAATTAACATGGTAAGTAAACTTTCAAGCAAAGAATGGTTTTGCCAGGGATTGCTTTCTCTCCTTTTTTTCCCCATCCATTTCCCCCTTGTTTAATTCCATACTTGTCCTACTTCATTCTCCCCAGCTCCATTTTTTTCTGAATCATTGCCTCTCACTCTTGTTATTTATTCATTTATTTATTTATTCAAGCATTGACAATTCTGAGACTTTCCCAGCTCAGCAATCTACAGATCATTCATCAGCATGTCTTCCCAACAGTGACCTTGGCACTCCCAGAGCAACATACTCTTTCTTTCCCCTGGTCCATCAGGTCAGTGTTCTTGTTACAGACCAATTCTAAACCTAGGGAGAAAGTTGATCATTATAAAGGTTACATAATCTCTTTTAAAGATTACATAAGTGAGTTCTATTTTTGTAAATATACTTAAATTATTAGGAAAATAAAAATAAACATTGAGAAAAAGTTTAAGAAATCAGCAGGTGGTAGTAAGACATTCTTTATTCTTTTTTGGCAAGATAAGTTCTACTGCTCAATTTAGACAAATATTTTTTCCCTGAAATATATTGCGTGTAGTGGAGCAGTCAGCAACTGGAAAAGCTTGAGCCTTATGATTTGGGCACTTGGGTTTTGATATATAATATATGCCCCTTTGCTCATATTATTTCCTCAGATTGGAAGGCCTTGTTGTTGCTGTTGTTTTTCTTCTGAATTCCTTAGCTAAACACCAAAACTACATCCTCAGAGAAGCCTTCCCTAATCTCTGAAACATTGGGCAGAAAGGACACTGTCTGTGGGTACAGAACCCCTAGTTCTGAACCCCATTCTACCAACATTAGCTTCATGAACTTGTCAGTTGTATTTATCTGATGCAGATTTTCATAAAATGTCTAATGTAAATACTTTTTCTCTTGCAGGGTCATTAAAAAAAAAAATTGAAAACCCTAGATCTAAAGTATTCCACACATAAGAGATACTCAATAGTGGTAATCTTACTACTCTAGTTTTCCCACTTAGTAACAGTTCTCTTCCTATTTTTATAGTAATTATTTAGCCCCTCATTAGATCCTTTTGTTCCCATGTTTGTGTATTAACTCAGGATCACTACAAATTGAGTAGGAGAGAAGGATTAATGTAGGAATAATGCTTGGGAGGTGTAAACCCAGAATGACAAAAGTGGGATGAAGGGGGAAGTGGAGCAACAGAGGACATGATGCAGGGGGAAGGTAACTCCTTATTGTCCTGGCACCATTTCACACTGAGCAGTGATCAGCTACAGCAGTTATATCACCCCACAGAATTTAGGATGGGTTGAGAGGAATAGCAAATGAAATAGTCCTCCATGGTAAGGGAGACTTGTGTGCCTGGATCCTTTCTACTTCCTTTCTCACTGGTCTAAGTTCACCACATAGGGAGGTAACACCTCCCTTTCCCAAGTTAAATCCTTTGACTCTTCAGTGGACATTGTGGAAGGGGGTTTACAACCTCATGGTGTGTTGTCTTATGCAAATCTGAAAGAAAAGGGTCAACCTGGTGAAAGTAGGTACCAACAGAGCAAGAAAACAGGATATGGTTGGAATCCAGGAAAGCACACTAGGTATATATACCAACGCACTTATTCTCCCATTATACAAGGTAATACTTGAGGACAAATACTTCGCTCTATTTTTTTTTTCCTTCTGTATTTTGTACTTGGTGTAGTGGCTGGCACTGAGTGCTTGTAAGATAAGTAAATGAAAGAATCATGAAATCGACACATAAGCAATATCATGGTACCAAAATAAAGAGTCTCTTACTTCATTCCTTGAAAGAAGAATGAAGTGAAACATTCACTGTCACAATCACTCAGTGAATGATATATACAACATTAGCTGATTAAATTAGAATGCCGATTCAAATTATTATTTTTTAACCAATTAATTGCGATGAATGAGCCACTTATTTGCTATAGGGATTACCGAAATCATAGAGAAGAAAGAATCAAAACAAAGCATTCTGGGTTATTTTATATATCTATTGCTTTTTTACTTCTTCAAAAAGGATTGTTTCTCTTCCCTTTGCATGTCTTTCTTCATTTGTGACTTCCTAAAATGTTCTCAGAGCTTTTTGCTCCTTTCTTTTACATTTACTGCCATACTGTTTTCATTATAAAAACCTGAAAAAAACCAAAATACTATAAAACACACATCCCTGAGCTTTGGATATTTTCCTTTCACTGTTTGCATGTTTATAAAATGCTTTGTTTTTCTGTCTTGTTTTGCATGTTTATGTGTCTGTGTGCCAGGAATAAATTTTTTAAAAATGACAGTGACTTTAAAAACAAACCAGCCAGGGCACCTGGGTGGCTCAGTGGGTTAAAGCTTCTGCCTTCGGCTCAGGTCATGATCTCAGGGTCCTGGAATGGAGCCCCGCATTGCATCGGGCTCTCTGCTCACGGGGAGCCTGCTTCCCCTTCTCTCTCTGCCTGCTTTTCTGCCTACTTGTGATCTCTCTCCTCTCTGTCAAATAAATAAATAAAATCTTTAAAAAAAAAACAGCCAATATATCACACTGATTCATCTTTTAAGGAAAAATACTTGTTGTTCTACAGGATAGCATGGAAAACATTTAAGTTAAAGTTGGGGAGAGCCCTTGGGAGCAATATTTCAAATATTTTCCAGCACTGACTGGCACAGAGAAGTGAAGACTATATATTGCATAACATATAGATGAACAACTTAATTAAAATGAAATATCTACTTCTGGAAAAATGTATCAGACTCCTTGAGTCATGCATATGGATGGTTAGCAGGACACTTTGAAAAGATCTTTGTTAGGCTGGCAATTATGTAGCACATGAGCCACCACTTGCTGCCCACCACCCCAGCTCTATATGGTAGCAACAACTAATCACTGATCTATGTTCTATACTGAACTTGGAAGTAGTAGTCTTAATGCCATTCTTTGATTCCAGTGGGTTAGTTTCCCTTTTGCTCCCTCTCAACAGGGCTTGCATCCAGATTAATGTTTTATTTGCTACTGGTTATATAGATTTGAGAAAGGATTTAAATAGCTCAATGCAACTTTTTAAGGCTCTCACTTTACTTAACATGTTGTATACGAGAAATACCATGTTTGAATATAGAAAAAAAGATGCACAGACTCAAAGTCATTTGCTACATAGCTATGTTTTCCAGAAGCAAAAGTATAAATCAGCATTTCCCCAACTGCAAACATATATTATACCGTGCAATTTTATTAGGACTTTCCTTTAGAAAAAAAAAAAATTTAATGGTAAAATGAGTTTTGGTCATCTGCATACTCTCCTTCCCACTCTTCTTTCCCACCACCACACAAACATTCAGAGTACTCATATGTAAGTTAAAGCCTCAAACAAAACCTACTGTAAAGATACCTGTTTTGTGTTATTTCAGTGCTATGGAAACTTCTGAGTTCAAAGAAACAGTGAATCAGAGAACATCTATAAATAGAAACTGGAAGAGTAGTGTTTCACAAAACTCACTTAAGAGACACTACTGGGCTAGATGAAGTTATATGGAGGAGCAGGAACTGGTTTCCAACTCTTCAGGTCTTTTCTCAAAGACACTGAACAGAAGAAGCCATCCTCTATCTCTCATGTGGTTCTGTATCTGTAAATTTTTGAATTTCTGTTAACTGCCTTGCCCATAGGCATTCCTTGATACTTTTATAATGCTTATTATTTAGTGTCAGCTATTTTACATAGAATTTAATCAAATTTTCATAACAATCCTTCAAGGTGACTATTAATATTCTACTTACAAATGATGGCACTATAGTTGGAAAAAAAGTCCATATGTCTTGTCATTTGCAACAACATGGATGGATTGAAAAGGTATAATGCTAAGTGAAATAAGTAAGAGACAGACAAATATCATATGATTTCACTCATGTATAAAATTTAAGAAACAAAACAAAGATAAAAAGAGACAAAGAAGCAAAAAACAGATTCTTGACTATAGAGACCAAACTGATGGTTACCAGAGGGGAGGCGGGTAGGGAGATGGGTGAAATAGGTGAAGGGGATTAAGAGTACAATTATCATGATGAGCACTGAGTAATGTACAGAATTGTTGAATCACTATATTGTACATGTAAAACTAATATAACAATGCCTGTTAATAATATTGGATTTAAAATTTAAAAAAAAGAAACTGCCAAAAAAGAAAAGAGTCATTCATATGTTATGGTCAGACATTTTGAATTATGTTATTCATTCTAATTTCTTACTTTTTACTCTTTTCCTGTCTAAGTTTTTGATCCTAATAGTAGGTCAAAATTTAACCATGACAATGTCTAAAATAAAGACAATCAACGATGTTTGATACAATGCATTGTTATACCATGCATCTGGTAACCAAATTTCCATACTTTACACAAATATTCTCTGGAAACACCTAAGTCACTTATCTAAGGACACATATATAATTTTATCGATTTAATTTCCCAGATTTGGGAACAGAGTCAAATAGCTTGAATAGCAGTGGTTATGTCCTCATCCACCTGTAGTCTCCCATTACTTCTCAGACTGCCTGATCTCTTCATAGACACACAATGTGCTATTTGGAACAAAACATTTTCTTTGAAACTTTATAAAAACATCCACTAAGGTGTTTAACTCAAGCTTTCTTCATAGAGGCTTTGAATTGTAATGGAGGAATCGAGAGGGTTAATGACATAAATCATAAATTTTTATTAGGCAGCATAATAGGAAGAGAGCAAAATACTTCGAAGGAATATTCATTCTGAGAATCCTTTAGAACACGGACCATGAACTTACACTGCCTTCCCTGTTATTATCTGGAGAAGGTGGCCATGGGGCACACTAGAGCTAGGATGTGAGTCTTTCATCTAGGGGTGTACTTTGCCACATAAGTGAAATATTGGTCAAGTGAGAACTTGAAGCCTAAACCAAGATACATATGCTGGCCAGCAGAATTGGAAGAGATTTTGACAAGAGGAATTTTTTGGGGAGGAAAAATTAGTTATTACAGCTGGGAAAGAAGAGAAATAAAAATTGAGATGTCAAGGCTAACTTCCCTCACCTAATATGAGTTTTTAAACATTTTTGGTAAAACTGTCACCACATTTAGTTGCAAAAGCATGCCCAGAGAGCATGTCTTGAAGTGGATTATTATGAAGTGAAATCCTACCTATGAATGTACTGTATCCAGAATGGCTGGTCGAGAGCAGAGATTGTAATATAAAGGGCTTTATTAGCAGAGTTGAATCAATAGAGTGATGAAATGGGAAATAGCAATGTAGAATTATGAAAAGATAGTGCCTAAAACATCTATGTGATTGACTGAGTTTTTAAATGTTTCATTCGTATCTTAACTATTTAGAAAAGTGATAGCATTTCCCAGCTACACATTAGTCTCGAAAGCTGGTGCTACACATATAAAACAACTTTCCTTGAAGGGTTTCCTCAGATACACTGTCAACATTAGTGTAAGCTCTGAAAATAAGCTGCTGAGTGGAAATCACTTGCTGCCTAAATTATTTCTTGCTGCTGAAATTGGAATCTCACTAATGCCTAAGTAAAAATATAGCTCTTATAAATAACTGGACCCATGCAAAAGACTACTTCTACACAGAGACATTATTGAACCAATTGTTCTAAATATCCAGGTGATTTGGTCTTATGGTGCCCTTATACAAATTAGCTTGATCTGTGGAGGAAAAGGAAAGAAAGACAGAAAGACAGACAGACAGAAAGAAAGAAAGAAAAGGAAGGAAGAAAGGGGGAGGGAGGAAGGAAGAAAGAAAGAAAGAAAGAAAAAGAAAGAAAGAAAGAAAAGGAAGGAAGAAAGGAAGGAAGAAAGAAGCGGGGAGGGAGGGAGGGTGGGAGGAAGGAAGGAAGAAAGAAAAGAAAGAAAAGAAAAGAGGAGAAAAGAAAAGAAAAGAAAAGAAAAAAATGACTGAGGTACATATGTGCATTTTCCAGAAAGTATTGTATCTTCAAAGTCTTTATTGCCATATCAACCAAAAAGAGCTTAGCAGTACATAAAAAGCAGTTTTTAGGAGGGATCATGCTATCAAAACTTCATATTTGTGAATCTAGCTTATTTGCCCATTATTTTAAAATCTGTAACTTACATTAGATACATCATAAATCTTTACACTAAGAACAAAATGCAATGAGGGAGAGAGTTATATTTATTTTAGCTTTTTTAAAGCCTCTCACCTGTCATCAGTGGATCACAGGTGACAAAGGATGGTGAAATCAGATGGGTCTAGAGAAGGAGTGGCTATTTCTAACAAGAGAGCATATTAAGATTGAATTCACTGAGTGCACTAGCAATACATAACCATCAAAGTACCAGTAGTCTAAATAGAGTATCTTTGAAACAGAATAGCTGAATAAGCTAATAAAATATCAAAACTGAGGAATGTCCCTTCATATTATGGGAAGAGCTGTCTCATAGATATAGGCAGATATGGTTTAGCAAATGAAGGAATCACTTCCCAGGGAAAAGAAGATACTAACAGGTAGCAGTGGATGTGGTTGACACCTCAGTCCTATGGAAAGCTTTCATAATTCTAATATAAACCATAGGAAATTTAAACCGAGAGATATGAGTAAATATAGGAACACTTACCGTATCACTTATCTGTTAATTAAAAAAGAAAACAAGAACAAGAATTTTTGCTAAGTATTCTATACTCTTTAAACTGACATGTGGGGCTCTAGACAATCTGTCTCAAATTATGTCAGTATCATGCCAAATGATTCCAGGAGGGTCTAGTTACATTTATTCCAGGAGGTTCTAGCTACATTTAATTTCTAATTATTTCTCATATGTGTCATACTCATACGAGTATGACAAAGTTTTCCAACATTGGCTAGGTTTTTCCATTTGCCTAAAACTATCTTACTCATTCTCTTTGGCACAATCTTATATCATCTGTACAGTATTTAGAAGAAAGAAACTTAAAATTTTTCTCTTCTGTGATGCTTGCTCTGATTATTCCTCTCTCTATCATCTCAAAAAACTTTGTCTATACCTTTTTTAGAATACTTACCAAATGTTGCTTTAAAAAAAATCTGCTTTGCTTTGCATGTGTGCATCTTCTAATAAACATGTTATAGCTTCTAGAATAGGGATTATATTTTTGTGTGTTTTTGTTTCGTAATCTTTGTATCCTCAGAGCTCAGAATTGAGCCTGATATATATTTAATAAATGTATATTGAATAAACACAAGAATACATTAATCCCACTTCTAGTCCTAATTTTGTATGACTATTTGAGGAATTTCCTCTCACTTCCTATATTGCAAACTTCAGGAATATGAAAGGTCATATGGCATAGTAGAAAGTAAAATTTAAGAATATCCAACGGAAAAAAGACAGTCTTTCCAATAAATGGCATTGGACAGCCACATGCAGAAGAATGAAACTGGACCATTTTCTTACACCATATACATAAATAGGCTCAAAATGGAGGAAGGACCTCAATGGGAGACAGGAACTCATCAAAATCCTACAGAAGAACACAGGCGGCAACCTCTTTGACCTTGGCTGCAGTGCTTCTTGTTAGACACACCTCCAAAGGCAAGAGAAACAAAGGCAAAAATGAACTATTGTGGCTTCATCAAGATAGAAAGCTTTTGCACAAGAAAGGAAACAGTCAACAAAACCAAAAGACAACCTACAGAATGGGGGAAGATATTTGCAAATGTCTTTTCAGATAAAGGGCTAGTATCCAAAATCTATAAAGAACTTATCAAACTCAACACACAAAGAACAAATAGTACAACCAAGAAATGGGCAGAAGACATGAACATACATTTCTCTGAAGAAGACATACAAATGGCCAACAGACACATGAAAAAATGCTCCATAACACTTTGCCTCACGGAAATACAAATTAAAACCACAGTGAGATACCGCCTCACACCAGTCAGAACAGCTAAAATTAACAAGTCAGGAAACGACAGATGTTGGCGAAGGATGCAGAGAAAGGGGACCCCTCTTACACTGCTGGTGGGAATGCACGCTGGTACAGCCACTCTGGAAAATAGTGTGGACGTTCCTCAAAAAGTTGAAAATAGAGCTACTCTACAACCCAGCAATTGCACTACTAAGGATTTACCCCAGAGATAAGGATGTAGTGATCTAAAGGGGTACTTGCATTCCAACGTTCATAGCAGCAATGTCCATGATAGCCAAACTATGGAAAGAGCCCAGATGTCCACCGACAGATGAATGGATAAAGAAGATGTGGTAGACACACACACACACACACACACACACACACACACACACACACACACTGGAATATTACTCAGCCATCAGAAAATGAAACCTTGCCAATTTCCATCTAATGTAGATAGAAATAGAGGGTATTATGCTAAGCGAAATAAGTCAATCAGAGAAAAACAGTGATCATATGATTTCACTCATATGTGGAATTTAAGAAATTAAACAGAGGAACATAAGGGAAGGGAGGGAAAAATAAAACAAGATGAAATCAGAGAGGAAGGCAAACCGTAAGAGACTCTTAATTGTAGGAAACAAACTGAGGGTGGCAGGGGGATAGTGATGGACATTAAGGGGGGCATGTAATGTAATGAGTACTGGGTGTTATAAACTACTGATGAATCACTGAACTCTACTTCTGAAACTTATAATACACTACATGCTAATTAATTGAATTTAAATTAAAAAAAAAGTAAAATGTACAGGTAGATAAGGTGCATGAGTTCTGATTGAAAGGTAGTCATTACATGCTATGCAATCCCAAGAGAATTACCATCTTTCTAGTCTCAGAGGGAGTTGGACCTTCTAGAACCTCTCCAACTCTGAGAGTTTACGTTGTTTTGAGCATGTGATCCCCTTGACTTGGGCCACCAATTTTAAACTCACAAATAATAAGCCTGTCAGTATATTAATGAATACATATTTTGAATATCTTTTAGATAAACTCAAATGTATAAGTTACATAACTAAATGCAATGCAAAGTACTCTATATTGTAGTTGTGGAGATAAAGAGATGTCATTAGGTAAGATAATTTCTAGCTTTTATCTGTTAGTAATAAAAGTTAAGTTCCTGACAGAGACTAGAATGAGACTTTAAACTACTGATGTCAATGAGAATGTCAAGCTATATTTAAAAAAAAAAATAAAGGAGAAAAAAACTGCTCTACGAATACCAGAGAACACACATCTGCACATACACACAGACATCAAACAATTAGCTTATGTATAATGAAGGACAGAATGTTCATTAACTGGCAGACAGAAATCCTGAGTAATCTTACATCAAGAAGTTAATTATACACTGACTTAGCAATAATTTTCTCTTGGGGCCACTTTTTCATAAACAGAATGAGAGTGGTAGCCAAAATTATCTTTCAGCTCCCTCCCAACTTACACATTTGATCGATTATTCCATGTTTTCTGAAGTAAAAAACAAAAAGAAAAACAAAAACAAACAACAACAACAAAAAATATGTGAATTCTTGGTTGTGTCAATAATGTGTACCTTCTAGCAGATGGGAAGTATGGAGACATTCTTTAGCAGATGAGGAACTCCGAGTATTTCCACTACTCTCAGAGCATGCTTACTTTGCTAGTCCAGTTCTTCCTAGTACTAATACAGGGTGAAGCAAATGTCATTATCATATATTATTTGGCCTTGAAGAAATAAGTATTCAGGTTTACCCCCAGATCTGCAAAAAGTCATGTTCATACTCTTTATAAATGATCAATGTGGTTAAGGAAGACTGAGTCTCCAAACTACAGAATTCAGTTACAAATAATCCTAACATTTCCCACTCTTCTAAACATACTCCATTATTTACAGCCATCTATCCCTCCATGCCAGCATAACAGAAAAATGTCTGGCACTATGGTAAATAACTGTGTTTATAATGTCCAAATCCAGACATTCACCAACATGAGAGTGCTGAGCATACTGCATAATCGATTTGGATATGAGATACTATATGCGATTGCCTCTATGCAAATAACTTTTAAAGAATTGAGTAGTTTTTCAAAGAGTTTCTGAATTGACCAAAGGGTCTGAACAACTGCAGAACACTATTTCATCTACCCGTGCTTTTTTTGTAGCCCTGTTTGTCTCTGGATTCTAGTGCAATCTATTTTCAACCTAGAGTTTAAACTGTGATCGCTCCAACAATCTGCTACGCTTTGTCATTATTTGTTATAATAAATGTCTAAAGTCTACTTTCAGCCAAAGTTTAAATCCTCCCTGAAATAAAGAATGGATATTTCATCCAACTAGTTTGATACTGCCTAAATACAACCAGCATTAACTATATTCCTGTCTAACGACAGAATCAGCTTATATAAAACTACTCACTGTCCTATCAAGAAGATTCTGAAATATATGAAAACATAGAAAAGGGAGGAAATCTCCCAGGACTTTCTCTTTTATGGTTACCTCAATTAATAATACTTAATATTTATTATCATGAAAGAAAATTGAGGAAGTATTAAAAATCAGATAAAATGTAAATAATTTATATCTCATTATCTCACAGTGTATTTCCTTTTAGACTTTCTTTCTATGTAGAGGTTTACTTCTTTATTTCCATAATTATTATCATATAATATATATTATTTTATAACCAGCATTTTCATTTAACATATGAATTCATACCACTCTTTGGAACCATAAGAATGAATTTAATCAAGTTTAACTGGACTACTAACATCTGACATTTTGACACTTTGATTACAACAATGCTTATTTTAAAATATGTTATAGAATATTATCACTATTATTGCTTTTTACAGTTAATAACACTCATAATAGTAACTTATTGAATTTGCTCAGTTAAATAATTTATATAAATATCCCATTTAAACCTCTCCTTACATCTAGGGTGTGGAAATAGAATTACTAATCTCTATTGCTGATGAGAAAAATTAGAGTAAGAGATGTTAAAAGCTTTTCTCAAGATCATAGGGTAAAGGATGAAGAAGGAGCCTGACACATATTGGTATGTGTTCTTAGTCACTATTTCATTGAAGGTTAAACAAAGTTGAAATAGACAGATACAGAGAGGTTGAGACATGGGTCTATTCCAGCAGAAAATAAACCAACCTAGACAGAAACACAAGATACTGACCAGCAACCCACTTTTCCTTTTGCTTTTATCAGATGGGGTTCTGTGTTTCTTGCTCTCTTCTATCGTGGCTCTTTAAATGTGACAGATCACATTAAACCCTCCTTAATTGCAGAAGTTTATGCTCCAGTGTTTCCTGATCTCTAAACTTTGAGGAGCTAAGTCCCAAATAGAACTTACTCTAGAACCCAGTTTACATCCCTGCCTCTGGAAAAAAGGAGAAGCTGGGTACGGAGATGCAGTGTTAGCATCTAAATGCACATAATCATGCCATTGTGCATAGGATGCTAAATAGAAAAATAACAATTTCAGGTCAGTGAAAAAGTAGTCATTACATTAGAAGACATTTCAAACTTACGGAGCTCAGAAGTAATTCTGAAAACATTTCCTTCATAAAACAGAAGCAAATTTCTCAAAAATACCTATATAAAATATACTCTATCAAAAATATTTTGAATAAAAAAAATCAATGAAGCAAAAGCCATACTAGTAAAATAAAAGCTTAATTTAAAAATTGAAAGATCTTAGAATAGAAACCTTTATCAGCAATATAGACCATTATTTTGAAAATATTTTGAGACTATAGGAACATTTTTTTTTACAGGGGATGAGAGAGAAAATATGATGGAAAATAAGTTTCAAGTGTTTAAAACATGAACTAGAGCTGTCCAAGAATGAAGAAGATATGGTCCTAAAACAATAATTGAAGAAATTTTCCTAGATATAAAATTAGATTAGAGATTTCATATTATGAAGATTCATACAATTCCAAACAAAGATAATGATCAGAAATAAATGCCAAGATACTGTGAGTAAAGTGTTATTTAAACTATTAAGAACATTTCTTCAAAAGTTGTAAGGAGGCCAAATTGCCTGCAAAAGCATTAAATTCAATTTAGTCTATAAATTTCTATTTTGTACCAATACAAACAATTGCTAGGACAATATACAGAAAATCATTGGGGGAAACTATATGGACTCCAGATTTTATATTTCTACTAACCTGTAATTTATATGAAAAGACAGTGGAAAGATAATTCTCCAAAATGAGAGGATAGAAAATATAACATGTAATTACCTTCGCTGAAAAATTACTTAAAAATATTCACAACGTTACCAAGCAATAATCATAACAATAATTACTGAAGGGAGAAATTGCATTTGGAAATAGCTAGAGGCATTTTTCTTCAAGTAGTAATGTATTTACACTCTTCTTTCCGTCTATTTTGGGACTCTTGCTACAGATCATACACATTCATTATTAAAAGGATTTAGTCATGGGTCCTTTCCCATATGCCTTTTCATCCCTCCTCTCCCTCTTCTCTCTGCTCAAAAGCATCTCAGGCTTAAGATTTAACTCTGAGAATTCCTTACCTGACAGAATCCTGCCTGTGATTCTACATTGGGGCTGAGAGTACCCGCAAAGCTACAGTTATTTAAGCCAGAGTTTGAAATCAACTTGACATTTCCCTCTTTCATATCTTTAATCCCTCAGGAAGTACCAATGGTTCTACATCTGAACTATAACTCAAGTCTACCACCCTTCTACTTGTCTGATTCCATACTTCAATCTGAACCGCCATAGTCCCTGCATCAAAGATTATATCACATTCATAATTAAATAGTTCATAAACCTTCTGTCCCTTCCCTTCTCCTAATACACACTCACCCACACTGACTCATCTTCCACACAGTGGCCAACATAATTTTTCCAACTCAGGTTAGTACATCTACTAAGAGGCTACTCTCTTTAGCCTCTTTGCCCACTGCCACGGTTTAGGTCTTAGATTAAATTTCTTTCCTCAGAGTCATTCCCTGACTCTCAAATCAATGATAACTATTCTTCATAATTTCTGTCATGTTACTATGTAGTTTCTTTCAGATTGCTCACCACAACTTTTGTCATGTCCTCCTTTCATAGCATTTATCACAATGTGTACCTGTTTGTTTCCTGACTTGCTTCTCTGCTATGTTGTGAGGTCCTTGACAAAGCGGCCCCTATGTGTTTGAGGTGATCAGTATATATCTGTGCCCGGAGAAGGTGTGCACTACTATAGGATTAACTAATGATTGGCGATTATTTTATCCTACATTGCCACTAAAGAATGTTTCAAATGACATGAAACAAGTATATAAAACATACTGTGATAATTTAGGGGAAAGATGACAGATATTTAATATTTTGAAAGTTAACCACTTGCAGTAGATTGATTGTAAACTACTGCTGGGGTTGATTTCAAGAAGGTAAGATCCTGAGGACTGCATTCCCCGGCATGTGGAACTCCTTTGTAAAGGTACTTAGGTGGTCATATTTATGAAAAAAGAAGCGACGTATACTCTCTCAACAATCACATTCGGAAAGCCATCAGAGGGGAGAGTGGACTGGGGTGAGGGGTGCTGAGACTGATGTATTCACTGGATTTATCTTCTCCCTGAGAAAATCTTGAATGTGGGGCACCTGGGCATTTCAGTCAGTTAAACATCTGACTCTTGATTTCAGCTCGGGTCTTGATTTCAGGGTCGTGAGTTCAAGTCTAGATGAACTAAAAAAAAAAATCTTGGATCCTAAGAACTTAGAGCTTGTGTATGCACCTTCTTTTAAAATGTTAAGATGTATTAAATTAATGTCAGGTAAATTTTTACTTGAAAGAAGTAGATGGGCACTGGAAGTGAAGGAGCTTGCACATTGCCACCTGACATACCTTTAGCAGCAAGAAAAGCTTAAGGGCTTTAAGCACATGACAGAGCACTATCATCACTATTTAAGAAAGAACCAGGGGATTAAAACCCAGCTTTCCACCCTTTACAAGAGAGAAGTCTCAATCAGAAGAGAGTAATCTTGCTTCTATCCACCAATTTTTATAGGCAACAAGTTGTGAGGGAAATAAAACCCTTTTAACCACATTTTGTGTGATAGAAGTTGAAAAGCCAGAGTCTTCCATCTTCTGCTTTGCCTCTTGGGTACATTTGGAGAAATAATTTACCTAGCAGCATAATTGTGACATTCCATTATTGGATAGGTAAGTAGAAATCTCCACAAGATTAATACACCACTTGCTCCAACGGCACCAGCATCATCATTATATCCCTATACCAGGTACCCAAACATACTGCAAATGACAGAATTTTTAACTTTTATTCATGTTCAATACAGTTTATGGTACTTTAGTCTTTCAATCCATTAAACTGTATGTTCTTTTCAAATTAAACACCCATCACAAAACTGCTGCGGTATTTTTAAAAGAGTGAATGGTAGGACACAGGAGCACAGTTTTGTCATTACCCTGGTTTTCAGTAATACCAGCAGTTCCCCCAACTCTTGGCTTTGTTATTAGTATTTATTGGAAGAAAAGGTCTTCCTGCATTTCTTAAAAGCAAAAAGGAAAGGTCTATTTGTTAGTATTTTGTATACTCAAGGCAAATATTGGGACCGCTGTACCAGCCCCTAAATCTGAGTATCATTTCTCAGTTATCGATCCCTTTAGCCAGGACACTGAGTGGAAGTGTGAGATACCATTATTACAGGCGGCTAAACATTTGGGCTTTAAAGAAAGTTATAATTTATAACAAAAGAGGCATAAATTGGAATTGATTTCATTAGAGGAACTTAACACCCGCAAAATAATGAGACTACTTTTTCTTTAGGGACACTATTGCATTACAGTTTTGCTTCACTAAATTAAAAATGCTATCAAGTTGGTAATAAATTCTGAAGTTTGCTACTGAGCAAACTCTAAAGGCCATTTAGAGGCCAGGAGCTCATATATATCAACAGAAACAAATTAGACACAAAGTTTAAAATTCAGCTTTCATTACAGGAAACTTTGAAAGTACATCAACATTTTATCATTTTTTGTTGTTGTTAATACTCGATTTTAATGACTCAGCAGATGATTTCACTGACGTTTAGCTGCTGAAGGAGGTATACTTAATGATGCCGAGTATTTGAGAGTTAGAGACTATTTGGACTGTGAACTGCTCTACGATGATTAGAATGATTCCAAATGAATTATTCTATGCCTGTTTTCTAAATGAGCGCTTAAAATGGCCTGGTAAATAATCCCAATGGAATCCTTTTAAGAACTTCAAGTGACCAGCCACTTTTTATTTCCTGGGAAGTTCAGTGTTACTGCTCCAGAAGTGGAAAGCTTGTAAATGGGGTGGGGATGAGGGCAAATATTAAACTGAAATGAATGAAGGAATCGTCTTTGAAAGAAAGGTTCTGTCTTGCTCGTATTTTTTAAACTGGCATCTATCAATCAAAATGTCACAAACATTAAGGGTTACCAGGGCATGGATTGAATAATGCGGAAGGATTATAAGGGACTAAAAAATATCAGGTTGTGAGAAGAGTCCCTTTCCCAGAAATAACCCCCCCCCAACAAGCCAAACACCACAAGGAAATGCGGATGCCTGAGGATAGTCAAGCACAAGATAAAAACAAAAGTGTAGGAACCATTCTGATGAAAGAGCATAATAGGGAATTATAAGTCTGGACCACGGTTTATTAGTAAACATGGGCCTTGAGCTAAATCTAAAGCATCTTCCCCATTTTGTAGATGTGGAATAATGAAGAATAAATTTGCTACTCCCTTACCTAAAAAATCTCTGGTTTTTCAATTTTTCTGCAGTCCTTTGACTTTAAATGCATTTTTACTTGTGGTTGAATGTACTTTTTATTTAAAAAAAATCCATTCTATGGGATTATTTAATCCTCTCATAATTTTATACGTGTCCCAATTTCAGCAAGCTGTGAAATTACATGTCTGTCAATAAATTAAATTGCAGTAGCTGCAGAACTCCCTGCTGCTTTAAATAGGAAGTTAAGTTTTATTCTCTTTTTCCTAGAATTTTTGAGACTTTTATGCACCTCATTGATGCATTTAAACATCTGATTAAATATCTATTTTTTTTTTTTAAGACTTATTTATTTTTTGGAGTGAGAGCTTGCAGGGAGGAGGGGCAGAGGGAGAGAAAGAATCTCAAGCAGACTCCACATCCAGCGAAGCTCGATGCAGGGTTCATTCTCACGACCCAAAGATCATGACCTGAGCAGAAACCAAGAGTCAGTGGCTTAACCAACTGCACCACACAGGCACACCTAAATGCATCTTATTTCTGCTTTACTCTCCTTTTCTAAATATAGTCCGAGTTCTTTCCTTTAAATCACTACCATGATCGCAGAGAACATATTGCTACTTTTAACAAGCATGGCAGTACAACACAGAAAGTAAATAAGTAGCTATTCTATTTCTCAAAAGTCCAGGTTTAACTTAATTTGGGACTCTTTATTGCACTTCCACATGTTGCAGAGACCCCTAACCTCGTCAAACAAAGAAAAGAACCACAATGTTTAGTGCCTGTCTATTTCTCAGATTACATTTTGAGAATGAAGTCCCAGAGGCAAGTTTCACCCTGCCTTTAACTTAAGCCCCGTCTCAACAGTCCTCATTACTTGTTCATCACCCTTTCCAGAATGATAGTAATTATGACCCAAGAAAAGCAAATCCCTGCAGGAAAATCCCACTACCACTTTAAGGAATGTATTAATGCCCAGTAGCCCCAGTAGCATGTGGACTTCTGGACAATAGTGCAAACTAAGGCCACTCTAATTCCACCTTGTCAGATAACTCCAGTATCTGATTCATTTACGTGTCGGCATCAGTTAATTGGTTTTTCTCATTCAAGTTATGATCTTCCTGGATTCTTATGTAAAGAGTTATTTTCTCTTGTATATGGATTTTGTTTTCTATTGTTAAGGAATTCTGGGTCTTAAATCTTTAACTGCAACTTTAACATACAGGTTCTGGCCTACATTGGTGGGCCGTGGTTCCAACAACAATTTCATTTTCAGAGCCATTGCAGTGCTATGTTTTTGTGCTTGAGTGATCCGGGGGTGCTAGGGCTCTCACTTGTCCCTGATCTTCCTGCCTGAGGGAACAGATGGCGTTTCTCCAGGCTGGGCCACCTGGTAGCCCAGGAAACAGGAAAAGGATCTCCAGCCTACAGGAAAACGAGGCTACCTAGGCCTGGCTGGTGTCTGTGGCAGGATCTCACTTGTCACCTGTCTGATGCTAGAGAGGGGGATTTGGGGCCCAGAGGAAAAGGAAGATTTTCTAGCCTGCCACATGTTATGGTGTGATATACCCTGCCTTTGGGGAAAGGAAAGCACCTCCTGGGCTGGCTGTCATTGTGTAATCCCACTGCTGACGATGCTTGGCTGCCTGATGCCTCTATGTAGGGGAGGGGAGTCTCAGACCCAGGTAGGGGGGTGGGGGAAAAGGAGAGAGCTACCCTCACTGCTTAGTGTTAATGGGGCTTGATATAGTAGTTGAGATATCTCTGAACAGGTGGGCCCTAAATTCTAGTCTAATGATTTTAGGGAGAGTGATGGGCAGAAATCATTTTCAATATGACTCATTTTCAATAGGAGTCTTAAATCAAGTTCTCCAGTACAGGTCAAATACTGAAGACAATACTGTCTTTGGTACCCTTATATTCTCTACCACCATTTCTCAGTTGGTTAAAAATTGGTAGAAAGTCATTATGTTATCCAAAAAAAAAAAAAAAAAAAAAAGTTATATTATCCTGAGATCCCAACAAAATTTGCTCTAAGATTAAACATAGGGATGGATATTTGGGATTGAAGCAGCAGGTGGAAAGGTTAAGGCTGTTTGTTATATGGTGGTTGCAGCATATTAAATAGGGCTTATATTGAAAAAAAAAAAAAAAAGGTTTTCATTTCCCTTTAGGATTTCCATTAACATTATTGAACAGAGATGGGCAAGGGTGTTTTTTTTTTTTTGTTTTTTTTTTTAAGAGAGAGATATTTGGGGAGATGGAGGGAGTGGCAGAGGACAGAGGGACAGAGAGAATCTTAAGCAGCCTCCACACCCAGCATGGAGCTTGATGCGGGGCTCAATCTCATGACCCAGAGATCATGACCTGAGCCAAAATCAGGAGTTAGATACCTAACCGACTGAAACACTCAGGAGCCTCAGGGGTGAGGATTTTTTTAAAGGTAGGTTTATGTGCCACAAGAGTTGGATTCATAGTGCAGGTATTTTTCATCTTTTAATATTTGGTGCCATATAATGATAAATGTTATTTTGTCGTTAAAACATAATATGAAAATCAATTCTCTTTCATCTTTTTAAACATTGTTAAGGACAAATAATCCCAGTAATTGTGTCTAAGCTTTGATCTCTGCACATCTAACCTAAATTCTAACTGCTATCACCGTAGTATATTCATGGTCCTACATATTGATAACTTGGATTATGGTGAATTTTATAAATCATTGAGTAAGATGTACAACAAGCACTTTTAATAAGAATTTCAGCATGCAAGCTGACCAAGGTAAAGGAAAATTTGAATGACATTTTCACAATCCAATGAGCAATATATTAGTAAAGTAAAAAGCCTATACTCAGTAGAGAAGGCCTGTATTTCTGTATTTGAAATGACTTGGTAATGGAATTCAGGTTGGCATGGGAACAGTACAGAATGTTAAGCAACAAACAGAAGAAACTGAAACATGTTTCAAATGAACATAAGAAATAAATGGCTCAGGAGATGGTGTTAGCATTGGAAAGAACAAAGAATGAATCTGGTGAGTATATTTAAAAAGATAGGGATATACTCAAGAGGAGTTTATTAGAGTCCAACTAAACATACACGAAAAGAATCACAGGAATAATACCAAAAGATTACTTAGGTTAAAGATGTAATTATATATTTTTAAAGATTGATGAAAAGCAAGATATCTTATGCACTATAAACAATTATAGGATCCAGAAGAATGAATGAGGTTTAGACAGGTCTCAAAAATTAAGAGACTAATTTTGTTGTTTTTTAATTTATTTTGTTTTTTATTTTTATTTTTTAAATTTTTTAAAGTTTAATTTATTTATTTTAGAGAGAGAGAAAGCATGAGAGGGAGGGGCAGAGTGAAAGGAAGAGACAATCTCAAGCAGACTCCGCACTAAGCACAGAGTCTGGTGCGAGTCTTGATCCCAGAACACTGAGTTCATGACCTGAGCTGAAACCAAAAGCCGGAAGCTTAACTGATTGTGCCACCCAGATCCCCCTTGTTTTGTATTTTTAAATAAGTGGAGTGATTTCTATGGAGAAAGTCTGACCCAGAAAATTCTTGAGAGTTTATAGATCGAGAGGTAATCATAAAAAGATAGTAGGAAAGTTTCCCTGAATGAATGGAATAGCTGCAAAAGATTTAATTAGATATAAAGAAAAGGAAGATTTTTTAAATGAATTTTGAAGTGACAATTATTGTAGATGAGAAACAATTATTAAATATATTATGAAAGAGCAGGTGTCAGAAATGTAGGGAATTAGAGATCTAAGAAGAAAACCAATGAACCTGCCAATAACTGAAGGATGGCTAAGCAGGATCACAAGAGTTAAATGGTGAACTGATACCATGATAACTTCTGGGTAAAATTCCTCTCTTCAGAAGACTGATTTTGGAATGAATTTTTTGACTAAATAGATGTTTTGAATGGACCCAACTGACCCATTTATTGATGTCTCACCAGGCTGAGTGTGAGGAATAGCTCAAAAATATAAAATGAGGATGGCTAATTTCAATGTTCAAGGTTTTAGTTACAAATGCAAATGACAGAATTGCCAAAAGAGAAAAGTAACATTTGAATAATGGCAGAGAATAAATAGAATAACAAATGGAATTGTAAGAATTCTATGATCAAGAGAGAACACATTCAACCCCACCCCACTTCTACTCAACAATTTAGGATGAATATATTGGAAACAAACAAACAAACAAACAAAATTAGTAACTTAGAAGATGAAGATCCACAAATAAATGGTAATTTTCAAATAAAAAAGTAAATGAAATGGGGCACCTGGTGGCTCGGTCAGTTGGGCTTCCAACTCTTGATTTTGACTCAGGTTGCGATCTCAGGGTCCTGAGATCAAGAGCCATGCTGGGCTCTGTGCTCAGTGGGGAGTCTGCTTGAGATTCTCTTTCTCTCTCTCCCTCTGCACCTCCCCCCTTACTCCTTACTCTCTCTTTCTCTCTCTCGAAATAAATAAATAAATCTTAGAAAAATAAATTGAATGACCTAGAGAACATATCAAGACTCTTAAAATTCCTCTCTTAGGATTTCCACTAGTTTTTATTAGAACAGATAGAACAGAGGTAATATTTAATAAAATTGTTAGCCAACATAAATCCTTAGATTATAGACCCAGGCTATGTTCAAGATTTTTTTTTAAGGCACACCCTGTCAAACAATAGTAGTAGCAAAAAATAAGACAAAAACATACTCTTTATTAGAGGCAGAATCAGGAACAGAAAACAGCCCTTGCCTCTTGGATCAATCTCCATTTCATTTTATGGCATTTTTCATTCAATTCAACACAAATATATTAAGCACTTTAAAAGTGCTCAATATCATGTTAATTATTATAAAAAGTGATATGAAAGAAGACTGGATTTAAATCAGCTACAAAGAGAAAGAAGTAAAATACAGTTTAAGTGAAACAATACGAGTATAAACAATGTTTTCTATGGGTAATCAAAGAGGATTTTACAGATACATACGTGCTTTGCATTTAATGGTTTGAAGGAATAAGCTCTGCAATTCGCACCTCTTAACTCATTTATTCCATCTAGCAGTCAATAAGTACATTTCAAAATCATATGTCAATAAAAATAACAAGCAAAGGCTAATATCACTGTGAACCATGTTTGGTTGGAAAGGTAGGACATGGAAGTCTATGTAAAAATATGTTCTAATATATATGTTGATTATTAGTCAACAAATTTTGCCTTAATAAAAATCTATATAATTCATTCTTAGACACAAAGTTACATTCAACATTAAAATATTTAATTCTAAACTAAAACAATTCAGGGATGCCTGGCTGGCTCAGATGGGCATGGGACTCTTGATTTAGAGATTGTGAGTTTGATCCCCACTTTGGGTGTAGAGATTACTTAAAAAATAAATAAATAAATAAAACAATTCAATGACTTTAAGCTTTTCTCCAATGCAAACACAATTAACTGATATATATTGAAAGAAACTATCATATGTATATGACTCTAGGAGGTAAAGAATTAGCAAGTGTCTTTTCTTATCCTGAAAAAATACATATCAGAGACTTTCAAACATTCAGGTTAAGTAACCAATTTAAAGTTGAGTTCAAGGTTTTCCTGGGCTCATAAATAAAACCCTTAGAGGTGTTTATGCAAATATGGGGAACTTAGACTTCTGAAGTTTCCATGGGAGCATACTTTTTCTTGTTTGATTTTGCCAGACACTGATATGAGGAGTATGTGAATTATCTATCCTAAAAGGAGGCATTTTAGTTATCAATATCAGTAACTTTACAATTACAAACTTTCAATATAGGTTGGGGCTTAATGTTTGGGGGAGGTTGTATCCTAGCCTTTATTGATTCAATTGTATAATATCTACCAGTTTAATAGGGGTGTGGACCAATCTTTATGCATTAAACCCCAAATTCCAAAGGGCTTGAAGAAGGAAGTAAAACTGACTCAGGGCTCAACTCATAGCTGGAAGAATGGAGGAATTTATATTTGCAGCTGTGCTGTGTTGTTATCAATATCTACTGGGGAAACACTCTGACATCTTCCCTGAATTGATTAGCCCATCATCTTCCTAGAAGTGGGCTGGAGGCCCCCAAATAGCACATTTACCCTGCTTGCCTAAGGATCTACAGTTCAAGCTGGAGCATTAAAAAGGTGGTTGTGTAGCACAAAGCCTCTAACCATATTCTAATTTTCCACTTCAAAGGTATGGAGTAAAAGGTGTCACTGTTAATTGAATCTTGAGTTTGTGTTTAAAACATAGGATGAAATATTTAAAAAGAAAGAGAAAAACATTTCATTTTCAATATAAATGGCATGATTTACAATCATATATTAAATGATTATAAATAATAAATGATGCATTTTCTTACCTTTATTTGTAAATTAACAGTATATGAAAAGATATAGCAATTATTTAGGAAGAGTTAGATGTTAATTTAAAAAGAAGAACAGGGCGTGCCTGGGTGGCTCAGTGGGTTCAAGCCTCTGCCTTCGGCTCAGGTCATGATCTCAGGGTCCTGGGATCGAGCCCCACATCGGGCTCTCTGCTCAGCAGGGAGCCTGCTTCCCCCTCTGTCTCTGCCTGCTTCTCTGCCTACTTGTGATCTCTTTCTCTCTGTCAATTAAATAAATAAAATCTTTAAAAAATAAAATAAAATAAAATAAAATAAAGAACAGAAAAAGCACCTTGCAGTAATTTTTAAAGGTAGATTTATCAGGGCATCTGGGTGACTCAGTTAAGTGTCTGCCTTCGGCTCAGGTCATGATCCCAAGGTCCTGGGATTGAGCCCTGCATCAGGCTCCCTGCTCGGTGGAGAGCCTGCTTCTCCCTCTTCCTCTGCCTGCCGCTCTGCCTACTTGTGTTATCTCTCGGTCAAATAAATAAATAAAATCTTTAAAAAAAAAAAAAGGTAGATTTACCTAGCTGTATACTTACCTTGCTTTTTTTTTCCGTAAAATTTCCTCTGTTCTCTTTGTGTGTTTTTGTGTGATAAAAAAACACTTACCATAAGATTGATAGATTGATCTATCTCATTATCTATTTAATCTCTTTATTTTTTTAATCAAAACTCTTACTGTTTGACTGAGAATGTGTCCTTCTCTTTAAATTCATGTAAATACAACCACTCAACCACTTCCCTTTCTTGTTTAATTCAGAACATTTTTGATTTTTTTTTTTCCTGGTGAATGGTCTATTATCAGCCAATATTACATTATATTGCTTTAAAAGTCGAATTAATCATTTAATTTTATTTATTGATTTATATTTATTTATTTGACAGACACAGTGAGAGAGGGAACACAAGCAGGGGAAGGGGAGGTGGGAGAAGCAGGCTTCCCGCTGAGCAGGAAGCCCAGCGCAGGGCTCCATCCCAGAACCCTGGGATTATGACCTGAGCCGAAGGCAGACGCTTAACCGACTGAGCCACCCAGGCGTCCCTAATCATTTAATTTTAGATAGCATGTAGGTCATGATGAGATGATGAGTAGTATAGGCTATTTTTCTAATTTGTATTTAAACCTGTATTACATAAAATAGATAAAAATCATTTTTAAATAATCAATATCAACTGTGCTACCAGTGTAATTTACATTCCCTTTTTCATGTAAATTATTTTACCAGTTACGATATTTGGCTGCAGGTAATAAAGTATCTTATTAAAAGTGGATTGCAATAAAATGTACAATAAGTTCACTTAACAATATGTTTGAGGTAGGTATTTCTGGGTTATTTTCAACTTCCCATCCTCAGCATATCAGTAATATCTCCCTTTGTTCACATAATAGCTGCAGAAATACCTAGCATCAAACCCCCACAAGACACTGTCCAAAGCACACAGGGAAAAAGACAGTTCTTTTTTTCTTTTCTTTCTTTTTTTTTCCCCCTCTGGTTTATCATGAACCATCTTTTCCAGAAGCCTTCCACCACACAGCCCTCTCAAGATAACTGGCCATGATTGCGTCCAATAGCCAAACTACAGATACAAGGAAGCCTAATGAAGTGAGTTTGTAATATACTTGACCTCTATTGTGGGGAATTGGTTGTGTTAGCTATAAGGGAGTAAAAAATTGTTATTGGATAGACAATCAACACTCTCTGCCATAATCTTCATAAAACAACAAGTAAATTGAGGCTGAGAGAGATTAAGACCAATCATATAAAAAAATTTTAAAAATCAAGTTTGTCTATATCCAAATTTTTGTCTTCCCACATTATCATTTTACCCTCCACTGTGTTAATCATAACATCAAACCTGGGCAAGAACAAATGTGTGTGCTTAGCTTGTACAAAGCAAAATTAAAGAAATATCTTCTATCTACATTTAAAGCTTTCATACAGAAAGAAAATAGACTTTTTTTCATTGTTATTATAATCATTAGAAGATGTACCAATGAGGGGCGCCTGGGTGGCTCAGATGGTTAAGCGTCTGCCTTCAGCTCAGGTCATGAGCCCAGGACCCTGGGCTCGAGCCCCGCATCAGGCTCTCTGCTCTGCGGGAAGCCTGCTCCTCCCTCTCCCACTTCCCCTGCCTGTGTTTCCTCTCTCACTGTGTCTCTCTCTGTCATATAAATAAATAAAATCTTAAAAAAAAAAAAAAAGATGTACCAATGAATAAAAGTTACAGATTTACAGAATCAGATTTTAAGTCATCCTATGGATACACAGAATTTTCTATCAGTGAAACAAACTGCTTTCGTTGCCACCAAGTTCGACATAACTCTATTTTTCAAAAAACCCCAAATAAAAATCTAGTGCTAACTAATTCAACAATTTCCCTCTATAGTGTCTTTACCTCTTCTACTTCAATGACCATAGCTTCTATATTCATAGCTAAAACATGAATTTTATCACATTTTTCCATGCCTAAAAGAAAAATCTCTGATATCCTTCCCTCTTATTTTTAGAGTTCACTTGGTTCCTATTCCTTAGTCTTCCTGTACTTTGACCCACAGTTTTCTTTAAAATTATCACTGTTCCCTTCTCTGCATTTCCTTTCCTATGCAATCTGTATAGTACCACTCAACAATCCAATGATTCTGTTGCTAGCCCTCCCCAGTGCATTTCTCGTTTTTCTGCTTTAAAGACCCAACAGAACCTGAATCCCTCCATCACCGAAGTCATCTACCCTATGTAATGTAAGAATGAGTTCCTGAGCACCACTCGAAAAAAAGCATTTGACTATACAGAATGATTCAATTTCAGTCATTAAAAAATGTCTGGCAATATTTTACATCTCTAATAATTGTTTCATTCTCTAAAATAATTACTGAGAGAGAAGAGAATGGAATCTTCTTTCAGAACCTGTATAGAATCCCTGGCAAGAAGTTATCTAATAAATATTTTTCCCAGGGGGAAACAAATAAATGAATAAATCAGTTTATCAATTTTAAGGAAGATACTGTTTTTATTAAGTGGGAGGTGTTATTAGAGTTACTCAGATTTTTTACAGAAATCTGACAATGTGTTAAACGAGAAATAGGAATACAGTAAAAAGTAAAAAACGAAACAAAACAAAACAAAATCTGTGGGAACTGAAGTAAACTGGAGGACTCAGACCCTTTCGAAGGGGCATTTCTACTGAGCAACAGATGATTATTTTCATGTGGAATACTGAGCTTACCATTTTCATATACTCCAATTTTTACTTTTACTTTTTCAAAAGAAGTTAAAAATTCATTTTTTTTTAATTCATTTTTTTAACGTGAACAATCCCAATATCCAAAATATGGGCCAGGGTATAATAACATGCCTCCTAGACAGAGGAAGTCTATGGGTGACCACATTTCAACCCAATAATATATAGATTATTAGAGGGTATCCTAATGCTAAAGTGAATGAAATTCTTAAAGAAGAAGAAAAGGGATTTTAAAATCTAAACAGAGAATTTTAAAATTGAATTAAAGTTAATTGGACATATTACTGCCAATCCAGACAGATAAATCAATAATTGATATTTTATTGATCAATAGATTAACAGATGGATACATTTAGATGCTGACTTAATTATTCCTCAATCCTTATTTTTATTACAAAGCCTACTACACTTAAAGATAAATTTTGTTTAAGGAGTATGCAAGTAGCAGTCACAACGATTATTTTATAAAACTCAGGGCATCTATTCCCTAGTATGTATGAACCATGCAGTTGCTCTGGATGGCATATAAACCTCAATTGCCTGTCTTTGGCACTTGTGTCTTTCGGGCTCTCATAGGTACAAAATTTGTTTTTTTTCCTATTAACCTATCTTACATCAATTTCATTATTAAACCAGCTAAAATACTTAGAAGGGAACAGTTTTTGACCCTACACAAACTTAAAGTAATTTATAAAGGCCCAACCTAAGTCATAATTCTGCCATGAGACTTTTCCAGTGATAATGCATCTCCTCCCTTCTTGATCTTCAACAGCAACTTTCTTGTAGAGTCCACTTTTACCATGAGTTTGAGTTGCTTTTTGAGGCTATCTCTCATTAGCTTGTGCTGGAAAGCAGAGACTATGCTTGTATCCATATTCATTGCCCTGATAATACTTAACATAATGCTTACTCTGTAGAACATGCTCAATCAAAACAAGTGGGATTTAGCTAATTTGAGGTTCATGATTTAAGTTCCCCAAATGATTACTTGACTTACCATTACACCCATCCTCTATAGTTTTATGTTCAATACTCTCTTTTTCAAAAATCTGAAATGTTACAAATTATTGTGTTGTCAAATCATGTTCATCTGAAACAGAGATCCTGCCAGTAATATCCCAGCATTTTAAAAGATAGAGGTAATATCAAGGCACCAATGAATCAGGGAGAAGTCCAGTACTGCTAATGCAGCTTCCCATGTCCTTTCTCTTGGTATCGTGAAGTGCAGTTTAACATATGAGGTCTTCAATGTGGCTACATGACTTATGCAAAAGAGAGCAGCTTTTAATCACAGAATATATTCATTTCATATTCATATTGTTACAGAGCCTAATGTTTTCTGGGTAACATGCCCGTTAATCATTAGATCCTTAGTTTGTTTACTATAAATAGTCCCAGACAGCCCAGGTTACCCTGCTAAAAGTGTTCCCTAGATCTAAGCTCTCCCATTAGATTAAAACATTATTAGCTTTCTTCTAGGAAGTCTATCTTTAACATGTTTATAGTGAGATTTGATCAAGCTCGCTTATCTCCTCCCACCCACCTGAGACATTCCCTTTAATGCCTAATTAAGGAAGAAAATAGATTCCAGGCCTATTAACTATTTCTCACCCCCAAACTCCAGATACCTTCTCCCCAGTAATAATACATTTTCAGACAATTTTTCCAAATTTATGCCAAGAAGGCTAATATGGATTTAGTGAAAACATGTAAAAAATGATACCGAAATTTGTTTTAAGATCATATTTATATGATACTAGGCTTTGAGATTTAATTTCAATAAAATAGAGATTATTAGTTTGTTTTAAATGTGACAGATATCTGAGAAGCTCTGAAGACATAGAAGATTGATTTTTTTTACTAAATATCCAATATTTTGACTATTTAGAATAATTCATTTAGATTCATATGTAACTGATATTTTGTTTCATCATTTGCTCATTTTATTCCCTCTCTATAAAATGTTCTTCAAGAATTCAAGAAAATAGGCTTTTTGTTGGGGTTAAGCATGGATTCTGCCAAGCTTTTTACCAGGATTTTTTCATCACCTTAAAGTTACTACATACATAATACATATACTGTACATCCAGTTATCAGATAACATCTCTGCACTCTACTCAAAATACTACTAATAATAAAATATTTGAGCTCAGCAAATTGGCAAAAATATACAGAAATAGAGTCAATAAATGTCAATAATTCCAGTTTATTCGAGCCTGCCTTATATTTAAAATTTTCTGGTTATGACTGAATTCCATTTCTCAGATTTTGTCTGGATTTTACTATATTTGATCTCTCTTATCTAGCTAATACATGAAAAATTGGCTTTCATAAAATATGAGTGGAGGAGTTAAGCATAAGCCTTCATTTTTTCTTTAAACTTTGTTTATTTGTTTAAGTAATCTCTACACAAATGTGGGGCTCCAACTCAGGATGCTGGAGATCAAGAGTTGCATGCTCCCCAGACTGAGCCAGCCAGGTACCCCTAATCTTCATTTTTTTTTCAAGTGGTTGAACAATGTGAGTTGAAGAAAATGTAATTGTCTCTAATTGAAAATCGTTATTAAAGTGTGACAAACTACGGAAATCTAAAGGAAAGGTGTGAAGTAAAGAGCTATGAAGCTACTTCAATCTGTTTTTTAAAATAAATTTATCACAAAAAAATACATTGAAACCTGCCTTTTAAGGCCTGAAGTTAAATGAAGCTGAGAGGGACAGCTTACATGATAGATGGCTAAATAAAGATTTTAAATGAACCTGACAATCTGTAATACCAAATGGAATGGAAAAGGCAAATTTTACGGAAATAAAATGTAAAGATCTGAATTAAAAATCAACTTTGATTATGGTAGCATTGGGTGAAAAGGCCTACGATGGCTAGGGTGAAAAACATCTGTGGGCGTTGTGACATTGGAAGTCTAATACAATGAATGAAATGACTTGCTAATATGCAAACCTAAACAGAAACTGCATTAATAAAAATTACATTGCTTTTATGATAGAATATGATTTTCAAATGATTTTTTTCTAGTTATTTTGTTTTGTGGTTGTCAAAAAATAATTGGTTCTTTTTTCTAAATTGAATAATCCCTATCTAACAAGGACAAAAGGGTGTTTGTCCAGATATAGTTGGCTAGCATGGTAACATGATTTAGAAATGTTTAAAGGAATCTGAGATATTCAAACATGTTTATACCTACTGGAGGAACTACTATGTTTTATAAAAAGACCATTTTTATAGTATTTCTCCAAGAGGCAGAGTAACATTAGAAGTTGAAATCTATTAGTTATCAGATTCCATTACAAGGAGGAAAAATCAATTAATTACAGCTATCCTAGATAGAAATGCATCACTTTAAGAAGGTTATTTTGTCATCACTGTTGTTTTTCAGTTACTTCAAAACAGACAAATCAAAATATAAATTTCTTTTGGGGTTGTTGTTGATTTTATTTTTGGATTCCCAAATCACAGGTGGAAAAGCATTGTTTATATGAGTGATAAGTACACAATTCATGCAGCCAAGGTCAAATGTGCATGACCTTTTGGTCATATATATCTCAAGAATGCAGGGTCCATTAGTCATCTCCCAATGCCAGGTCTATTTCACTCAGCCTGAACTGTTGTCTCTACAGGCTAAAAATATTTTCCTTTTTTTTTTTTTTAATTACACAATCTGTGTTAAATTTCTATGATCTGTCCAAACAGACCAACAATCATAGAGCAGATTCCTTGATTACCAATGTGGCAAAATAGGTCATTGCATTAAAGAAATAAATTATGAAACTTTGCGCTGAGCACTGGGAATACATGCTCTAATGTTTTATCAGGGTAAAAGAAAAGAATATTTGACTAGCTTTCTCTAGAAAATAATTTGCTTATTAAAACAAATCAGCGGGGCAACTGGGTGGCTCAGTGGGTAAGCTTATGCCTTCGGCTCAGGTCATGATCTCAGGGTTCTGGGATAGAGTTCCACATCCATCGGGCTCTCTGCTCAGCAAGAGATCTGCTCATCTGTCATTGGGAGATGACTAATGAGCCCTGCCTTCTTGTGATGTATATGACCTAAAGGTCATGCACATTTGACCTGGGCTGCATGAATTGTATACTTATCACTCATACAAACAATGCTTCCTCCTCTCTCTCTGCCTGCCTCTCTGCCTACCTGTGATCTCTCTCTCTCTGTCAAATAAATAATAATAATAAAAAACATCAACAACAAAAACAAATCAGCATTATACTAATCTCATCCATACAAAGAAGTTTGATTAAACTCCCCCAATATAAGTACAGTATAGTACAGATGATTTTTTTTTTTTTAAAGATTTCATTTATTTATCTGCCAGAGAGAGAAAGAGCACAAGCAGGGGGAACAGCAGGCAGAGAGAGAAGCAGGCTTGATGTGGGACTCGATCCCAGGACCTTGGAGATCATGACCTGAGCCTAAGGCAGATGTTTATAACCGACTGAGCCACCCAGGTGTCCCTAGAGATGACCTTTGAACAACGTGTGGTTGGGAATGCGGACCACTGCTGCCCCTTGTAGTCAAAAACTCACACGTAATTTTTGAATCCCCAAAAATTTAAGCAGTAATAGCCTACTGTTGAACGGAAGCCTTACTGATTACATAAGCAGTTGATTAATGCATATTTTATATGCTATATGTATTATATGCTGCACTCTTACAATAAAGTAAGCTAGAGAAAATAAAATGGTATTAAGAAAATCATAAGGAAGATAAAATACATGTACGGTACTGCACTGTATTTATTGAAAAAAAAATCCATGTATTAGTAGGCCTGCACAGTTCAAATCTACTATTTAAAGGTCAACTGTACTCCTCAGGGTGTTTCAGGTATAAAGAAAAATTAACATGAACAACATTTTTCATTACTTTTATGATATGAAATTATGGAATGTATAACAATACAAGGGAAATTAACACAACAATACCCTGGAAATTTTTATTGAACTTTTAAAAAATAAAAATAAATAACTTTAGTTTTAGGTTCTCTATAACTTATAAGGGCAAATAAGAATCTCCTGGCATTTTAGCAGTTCTCTGCAATTTCAGGTATACAATCATGGCGTTTCCTGATTGCTTCAGTCCACATTTTATTTTCTGGACTCCTATTAAATTTATAGACCATCGAATCTCACATAGCTCAAAAGAAGAATTTTAAGCTCCCTGAAGTAAAATATGATATCTTATTTTTCTTCTGCATTTTCCACAAACCTAGTGTTCTGAAACTAGTGGATGTTTAGTGAATATATATTAATTAATTGATTCTTCACATCTAGGTGCAGAGGTTTTTAAATTCCAATGAGTTGTTCTTCCTTTCCCCTTGCAAGGATCTTATCATATTGTTATGCCCAGAGGTGAATGTAGATTAAGGTAAATTACCAGGGTGCATGTAAAAACAAAAACAGCCAGGTTAGAAGCAGAAAATAAACTACATTGCCATTGAATTGGATGCAATTCTAAAATGTTTTCACTGAAATTTCCCACACCTGTTAGGATCTCTCAGTCTCAATATTGTTAGGCCATGGAGGGATTTTTGTCCTGGTAAAATGCAAATGTCTCATTTGTTTTGATGTCCTATATTTGGCACGTCTGTGTGTGTGAGACATTATGAGGAGGGAGGCCAAAAGAAGATTGTCATAATGCACCTGTCCATTAAAGAGTCCTCATGCCCAGCAGAAACTTTCTGGCACCATCTGGTTATAATCTTAATGCTCTGAAGCATAAGAATTGATGGACCTTTTAATTTTTATCTCAGCTAGTATAATTGCAGATGCTATTCTTATTCAAAATGGGCCACATTTTGCCCATGGCCAAAAGCATATAGTTCCCATTGACTTCAACATGAGGACAGGCACAAGAAAATGACAAGAGAATTCAGCCTAATGCTTCTAATTGCTTTATGAATCTTAATAAGCCTGTTTAACTTAATAATGTTCAATTGTGAAGACTTTCACAGGTTATTTATTCATTTGCCGTAAAAAGCATTTTCTTGAACCCTTCACGAAGGGCTGTGTTTTCATTACAAAGCAGATTCTTTGCTCTCTTTGGCCAAGAAGCATGGCATTGAGTCATGGATTTTTTACAAACAAAAGGAATCTGAGAAAGACTGAAAATATTAGTACCAAATGTTCCAGCAGACACAGAAAGTGCATGCCCTGAAATGATGAAGGCTTAAGAGAATTTATGCAGTGTCTTTTTCATACAAAGACAAGTGCAATTTGTACAGAACATAAAGAATCATAGCTAATTACACTGGTTTTAATTGGGTTTGTGCTAAATCCAATGCTTTATAGAACCATCAGTGCCGAAGAGGAAAAAGATAGCCAAATTACAAAATATACGGAGAAGCCGACTATAGAGAACTAAGTGAGACAAATAGAGCCAAATTTCCCAATAGGAAAGAATCAGCATAAAATAAGAATGAAGCACACATTTCTAAGAGGAGATAAAGGGAAAATTAATTCTGGACATTAAATGTAGACTAATTCCCTTTTTCTACACTTTAAATTGTTATATATGTAGATAGATAGAGATAGAGATACAGATTTGGATATAGCTATAGATATACCTCTTCTCTGACACAAAATAAAATGCCTCCCTAAAGAATGGGGTTATGTTTCCTCTACATGTATGTATCACTGACCTTGAGGCCAAAAACACTGTCGGGTGATAACAACAGTAAGTCATGATGTGAGTGGTTAAGGAGATCTGACCGACCCCATCCTGCCGAGTAGCAAAAATTCAATGGACAAAAGGAGCTGACACTAAAACACATGGACAGACACGCACACACACATGCATATGCACACACAGAGATGGACTATATATCAGGGAGGCCTCCCCACCAAGCTTTAGCAGAGAGACTTACCAAATTTCATGATAAAGAATAATTAATAGAGGAAGGGAAGGAAAAATAAAATAAGATGAAAACAGAGAGGGAGGCATACCATAAGAGACTTTTAACTCTAGGAAACAACCTCAGGGTTGGTACAGGGGAGGTGGGGGGGATGAGGTAACTGGGTGATGGGCTTTAAGAAGGGCACTTGATGTAATGAGCACTGGGTGTTATATGCAACTGATGAATCACTATATTCTCCCACTGAAACTAATAATACAGTATATGTTAACTAAATTGAATTTAAATTTAAAAAATTAAAAAATTAAAAATTAAATTTTATAACTGTATAGTTACGGTTGTTAACTAGAATTATTGTGATGGTCATTTAGCAAAATATACAAATACTGAATGCTATGTTGTATACCTGAAAGTACTATAATTCTATAGATCAAACATACATCAATCAAATAGAATCAATAAAATCATGTATTTCAGGTGAATAAAAAAAAGAATACAGTTTCTCTCTTCTATGACTAATCAGTTCTTAACATCCTCCAGCATATTTTTTTTTTAAAGATTTTATTTATTTATTTGACAGAGAGAGAGAGATCACAAGTAGGCAGAGAGGGAGGCAGAGAGAGAGAGGGAAGCAGGCTCCCTGCTGAGCAGAGAGCCCGATACGGGACTCGATCCCAGGACCCTGAGATCATGACCTGAGCCGAAGGCAGAGGCTTTAACCCACTGAGCCACCCAGGCGCCCCCTCCAGCATATTTTTTGAGGCAAAAGATTTACCGATTTTCGGATTTATATTTCCTTAGCGAGTAAAGTACTGATGTTAAGCACAGTGTCCCTGAGAATCTGTGCTCAGATTTAATAAATCCTATTTTTGTATTATTAAGGATCCACATCTATGATGAGAAGTCTTTAAACACTTCATGTCAAAAAGGAGAGAAAGAGGGAGAGGTCTGGGCTCAAAACATTGGGATGATGATATCTGTCCAAATGACACAGGGAGGACGTCTACAGTTTTTGACAGAGACAGGGATGTATATCAGTCCAAGACAACACAGATCTACATTTTCAGTTGAATGTCACTTTTCAAAGTCCAAAAGTAGTCATCCTACTGCATATACCCTATCTTAAAATGCTGAGGATAGCTTGAAATTATTTTTGAGTCATATAGGGCTCCCGTAGATGTTAGGAGGAGGGGTAAAATTAGTTATTGAGGATATATAGCCATTAAAATGCAATCAATTATTAAAGGTAAATTTTTTAAAGATTTTATTTATTTATTTGACAGAGAAAGAGAGATCACAAGTAGGCAGAGAGGCAGGCAGAGAGAGAGGGGGAAGCAGGCTCCCTGCTGAGCAGAGAGCCCGATGTGGGGCTTGATCCCAGGACCCTGAGATCATGACCTGAGCCGAAGGCAGAGGCTTAACCCACTGAGCCACCCAGGCACCCCTAAAGGTAAATTTTAGAGTAACTAAAAATAAAAACAGTAAGTTTCTTTACAAGAGTAATAATAAACATTTAAAATCTTTGAATTGGGGCGCCTGAGTGGCTCGGTCGGTTGAGTGTCTGTCTTCAGCTCAGGTCGTGATCTCAGATTTTTGGGATTGAGTTGGCACTGGGCTCCCTGCTGGGTGGGGAGTATGCTTCTCCCTCTCCCTCCACCCCACTTGTGTGCTCTCTCTCTCGCTCACTCTCTCTCTAATAAATAAAATCTTAAAAAATAAATAAAATCATCGAATTAATGTATGAGGCACATTATGTGTATCAATCATATAATAGACACTCATATAAACACACATACTGTCTGATGCCAAATACACCAATTTTACCTGAGATGAAAGTATTTAAGTGATTTGTCCAATGCCACATATCTGTTATCTAAGATTTTTTCTGGAGATAAAATGCTAATGCATACAGCAAATCTCTGAAACTCCAAGCAGGGCAAATTCAATTAAGAAAGCTTTGCAATGATATAGGAAAAGCAATGCAGGGCTCCTGGGTGGCTCAGTCAGTTAACTGTCTGCCTTAGACTCAGGTCATGATCTCTGGGTGCTAGGATCGAGGCTTGTGTGGTCTGGTCTTTGGCCTCTTTGCTCATCGGGGAGTCTGCTTCTCCTCTCCCTTTGCACCCCCCTTCGCTCATGCTTTCTTTCCCTCTCAAATAAATAAATAAAATTAAATTTAAAAAGTGTGAGAAATACACAAGTTCTGGGATCCTAAAGCCAAACAGATGTTTGTTGCTGAAAGAGCATTTATTAGTGCTTAATATAGAGGATTTCTAGAGAAGATTGGTCCATACGAATTTAGTCAAGCAACAAGCGAATTCTACTGAAATTATCAAATTAATATAAAAAGTTGACCCTGGAAATAAAGAAATGGTACATTTTGCATGCCAGATTCTTTGAAAAAAATTTCCATTTGGGACAAAAATAAAAGAATGACTCTAATGACACACAAACATACAGAGAATTTTCTAAAAAAAAAAAAAAAAATTGTCATTAAAACAACTTGAAGAAACTAGAGGAGAAACCACTAAAATAAATGGGGATTGGTAATGGAAACATAGGTAGGCTATAGAACCAAAGAATGCTGATATTGAAAATTATTATCACAGCCATATTTGAAAGTATGATTTTAAGTATACTTTTCTGAGAAAATAAAATTTAATGTGCAAATATAAGGCTAAGTAAGATCAGCAAACACAGACATCTAAATAAGTATTATAAATCTGGTTTAGAAATTGTGGAAATGTCAAAAATTATTCTAGAAAGAAAAGACAGACTATGATAAAATAATGATATGATTTGTATTTAAATAGAGAGTATGATGCTAAGCGAAATAAGCCAGTCAGAGAAAGACAAATACCATATGATTTCACTTACATGTGGAATTTAAGAAAAAAAAAGAGAGAGAGAAGCAAACCAAGAAACAGACTCTTACCTACAGAGAACAATCTGATGGTTACCAGAAGGGAGGTTGGTGGGAGGATGAGTGAAATAGGCAATGGGGATTAAAATGGAGGGCACTTGTGATGAGCACTGGGTGTTGTATGGAAGTGTCGAATCACTATATTGTACACATGAAACTAATATTATAGTGTATGGTAACTACTGGAATTCAAATAAAAACTTAAAAAAAAATCCAGATAACATTGCTAAAGTAGAGAGAACAACAGGCAGAAAAATGTGTTAATAAAACTGTCTCAAATAGGATAGGAAAAATATCTATTTCATATTAGACCATATTAGACCATAAAAGTGTAAATATATGTATATATGTGTACATATGTATGTGTGTATGTATACATATATATATATAAATTTTGAAATGCTGCACTTTATTAACCAATAGCAAAATTATATAATAAAATATATGCTATGCAAGTAGAAATGTAAAATCATTCAACCCCTATAAAAGGGAAACGGGAAATATGGAAGAAAATTCTTCATGTGTTTATCCTTTGATACAACAACCACATTTTTTGGAATCTACCATAGTCCAGCAAGCTATATATGCATAATATGTATAATATAATGTATATTCATTATCTATAACATATAATACACATGTTATATATATTTTATAGAACTATATATATGTTTATATTATACATTATGTATGTGAATATATATTATATATTATATATAAATATTTACAAAATACATAAAATATTTACAAAAATATATAAACTATATAAAACAAATATATAAAATTGCACAATATATATTATATATATTTGGTAGAACTTGAACTTTTTATATATGTATATAATATATATATATACACACACATAATATAGTAGAATTTTAAAAATTGACTCTAAAATTTATATGTAATTGGAAATAACCTATGATTGCCAAAGCAACTTTGGAAAAGAAAACAGCTGGATGATTAACACTGCCTGATTTTAGGACTTGTTTAGCTATACAATAATCAAGATAGTATGGCATTGCTAAGATAGGCAAATAGATTAATGCTTAGAGTCCAGAGAAAGGGTCCCACATGTATAACTAACTGATTCCAACATGAGTGCCATAATTCAGTAGAGAAAGGGTAGTCTTTTTAATAAAGTGGATATCCACCTGTAATAAAATGAACCTCAGTCCATACCTTGTACCATATACAAAAATTAACTTAAAATGGATCACAGATCTAAATGTAAAACTCAAAACTATAAAAATTACAGAAGAAATCATGAGAAAAAAATCTTTGTGATACTGGGTTAAGCGAAGTTTTCTTAGATATAATGCCAAAAGCATCATCTTTGAAAATATACAAGTACATATTTTCAGATCCATCTTATAGAAAATTTTCCCACCTATAAAGAGAAGTTTCAGAAAAAGGTTCTCATAGGAAAGGTTTTCTAATCTTGACTTTGTATTAAAAGGTGACAGAAATGAGATTCTATTGTACACTATTAGCGTATGTGTGTGTGTGTATGTGGCAGAGGGAGGATGTATTTGATGCTGCTGCAATAGGATCTGTTAAGCCAATCATTTATTGAAACATTTTTATGACTTCTGTTTGCCTCTAGCTACTTAATAAAAAGGCAAAGCTAATCTCCTCTTAATCTCCCAGGGTGCTCTGTTATTTGCCAACTTTACAATAAACTATGATTTATCTGACGAGGTTATGAAATTGGTGTGGGGAAGAGAAAACTACATCAGGGACTTTATTAGTCATTGAAGCTGCTTCCTGTGATTACATATACTTTTATTTAAAAATATTGCTCTCTAACTCCTCTTCAATATTCTTAGAATTAAAATTGAGGCAACTTCTTTTCATTGATTTCTAGTATAGTCATTGGCATTTCGTTCCCTTTCAAATTTATTTTCCCTCTACCTCTAAAAAATTAAGTTGGCTCCAAAATTCCCCTGATATGTCAATCTTCTCTACTAGTAGAGCACCAGTCTTGGACTAGGTGGGGCATTGTCTCTTGCTGCTGGACTGAATTCTCCACTTTTCCCAAGTATAAAGATAGACTTCTCACAAGAGTGGTGTTATGGCATTTCAACCCTCCTCAGATGAAGAGGATGAAATCTTACATGCAAAGTCTACAGCTTTTCCCAATAAAAGAAAGAGCACTTTAGAACATTCTAATCTGTCCCTTCCTGTAACTGTTTAAACAACAAAGACAAAACAGATAAAATATATAAATAATAATATTCCAGTAAGGTACAAATGAGAAAAGCTATATTGGTTGCCTATTAACAGCTTACAGTGTGCTAATTAAATGTGCATTAATCCCTTTTTTCAATCATCCAGCGGATCGGTAAACATCCACTGAGTTTTCTTTTTGTTTTTGTTTGTTTGTTTGTTTACCATGTGTCTGGCACTCTGCTAGGGATGAGGAGTAGGTGATTAATAAGACATGAGTCTAGCTTTAAAGACCTCATGGTTCAAGATGTCAAAGTTTTTACTCATACTGCCACTCACCAGAGTATTCTCATGGTCTAACTTGCAAACTGACCCTTCACTCTTTTTGCCTTGATCTCTGATATGGACTTGCAGTCCTTTACACATCGTTCCAGATAGTCACAGATAAGACATTGAATTTTTAAAGGAAGTATATATCTATTTGCAATTCCACTTTTGTTCCAAATTAGGGCACTCCTTTTTTCTGTAGTATTTTGATCATCTTTCTCTTTCAGATCTATAGAGTCAGGAACATCTACATAAAACCTTTTTAAATTTGTTAACAAAGTGACATAAACTCATTGGTATATAGTACAGTGTCCCTTTGTGCAAGATCAGATTTGATTTCTTAGAAGTAAAATTTAGGGATGGGTTTAATTATCTCTGAAGAATTTTCTACTTTTTTTTTTTTTAAGATTTTATTTATTTATTTGACAGAGAGAGAGATCACAAGTAAGCAGAGAGGCAGGAGAGAGAGAGGGAGAAGCAGGTTCCCTGCCGAGCAGAGAGCCCAATGCGGGGCTCCATCCCAGGACCCTGAGATCATGACCTGAGCCGAAGGCAGAGGCTTTAACCCACTGAGCCACCCAGGCGCCCTGAATTTTCTACTTTGACAATATTTATTTTTTATTTCTCTTCAATATTTCTCTTCAATTTTTTGGCATAAAAATTATCTTCTTATATTTTATATTCATTATTGGTTTTACATTGGAAAACTTCCCAGAAAATTAAAAAAAAAAAAAAAGTAGTCTGGCAATTAATTGAAATAGAACAAAAGAGATGCATTTATTTTTCTAATGTAATTACTTATCATTTTTTTTAGAGGATAAACCTGAACCTGTAATGATGATTGTCTTTTTTTAGAGGGAAGACACAACTACTTTTAATAAATACAATATTTAGGAAATGATGGTAGATAATGATTTATTGAATGTCAGGTTCTTGTTTCTAATTTTTTTTTTTTTATTTGCTATTTTTCTCAATTGGTTTAGATAGTTTACTCAAACTAGGGTAAACCACATTTTTCACCAGCTTTGTATGAGGGTCTTACATTCATCACTAAGGCTCTCTGTTCTTCTCTCCTCTCTTCTCCGCTTCCCTTACAGAAAAGAAAAGAAAAAAAAAATCCTCAGGAAAAGAGAAAATCAGCAATAAATATACCCTTTTACATCAACCCAAAAATGCTTTGGAGGACATGTTAATCCAAGAAGGAAAATAAAAAAGGAAAGAGAAAATGAAATGGGGGAGGGAGCTGTCCCTGAGAAACTGAGGTGTCAAATGAGCCTGTCACACAAATATGACCTTGTATATACACAGCTTGTGTTAGCAGTGGATGTGCAATCTCTGAAATGTGTTTTGAGGTAGACTCAAATGATTACCTCTGGAATTTTTTAACAAGTTCAGTGACCACCAAGTATCAATGTTTACCAGGCTTATGGTAAATGGCATGAAGGCTTATGAATGAGAATCTGTATAAACAGACTGACATAGAAAGCACATGTTAGAATTAACAGAAATTTTAAGGCAACTGTGCTTACCATGCATAAAGCACTAATAACAAGCTGGGATTTATTGTTAGGAAATAGAAAATTATAAAAAGTGGGAAAGCTGATTTGAAAAGAACAAAACAAATGTAGAATTTGAGCATTCAATAACCAAAATTAAAAACTGTAAAGGTCATATTGGGAAGTGGATTGGGATAGCAGATTTCACACAGAGTAGAAAGAACTAGTGAACTAGAAGATTATATCAAGTTATTCAGAATGCAATATTAGGGGGGTGATTGACAATATAGAAAGAAAATGCAAGGCATAGGGATTATAGAAGAAGGATCCAGTACATGTTTGAAATGAGGTCTGGGAGTGAAAATAAAGAATACAGGGCTAAGACAAATTTGAGGAGACAACAACTGAGGGCTTGCAAGTATTAATGAATGATGTCAAGCTGGAATTAATAGTTCAACGATTCCTTTTGAGAACACTTTCGTCCAATCTTCATCCCATTTTCAGAAATTTGTGCTGTCACAATACAATTAACATCGTGCTTATTACACTTTTTCACAACTTTTCTTGACTTCTGACTTTTCTTTCTTCTGCCTCATGACTTTTCTTTCTTCTGCTTAGATTTTGAATTCAGTGAAGGTAAGACACTGGTTTCTATTTTTAATTTTAAATGTCTGGCTAAAGTTAGGTCACCAAAGAAGCATTTAGTTAATATTTGCTTTTTGAATTAATTGACTCCCTCTTGGGTCCTGTAGCTCTTAAATAGTGCAGTGTGAGTGGATCCAATTCAAAGATTGTATTCTCTTTTCTCAGCAACTGCATCTTACTTTTGCAGAGGCATAGTCTCTGGCAGTGTTTGCTTTCTCTCTAGGTTCTTTTCTTAATTCACAAATTCATTCACTTTTTTTTTTTATTGGATGCCTAAGATGTAATGCATTATTCTAGATATTGGAGCAACATTTATTATCAAAGGACCAATTAAAGACTTAATGAAGTGTGGCAAATAAAAACATAAGTAAATAAACAAATAAGATGATTTCAGAGAATGATGAGCTCTATGAAGGAAGTAAGCAGAGCAAAGTGATATTTGAGGCATGGGTACCCTGAAAGGGAAATCCACATGATGAGTTCAAAATATATGTAATAACAAGAGACAGAGAAGGAACAGCTAGTTTTGCTTATATTATCTCCATAGAAAATGACTATCAGAAAAGGTCATGAAAGGATACATTTCTGATATAGGTTATTCCTTTAGGGAATTTTTGTAGGTCAATATGTATATTTAAATGGATAATACATATGGAAAATCTCAAAATAATTTATCAGTTCATAAAAACCTGTATCAACCATTTAATACATTAATTTTGCTATGTTAACATGAGTCGTTAAATATATTTGAGAAGTTTACAGTCTAGCAAAGGAAATAGAATTTCTAAAAATGAGAAATTTCTAAAAATGAGACATCCCCCCCCCTCCCCAGTACAGAGCAAGGAGGATATAGACCTGGTTGGTACTCAACTGTATGTGAGTCAATTCATTATGTGCTTTATCCTGTAGTCTGTGTGACTCTACCTCTCTCATATCTTTACTCAGGAATGAAGTTCTCTTTCCTTTAGTCTCAGTTTTGGCATACTTCATAGAAATGAGGTGAAGCCACTCCATTTGCAATTACTAGGTTTCAATTTCTGAAAGGTATAATAAGGTTAGGATGACTACTTCCTTCAAATATTTCCTTCCAGAAGAGAAGATGGCCAAGTCTCAAACACTTCAGGAATTCTAGTTCAATTCTAGACCTTTAGTGCCCTTGCTTTCTTTGCTTTCACTTTCTAGCAGTGGGGAGAAAGGAATCATTCACTTCTAACACATTTCTCCTAATAGTTGACAGGTCTGACAAATACTTCAATAAAACACGAATTGTTCATATGAAGCAGATTTGTAAATGTGTATAAACTGTGACTTTACATTTATCTTTGAATTTTAAACAACTAATCTTCTCCTTGTATCCTATTATAAGGTGAAATGAGGTTGATTCATTTGAATAGAATCTTGGTAAGCATGGAAAGGAAATCAGGTTGCCATTGACAGAACATTGTAGGAAATTACAATATACTGTTAAAAATATTTTTTTTCATGTTGGGAGAAAAATTTAGGTGACATTCTAGGTACACTGCTTGCCATGATTGTGTTTAATATTAAAATGGTAGAAAGAGGGTTGTCTGTAATTCTTAAATTTCTAATATACTCTAGCTCAATTCTATTTGAATAGAAGACACCTATTTGAAAAGCAAATGTAATATGCCTGAAACCAAACCATTTGCATTTCTAGAGTATAAAAATTGCAGCACTATGCCAGTATCTCTGACAGAACACTTGAGCAAAGTAGAGCTAGTGCTAGTAATAACATTAATACAAAGACTTTAAAGCACTTTCTGTACATTTTTATTTCATAATAAAAAGGAGGCATCATGAATAAAAATAAATAAATAATTGAAGATAGAAAATGATATTGTTAAGAATGAAAAGGCAGGGGATAAAATAAATGCATGTAAAGTCACAGGGTTTTTTTTATTATTCTAAATTGCAACAAGAGTAATAGTTAATGGAGGGTTGGGGGATTTAGAGGGTCTAGATTCTCAAAAAATATAAATACTTCCTTTTAGAAGTGGGATAAATTGGTACATCTACTCAGTCATTATACAATTTTGAAGAGCTTAAAATTGGACATTTCGAGGAGAAATGAGTGATTCTAGGAGTGGGTAAGGAAATATGCAGGATGAGTCTGAACTTTCTTTTAGTGCTGGAGACTAAAGAAGTACTCAAAAAACCAAATGATGAAGTATGGCAGAAGGATACAGAGGAACACAGGAGGATCTCCCAATGATCAAAGTGAAAATTAGAAAACAAAGAACCCAGGAAAAAAAAAAACCATAATATTAGATTACAGCCCAAAATATAACATAAATATCCACAAGACATTACTGATATTAATAAATACATGATGGGATCAATAAATAAATAGGGGGCAATGGACAAATTTCCTGTGCAGAAGAATTCCAAATAATTGATGTCAATACCCTGCAAGTATGTACTGCACATAGTGGCTTCCTTCCAAAGGGCACAGTATGAAAATGGCGAGGGGGGGAGGGCAGGATGGGAGAGTAACTTTGCAGTGGCAAAAACTTACAAACACTGCTTCAGCCAGGTACCCAAAGTCAGCATCGACAGTGATAAATTATATTGATAGTATGTACTCTTGAAATGATCTGATGAAAATGGTATTTTACCCCTATGGCCTTCCTTCCAAAAACCTGTAAGTCCTATCTAACCATGAGAAAAACATTTGACGAATGCCATTAGAGGAGCAGCCTACAAAACGCTGGGCCAATATTCTTCAAAACTCAATGTTATCAAAAACAAGGAAGTCTGAGAAAATGTAATAGCTCAGAGAAGCCTAAGGAACATGAACGACTAAATGTAATGCATTATTTTGGACTTAGATTCTGAAACAGAAAGAAGTCATGTAAAATCTAAGTAAATCTATTAAAGTATAAACTCTAGTTAATAATAATGTGTCAATATAGGTTCATTAATTATGACAAATGTACCATAGTGAAGTAAGCCATTAATAAGGAGAATTAGGTGTGAGGTATTATACAGGAACTCTCTGTACAATATTTGTAATTTTATGTAAATCTAAAACCACTCTAAAATTTTTTAAAGTTTATTGAAATATATATATACATATACATACACACACACATACATACATACGTGTGTGTGTGTGTGTGTGTGTGTGTGCATATGTGTGTGTAAGTTTGGGCCCCTGGAAATTACCACTGGTTTATTACTAGAGAAAATAATTGCATTTTCTTTCCCACTACAGAAAACATCCCAAAACGTTCAGAATACTCTCAAACTTCTTTAAAATTTGTCTTCTTTTTAAAAAGATTTTATTTACTTACTTGACAGAGAGAGACACAGCAAGAGAGGGAATACAAACAGGGGGAGTGGGAGAGGGAGCAGGGAGTCTGATATGGGGCTCCATCCCAGGACCCCAAGATCATGACCTGAGCCGCAGGCAGACGCTTAACGACTGAGCCACCCAGGCGCCCCTGCCTTTTTTTTTTTTTTTTTTAAGAGTTCAGCTTTTATTGAACAGTTTACAGAAAAGGTTTAGTCAAAAGGCCAAAGCCCACGTCATTATCAGACTCCTCTGATTCTTCTTTCTTTTCCTTCCATTTGCTTCTCCTTATTCTGCATTAGGGATAATGTCCCAAATCAGATGACAAATATTTTCCTTAGACTGTATGAAGAATTAAGTTTTATTAGAAAGATATTTAGATGGCAATTGAGAGTAAACAGTTACTTTCACTCTTAAACAGTACTCCTCTAAGTAGTAGCGGAGATATTTTAGCAGTGCTCTTTAATCAAAGCTTACATAATATGCATAGAGTGGCAAGACTAATAAAATTAAGGAACATATAAGTGTCAGTGTGGAACACAAAACCCCAGTGGAGCAGTGAAAATACAGTACAATTCATATGCCTGCTTAAAGTTTGGCACATATTATAGCAAATGTTCAGAGAAACAAATGATGAGCCTAGTGGGATTCTCATGGGAAATATTATCATAAATCAACCTTAGTAATATTATCATAAATCAACCTTAGTAAGAACCTGTGCCTTTAAATCTGGGTAGATTTTAATCTAATGGAGTGGGGAGGGGGGAGCAAAAAACAAAGAAGCAAAGAAGCAAAAACCATCAACAACAAAAACCCTTCCTGAAAGGAAGAATGGCATGAGCCAAGAATGGACTGAACAATGTGGGGGTAGGGAGGCAGTTTGTTTGAGTAAACAAGTATGGGAGGTAGGTATTAAATAATGGTGGGTATATTCTGGAAGTTGGAGTGGAGCTAGATTTTAGAGGACCTTGAGTGCCACAAATAAAACCTATATACAAGTTGGAAAACTTGAATCACCTTGAAATTAGACATAATCAATTTTACCTTAAATTCTTTGTAACCATTTTTCATTCTGTCCTAATGTATGACAGCAAACCAGGCACATAAATACACTCTTCTGTCATTTCACATCTGTATTTAAATGGAAATAGATCCAACACTGTAGCATGACAAGTATACGCCAGAGCAAAGAGGAAACCAACTAAAGCATGACACTGCTGGGACTAGATTTAAAACCTCTTACTTAAACCCTTGTTTATAAATCTTTTAAGATGATCTCAGTGTTTCCAACACTCAACACTACTGCCTAACATCAATAGACAGTGCCCTCGATTCTTCCAAATCTGAACAAAATATTATTTCTTTAGTATTTCTTGAATAAATATTGTAGAACTAGAAACAGATTATCAACCGATTCATTCCTATAAATACATTATATTAACTTATAAGGATATTTACTAGCATGTTGGTCCTGAAATTTCCATCCTAATTGATGTATTTACTGGTATCAATAGCTTAGACTGGCTTTTCAACTGAGAAAGAGAGACAGAGACAGAGACAGAGACACAGAGAGAAAGAGATTGAGAATAGAATTTGTTGAAGATTAACATCTTGGCCGGTCGTTTTTTTTCACCCTGTGGAAATTGTCTGAATCATTCTCTACTTCCTTTGAAAAGCCTGTCAGAAACATCTGCCTCAATTGATGCTTCATTACTGAAAGAAAAGATAATTAAGATAATCTGTTGAAAAACTCCTCCGAGCTCATGCAATCGTGAGGATGCTGTATAGGTATATGTATGATTAAATGTAATTCTCCAATTCACACAGAAGATTAGTACAGGTCCTCTTTTACGTAGAAGAGGCTTTGCTAGTTTCCACTTCCTCCTTGGAAATGTCCTCAGGGACTCACTCACAGTTAGGAAGGCTACACTTTGACAGTGTTACAGAATGTATGGTACAACAAGAGATGTTTGGGAAGGAAGGGGGGAAGTAAGGAGGAAAATAGAAAATCTGAACATAGTTGAGAAGCTTGACTCAATGTATAGACATAGACATATATAGATGCTTAAGTAAATTAACTTACAAGTGTAAAATAACACTAGTTATTATGATTTTTGTTATTGTCACTATTATTATTTCTTATCATTGTGGGGCCTCTAATGTGATTGCTGTCAGAGACTGGCCAAGACTGGAATCATCTCCTCACTCACCAGCCTGATGGTTGATACTAACTAAAGAGGCCAAATGGAATATTGGCATGTGGCTTCTCTTGGGCTTTCTCACAGCATGGAGACTGAATTACATGAACAAAGATCTCAAAAGAACAAGATAGAGGGTATATAGAATATACCATTCGTCTATCATTGTAACAAAATTTTGTCCCAGAGTTGTTGGTCTGGACCTTGATCTATAACAGTAACTCTGTTGTAAGACTGACTAAGACCATCTCTATGGGCTAGACTGGAAGATGTTTATTTTTATTCTTCTGGGTATTTTCAAATAAGAATATTTAGGATAAATTAATGAACTAGCAGCAAAAGGAGGCTACCCAGGAAGTCACTTAGTAGGCAGGATAGGCAGCAGACAAAAGTCTGATTTAAGCCAGGGGCTAAATAAATGACAAGAGTTCAGTAAAATTCAGTATTCGTTAGACTTTAATACAAGATAAAAGGGGAGACAAGGAAGAAGGGAAGGAGACAGAGGTAGAGACAAAGACTAACTATGGTAAGAACATTTCATAAATGGAAATAGTGAATGCAGGTTGTCCTTGTTTGAAGTGAGAAAATAATGAGGCAAATGCACTTGAGTTTGAATTACCTGGTTTATTGAAGTGAGATTAAAAATGCAGGTTTTAAGTTTAGAAAAATTGTAGAAGTTGATGGTATCCTCCCCCTGCACTACTCATTTGTGAGCAATTTCCATAAGAGAAAGAGAGAGATGGATCTCCCTTTGGGGTAACTCTAATGTAAAATGAGAACCATAAAATAAATTTCTCTATAACTCTATAAATATATATGTTGATATACCTCATTTACACATTTGTGGGAAATTATACTTCTTTTTAAAAATTTCCTTTATGCTACATTATATCGTGTTTGCTACTGAGTTCTATGAGGTCACAGAATCTGCATTCAGTCTCTAAGATCAACATCTTTTATTTTGCCATCTGTTTAAAAACACTCTTCATTTTCTTCTTTTTGGCTGAATAAAATCAGAGGGGACAGAATGCAGCCTATTGAATTCTTAGCAAATGAATTCATTCCAGAAAAGAAATCTAAACAAGGCAGTGACCCTATTACATCAACCAGCTATGGGGTTGGAAGCCAGAGTAGAAATGTTGGGTATTTTCTTAAGCTTCTCACTGGAAAATGAATCAGGTCATTGAAGTCACTCATCCATCTCTATGCACAAGTGCAATTCTGTAACTGCTCCTTGGACTGCCAGTGGATTAGCCCCAGTAAGAGGCAATCCAATCGACTAACACTGTAACTGCACATCTCGGGAATTCAGTTTCTTAAGTGTTCCCTTTGCCTCCTGCTCCCCAGGTGTGGGGCTGAAAATAAAGACCTGTGTGGAGGAGCATGGAGAGATTTT
>CM052885.1:36248259-36279398 GCA_028534135.1 Potos flavus
TGAAAGTCGGCATCATTGCGTCATGCTGGTAGCCTTCTGATCCTAGGAATAATATCATTCCCGCCAGTGGATATGATCAGCTCACCAAGCCACCCTCCTAGGAAGACCACATAGGCATAAACCCAATGCTCCTTGAGGAATATGGTTTACTACAGACATGGAATAGAGGGTTGTAGAGTGGTCTGAAATGAAGAAACAGAGACACAGCATCACATGGGTCCAGATCTAGGCTCAGATTACCCTGCCCAAATGGCACCACTGTTCTGTACTGGTCCCAGCTACCTGAGAAGGGTCTAGAAAATTTTGAAAAAGGTGCTTCTGGAGACCAGGATCTACACCTTGTTCTGCAGAGACTATCTCTACAAACCAGAGAGGTCCAGGTACCAGGTAGTACTTAGAACATTTCGTAAAAGGCACTCCACAGGATGGGGCCCCCCCAGAGGTGTAAGACCCAGGGCAGGTGTCAGCTTACTGAAGTTTATGGCCAGTACAGTGGCCACCATAGTGGAAATGAGACCAAGTTTGTCTTATTCCCTATATATTCTTACTCATTTGATTTCATCCATTATCTATAAGTCAATAAATATATATGTGGGCAAATATATGCACAAAATTATGTAAATATGTATATATACAAATATTTATGAGTAGGTATGAGTAGAATATAGACATACACATTATACATGTATATATGCATGTGTCACACACACGCACATCTATAATTACATACTTAATTCACCTACAAGTGTAGAAAGAATTTAAAATAGTTCAATGTTAATTCTTTAATAATTCTAAAGTGAAAGTAGTGTAACATTTAGGCACATTCACCAGTACACATTTGTTATAGGAAAAAAAATAATATCTTTGTATTGCCAAGCAGTCAATGCATCACAATTCAATTAGCAAGAATTGTTCTCTGTGGTATTGAGATGCTGAATTCGGTACTTAGTGAACCATTTAATTCCTTCATTGACAATTATCACAGAGGTAGGTGGGTATGCAAAAAATGCAAAATATCCTAATTGTTGTTTTTAGTCCAATAATAATTAGCTACTGTGTTACAGAGATCACAATACTGCATAGTTTATTTTTTGCTCCTGGTTGAATAATTTACAAATTAATTTCTTTCTAATATGAATCTGTGCTCATCTTTTTCATCTGTTTCTTGTGTACCTATGCCATTCAATTTATATCACGTTGAAGATAGTAAAAAATGGTACACTCTCTATGTTTTTATTTAAAAATGAAATTGTATTGGCAAAGATAGCATGAGATAAAATACTCCTACTCCTGTCATATAAGTCTACAAAGCGATAAATATAACCCTTAAATGTCCAGACTTAGTAAGATGGAAAAATGGACAAGGTTGTTTCCCTTAGGTCTACCTTTTAAGTATTACCAAATGCTCCACTTAGGAAGTGACAATGGGCCTGAAAACCCTCTATTTCCTCATCCATAACTGACATTCAACCATAATCTTTAGACTCCATTTTAAGAATGAAAGACAAAAAAACAACACTGTCCTAGAAGAGCCTGTTAAAAATACACAAGTTATTTCCAAAAGCAAACAGAGCCATAGTTAATTCATATTTTCATTAATTTTACATTCTTTCTTTCTTTTCTTTTCTTTCTCTTTCTTTTTTTCCTTCTTTCCTTCCTTCTTTCCTTCCTTCCTTCCTTCCTTCCTTTTCTTCTCTATTCTTTCATCTTCTGAACTGACACATTGAATCTCATGAGACTATAAAAATATCTCACCATTCATACATAAATTTACTAGGCAAGGATTTACCCATGCACTGTATTGAGCTAAAAGCTCTCTCTTTCCTCTGTAACCTCACACTTCACCTTCTTTTTTTGTTATTTTAAGGAGTCTATTAATGGGTTTTAGAAATACATTGTCAACCATAAATTAATAGAGCACAATAGTGGCTTTTATTGTGTGAAAATAATTCAGAAACTATCAACATATCCATTAACACTACAAAGATATTATATATGTTAGCCTTAAAATTACCAGGTATTCTAGGATATTAAAAAGTCACACTGCTTTATTATGGAATATCTCAGGTTCAGATTCCTAAAACTATATTTACTTATAAAGATTCCAATGACTGCTTTATTAACTATAGAGCAAAGAGAACACTCAGACTGAGATTAAAAGCCTCTTGCAATCTGTTCTCATTTGTTCTATCTTCATCTACTCTTGCTCCTCAATATGGATTGTATTCCTTACCCATGTATTATAATTCTCGCTTTCATGATTTTTTCCATACTTTCTCTTGTGTATGTAGCTCTAATCTCTCCTTTACATTTTCCTATTTTCTTTCCCTTAGGGATCTTGTCAAATCTTAAGTTTCAATTGAAGATTTCCTTCTACAGTTACTGAATTTGAGGAGGTACTTTGCCTTTCTAATTTGCCCTAGTATCCATGTGTATCTATTATTTATCTGCTAAGTTTTCTTCATAAGTATGCATATTAATTTTGTAATTAGAATATCTTCTTGCATGGAGTCTAGGCCTACAATATTATACCGTATACTATGCCATGTTATATCATATTTTACATAGACATGTATTTTCATTTGTCTATAATGCTTAAAAAAGGCTAAGAATGCTGTAGAACCTAAATCAATATTTTGTTGACTAATTGCCCATTAGCTGAATTAAGCACTTTAACATTCTATACATACAAAATTCATTACTCAACTTCCCTGCTATTTTCAGAATGGAAAACATTGGTACAAAAGAAAATAGTCAGTGGTGTCAAGAAATATCAAGGGTCTGAAATTTTACCATACTTGTAAGTTAGCAAGTTACATGGCTAGTTTCCTGAATACTGGTAGAAAACAAAGGAACTTTGATACAGCAAAAACAGAAGGGTAATTATCACGATTGAATTTATTCTCCTCATCCAAAATCACATAGGAACATACAAAGAAGGGCAAGAGATGCCTGTGGATGCAAAGGTTGTGTTACAGAAGAGTCTTGAGTTGAGAGAAACTTTATCTTTTTTATAATGGGCAGTAAGTTTGTCTGCCTCGACCCTAGTGGCAGACAGCATCTCTGTCTTCCAAGAGTATAAGCCATCCTGCCCTGTGTTTTAGAAGGAAACATTTTTTTTAAAGATGTATTTATTTATTATAGAGAGAGAATGTACACACAAGAAAGGGAGGAGGGGCAGAAAGAGAGGGAGAGAGAGAACCCTCAAGCAGACTCCCCGCTGAGCACAGAGCCGAACTTGGGACTGGACCCAGGACCCTGAGATCATGACCTGAGCCAAAATCAAAAGTCGGCTACTTAACTGTCTGAGCCACCCAGACACCCCAGAAGGAAACATTTTTTCCTATCTTCTAAAGCAGTTTGCTCTGTAAGCATTCTTAAAAATAGAGTCCTAAAAAAAAAAAAAAAAAAGTCATCATTGTCTCATTGCAAGATGTCCAGAAATATGAGTGTCCTAAAATAGTACTAGCCCAAAAAAGAAAAGGAGCTGGAATTCAATATAGGTTGCTGAAGGAAATAACAGTTAAAAACAAAATCGCTCAGAGGTATGGCTTTCTTTTACCTATTGCAAAAGTGAAATAGCCAGGTTCTACCTTCCCATGAGTAGACACCTAACCATCTCTCCCCACTGCCAGCATCACCGCCACCACCTTTTTCCCTTTCTCAAACTCACTGGATTAGTGATAAAGCAGTCGATTATTTTTTCTTCTAATTATTTTCCATTATCACCCTTCCATTTATCAAAGTGATAGGGGATATGCCCCTGTATAGGATGAAAAACACGTCTTTACTTACCCATTACTCTTTCATCTCTCACGCAGCAGTAGCTGGGCTTAGACTGCTCTCAGGCCTCAGGCTAGTTCTAAACTTGAGTCATCTAGCACTGTAGTCACTAGTTACATGTGGCTATGAACATCTGAAATGAATCTATTAAAATGTGCTCTTTGAAATACACACTGAATTTCAAAAACTCAACATGGAAAAAAATGTAACACATTTCACACATTATAAACTTTATATTAATTTTGTTCTCAAATTCTATCATTTGGGATATATTGGGTTAAACAAAAGATATTATCACAATTAACCACTTGTTTTTTTTTTTTAAGATTTATTTCTTTATTTGAGAGAGAGAAAGAGCATGAGTGGGAGGGGCAGAAGGAGAGGTGGGAGAATCTCCATCAGTCTCCATGCTGAGCATGGAACCCGAGTCAGGGCCTAATCTCATAACCTGGAGATCAAGACCCAAGAGGAAACCAAGAGTCAGACACTTAACTGACTGTGCCACCCAGGTGCCCCTCTTTTTACTTTTTAATGTGGCTACTACAAAATTTAAAAATAAATATGTGGTTCACATGTGTAACTCATTTTATATTTCATTTATAAAGCACTGATCTAAAGCTATTGTATTGAAGATGTCTGGTCTAATACACTGCCTCTCTGGGTACATGTCTGTGGGCATCCATGCTCAGTTGGACCGCAATTATGAATGCTCGACCAGCTTAGAAGAAAATGGGTGATCCATATGTTCATCTCAAATTTATCTCCTGTACCCTCCCATATTTGGAACAAGACCACCTAAAATTTAACAGTGCTTAGCTTAAATTTTTGTACATCTTTTGCATACCTCTGTCATGTATCTTCAGTAAAAGGAGGCTCTTATTTGAGATGAGTGTTCACTGGCTCCTCGATGATTATAACACCATAATGTTGATGTTAGAGGCAGTAGAATAGAGAGCACTGCAGAGCTTTAGCATTTATCTGCTTTACAAAGAGTAAATAGCTAGGTGGCTCAGTCAGGTAAGGATCTGAGTCTTGATCTCAGAGGCATGAGTTCAAGCCCCATGTTGGAGCCTACTTAAAAATATTAAAGAATAATAAATAAAAACAACAAAGAACCCTTGATTATTGCCAAATGGCTTAGTTGATTCTGAATTCCAAATGAAATAGCAGTAGAAATTGTATTCTAAGACAAACACCTAGTCCATGAGGGAAGTAATTAGTTATATACACTCAAGAGTTTATTTTTTTCCTTCTGATTCCTCTAAGCTGTGCCTTTTTATTTTTGGCAGGTATAATGAGAACTTAATCAAAGTTTTTGGTTTGTGTATGTGTTTCGTTTTTATTTTTTAGGTTTTTGAATTATTTGAAATAGAAAGAGTATATAGAAGAATTGAAGTATATGTCTTATTTAATAATAGGGCAAATAATCCTAATATCTTCTAAATTCTACTCCTTTTGGTTAAATAAAAATGATTTAAATCACTTCCTTAAATAATAAAATGGAGCTTATTTAATATTTCAAAATTCAGAATTAAGCAGTATCATTAAGTTTATAGTCATTAGAATTGAATCTAATTCTGTCAACCATTCCTGAAAATATATTTACCTCCCTGGGGTGCCTGCCTGGCTCAGCTAGAAGAACATGCAACTTTTGATCTCTGGGTTGTGAGTTTGAGCCCCATGTTGGGTGTAGAGATTATTAAAAACAAAACAAAACAAACTTTAAAAAATTAATTAAAATAAAAATATATTTACCTCCTAACTTTGCTGTTGCTGTATCTTATGCTTAAGTTGTGAGGAAGATATGAAAATACTACCCCTAAAGATGAGAAGATCAAGCTTTTTGAAAGAAGCCTCATTTCTGTCAGGTCTTATCATTCGGAACCACGTACTCTCCTGGGGTCTGTGAGCAGGGAACTTGGCTGTTCTGTCCAGGTAATGCTACTGGTACTGCACTTCATATAACCACTGTGAATGCCTACATTATAAACAATTTACCTATATTAAGGAACTTATATACTATTATCTATTGTTTATAGTAGCATTGACTCCAAACCATTTGGAATGAGAAATGGATATTAATGAAAAAGGGTGTTAAGTAGATATGGTCATCTAAAAAGAGACTTCATGTTCCCTGTCTTACCTATCATGTAATTTTGTTGGTTCTATTACCTCTGGAAAAATAGGAATGCAATTATACTTGTCCTAAAATACTGTGTTTCTCAGTATTTTCAACATAGAAGAATACTTACATAAACCATTAAGAAAACAAAAACAAAAACAAAAAATGGGGAAGAGAAACATCTTACAGTAATAAACCTGAGAAGAAATCTTGATAAACCAAAGCTTATACTAAATACATATATTATCAAATGCCAATTAATGTGAAAAAAAGAATGCCTTGAAATCAGACTAATGATTGAGTATAAGTTCTATTCAGCTTTAAATGTTCCTCTAACCACTATTTATCTGACTTGATTAAAAAAAAATTACAGGCAGAATTAGACTAACTGTTTTAGAAGGTGGATTTTCTCATAGGTAAAACACAAAAGTAAATATTAGTAAGGATCAAATATTGCTTCCCATAAGTCAGTAGGTTCCTATTAGGAGTAAGCATATTTTACTCTCATCTCAAGAATGGGTATTATTTTTTAATAATATTATTTTCTTGATAACACAAATGTGTCTTTATAGCAGCAAATCTAGAAAAAACCTTCTATTTGTTTAAATCATCAAGTGAGGATTGGGCTTTTGGAGTGTAACCACACCAACCAATTTATGAGGGACAACTCCAGTTCATGCATTTTGCTCTAGAGTAATCATCCATAGTACTGTCTTTCATTCTCAAGTGTTTTGAAATGATCAAAATCAAGTGGAATGAAATTACATGGTTCTGCTGGCTGTGGGAGAGAAAATCTGTTATCTAAGTAAACTAGTCTACTGAGAAGACTGAAAATCAAGCATACATGGATTAGTCACAGGAGTATTTTAAATTAATTTAAATTAATCTTTAAAATTTTAAGATAAGTTGAGGGCGGGTGTTTTACTTAAGTCAGTGAAAAAAAAAAAAAGAAATGGACAAAGCAGGTAAGCAGGAGGTGACAGAGACAAATTCCAGAGGCACTGGCAAGACATCTGCTATGGTTTTAATTGAATTCTCAATGCAAATTTACATGGGCAAGCCAGGATCATTTAAAGAATAAATAGAAATAAGTAGCTCTTTTAGTCTTCTCAGTTCTTCTTGATAAATTACTTGACTTAGAAAAACTAAACTGAACTAATTTGGCAGCAGTTGAACAACATCTGGGGAATTTCATTTTGGCCACAAGTTAAAGTAAACCAAAAAGAAATATGTAAACATCATCAAAGCGATGCAATATGATGCTCAGATTTTCAGAAGTTATAATTCAATTGATGTAAAAAAAAGTTTTAAGCACTGAAAACCTAGTTAAATTGTAAGCATGACATTTTTAGAGTCATGTTGAGAAACTAATGTGGTTTTCTGAGTTCATAGACACAATGACAATAGTGTTTAAAACCATAACATTCAAACAAACAAAAAAAAAGGTATGAATTAAACTCATTTGATTGCTATAGACTGAATGGTCATTTCTCCTTCAAATTCACATGTTTAAGTCCTAACCTCTAACTTGATGGCATTTGGAGATGGGAACTTTGGAGGTGATTAGGGTTAGATAAGGTCAAAATGTAAGGCTCTCATAATGGGATTAGTGCCCTTTTAAAAAGAGTAAGAGCCATGCTAGTACACAGCTAGAAGGGGGCAGTCTATCAGCCAGAGAGAGTCTACCAGAAATCTCAGATAGTACCCTGATCTTGGACTTCCAGTCTCTGGAATAAAGCGTTTGTTGTTTAAATCATGCAGTCCATGGTACATGGACTTGTGGTAGCAGCTTGAGCTAACTAAAATATGAGAATTCAAGTAGTACCTTCTTATATATAGTGTCCTGCTTGTCATGTACATTTGTACTATGTGGCTACAGACAGCCAAATTTTAGGATCATTAATGTGGGCATTTCATAGTACCAGATTTCATTTCCTTAAGAGGGAGATTTTTATCAATAAAATCTGCTGATACTGGATTTCCACAGTTTATGAAACAACTATTTATTTATAAATTAAATATTTTAAATGAATAAGAAAAATAATTTACCAAAGATATAGAAGGCAATTCTATGTTGAATGGAAGACTGATTAGACCACAAGAAGCCTGGGATAGCATTCAATTAAATTGATTGCTTGAGACTTCTGGTTTTGGCTTGGCTTAAATAAAACACTGCAATTCCATTTTAAGAGTGTGTTTATATTAATATCAAACTTACTCATCATATCTAAGTCATGAATATGATTGAAGTCAAATGTATATTCTATAATACTATAACCACAGGCAGTCACTGATATCAATATATAGTAATGGGGTACAACTATCCTTTAACTGGCACATCTTCATATAGCACTTACTTGTAATAAATAACATTTTAGCTAACACAATAGGTTTATCATTATTTTATACTCCCTGCCAACAGATACTGATACTTTCCACAATGTGAGTGGAGCTTCCCAGTCTGCGTTTTGTGTATTCTATCATATTTTACCAACTATTTGCTAGATAATAACGATCATCTTTAAAAAATCTCTGCTCTGAATTTTAGTCTTTTTGGTCATTTTTGTCACAGTACTCTGTTTGGTCTATGCATCTGGAGTCTGGGCTCTCTAAACATACACCTCCATGGCTCTGTACGTTTGTGCTCTATAACTGCATCACTAAGACCTAATTCTGTATCTTTCAGGAAACTTCAAATCATTGTGAATTATCATAGTCCACCTCACTTCTCTTCCCAATCATTCAAACTCTTTGCAAATATCGTTCCCCATTCTTTGTAGAACAGAAGGACAGATAAAGAGACTGTTGATATAGTCTATACATAGTATCCTCTTAACAAAGACAGAGAGCGAACAGAAAATACTCAACCTAATAAAGATTTTTTTCCCCACTTGATTTTTATTTGCTTGAAATTTCTGAAAAAAAATTCCTGCCTTGAACGGATGGTGTATTCATATATATACTTAGGAACATTATGGTCAATATGGCTTCTGAATGGCTAACTTTGATGTTGAATTGCATTCAAGGAAATAAATGCACTAATCTCCATTAAAATTTTCTTTACTTGTGAACCATATTATCCATTTCCAATTAAATAGGAGATTTCCAAATGAGAATACTATGGAGATTTGACTTTGGATTTTAATATCGATTACCAAAAATTTTCCTTTATTGTTCATTCCTTCATAACAGTTTACCTGATTGAGGCTCAGGAGCCTCAACTTAAAGTCTTGCTATTCTAATTAGCTGTACCTGTAGAGTTATTTCTCACCAACTTGCCCAAGACCTAAACAGGTCAACCATATCTTTCTTCCCCATACTTTATGTTACTCTGTTTCCTTAAAGCATTTTCTTAATTCTTCCTAGCTGCCTGGTGTCCTCATTTACCTTCTGAATACCTAGAGTTACTGACTGATTCTCTCACCATGGACTCACTCACATAATAAGTCTTAAATACTTCCAAAATACTTTTTCTAGGGGAGAATAAAACTTTCACTACAGGATTAGTACAAAAATGCTCAACTAGATTTAAATGGGAAAAGTTTTAAAATTGGAGTATATTACTCTGTATAACTATCTCTTTATTTATAAGATTTTAATAATAACATCAGAACCTATTCTTCTTATCAATAAAAAGCACCTAGTGTCAGTAATTTGGGGTTCATATTTTATTGGGATCCTTGCCTGTTTTATTGGTGACATCCTTATCCCTCATGCATATTAGCTCTTTTTAATGACCTGTTAAATGAAGCTAGATTAATAGAAAAATTCACTGAGTCTAAACCAACATTTTGATATTAAGAAAATGACTTCAAGTCATTAAGTTTTGGGTGCCAAATGCAAATGCAAGGATAACAGGAGATTTTTTTCTTCAAAATCTATACCACTTTTCTTTTATCATTTTATTTACTTTCTCTAATGGGAGCAAATATAGGATTCTAATGGGAATTCAGATGGTCTTTTAGATAGCTCCAGGTACAGATGTGACATTTGCACATAAGGGGAAAAAAAAAATTAAGTAGTTAAGGTCCCCAGTAAAGAAAAGGTTATCTGCTTCCATGTAGGCAGTATTTCCCAGATTAGGAAAAATAAATTTAGCAATCTCTATTGGATCCTTCAGATATGAGAGACCTGACCTTTTTCCTCTCTCTTTGATAGCTAGGAAACCTGAATATTTGATGAGAAAAGGAAAACATCTGGTCAGGGTCCTACAAGGGTTGGAGTCAATGTATTTTATCCTTTAATAGTTGAACAGGTTCTGAAGGCTAACATTCCATATTTTTACAAGAGACCACACTAGAATGATGCTCAATAACTCCTCAACTAGTTTTCCTACTGTCATGAATGCCTTGAGTTGTCAACTGAGTGACTTGGTTGTCAGAGTCTCCTACTCTTGTATTCTGTTGTTGTCCATAGATTTTCCACATCTTTGGACTTTTTCTTGCCAATTTAACTTCCCATTCCCTCTGGGATCTATAAACTACTCTAAAAACAAAAATTGTTCCTGTTGGAGTATAAATGCACATTAATTTATTCATAATGATTTATGTCTCCCTGAGGTATTTAAATTTTCATAAAAAATTCCTTGGAGGGGGACAGATATTTGAAAATCATTTAAAACAACATCTGTTTTCAAAAAGATTATATTCAAATTTGAGTAACATCTAGAATAAGGTATAACATAATTAGGCTAAATTATCTTATTTATGCTAGAAAATATTTAGACTTTTGATGAAAAATGGCAAGAGAAGAAACCATAGGGGTGGGAAAAGAACAATTATTTTGTGAAAGATTTAGCTGTGAAATTAAAGAAATAGAAAAAGCCACAATAGCAGGAATGCAAACAACAAGTTTATTTGACAATAAAGTGCTAACTTTCAGAGCAAGACATTTATGTTATGGAAAATAAGAAATAATATTGATAGTATGAGCTAGAATAGGAAAGACCTTGAATACCACATTCCAAAATTCTTCCTTGTTTTGCCAGGAAACAGGGAATCATTGAAGGTTGTTTATGGAAAGAATGTGATTATGAAGTTTGAGACTATACTAAAGGTAGAGATTCCTGGGTTGATTGATAGCATTAAAGAAAGTGACAGTAAAACACACATAGAATGTTAAGAATGATGTCTATGAGAATGAAAATTACAGAAATATTTTTATGGGCAAATCAATAAGATTTGTTATTTTTCTAGCCTACAGGATTTGAATAATAACACATATTTAATTTAAACTCTGAAGTTGAGAAATTGAGGACATTTTGAGAGGTACAGAATTGGGGGGGAGTGAAAGAGGAAAACAAATTCATTTTAGATAAGATAGTGGGGCATAGTGATTTACACAATTCCTAGTACATTACTGCTGTGCAAATATCTGATAAATAAATCTATAAAGTTTGCAGGAGAAAGAAATGTGATTTGGGATATTACATGGGAAGGCAGGGCTGGAGAGACATAATTAGGAAATCATCCACATGACAATAATTAGAAGTACTACTTAAGCCAAAGAATGATAAAACCCAGAGGAAGTCTTTGGCATAGCAGACCTGGTGGATATTTTTGATTAGTAAAAAGTTTCCAGTGCCATCACTTATCCAGTGATATATAGAGAATAAACAATTTTGTAATTTCATATTAATCTTACAAGTAAAACTGCTCTTTATAATGCCTTCATAATGTGGGTGAAAAGACTTTTTAGCATTTGTAGGGACCACAGACATGCCACCTCACAATGGGCCACTTTGTTATGAACCTTATTTTGAGTTAAAAGCAATCAAAACGCAGCAGATTCAGGAAAAGCTCTTTACGCACCCCCCCAACTGCCTGCTTATAGCGGGAAGAAAGCTATTAACAGAGATTCCTCTTTACCTAAGAAACTTACCTACATAATAGGATAAATTTTTCTACAAAATTTGTTTTTGAAATCTCTCCTTTCACCTTCCTGTTGAGGGTATTTCTCCCCTTTGTATCCTCAAACTCCTATCCTCCTTAGTTCATATAAGCATCATGTTGCCTCACTGTTTTTGGAATTTCCATGTCTCTGTAGATTCCCCCGTACACATGCTATTAAATTTGATTTTCTCCTGTTAATCAGTCTTGTGTCAATTTGAGTCTTAGTCCAGCTAGAAGGATCTCGAAGGGTGGAGGAAATAATTCTTCCCCAACACATTCTGTAGCTTTTTTCTTTAAATAAACTCTTTATTTTATAAGTGTTTAAGATTTACTGAATAATTGAAAGAATAATAAAGAGAATTCCCACAGTAGCATCTTCTATTAGCATAGCACATTTGTCACAATTAATGAACCAATAATGATGCAGTGTTGTTAACTAAGCCCATATTTTATTTAGATTTCTTAATTTTAATATTCATTAATATTCATTTTCTTGCCTAGGATCCCTTTCAGGACATCACATTACATTTAGTCACCTTGTCTCTTTAGACTCCTCTTGACTGTGACAGTTTCTCATACCTCCCTAGTTTTGATGACCTTGACAGTTTTGAGGATTCTGGTCAAATATCTTGTAAAATGTCCACTTATTGAGATTTTTCTGATGTTCTTATCATGGTTAGATTTGGGTTATATGTTTTGAGGAGAAAGACCACAAAGGTAAATTTCATTTTCATCTCATCATATCAGTATTATTTCATTGTCGATATTAACCTTGATCACTTGGTTGTGGTAATGTCTACTCTACTATAATGTCTTCTCTACTATAAAGTTATTCTCATTTCCCTCTTCTCTACCTCTTTATAATTTTCTAAAGCACACAGATGTTACTTATCCATTGTGATTTGGAAAATAATGCACTCGCAATATCCACAATTTCTTATCCATCTGCCCTCTCCCCAAACTCTAATACACAATATATATGGACACTTAAATAAACAAAATTTTAAAATTTACACTATGTATGTTGCAATGTTTGGGATGTTATGTGAGATCAAATAATTCGGTGCGCGCACACACACACACGCACACACACATACTTTTCTAAAGACATATTTATCCCTGGATGAGATTTAAGATTTAGAAAATAGTATGGTGATGTTCAAATTTGCCAGCACCTTAAATCACATAAAGATCATTAAAAACTACTGATGGCTGGGTCCTATCCCCAAAGATCCTCATTTCATTGGCCTGAAGTTTTTCCTAATTATCATGGTATTTAAAAAACTCTGGTAATTCCAGTATACATGATCAAGTATGAGATCCACTAGCCTGCAGCAATTAACTATGGTCAATTTGCTTTACCAGCTATAACAACAGTTATTTACAGCAAAGAGTGAGTAATTGGGGAGGGGTATTATTTTGTTACTCTATTATATGCTCAATCAAGTGTGGCTGTAGAATACACCTTAATAACATACTTTAATTACATGTCAATTATATGTGATTCTATCTCAATAAAAATCAGTCAATCAATCACTTTAAAACCTAGCCTCCTTTACTACAAATATTAAGAAACTGTAAGACCACTTCTCTGAAAAAATAAATTTTAATATGGAAAAATTGATAAAAAGTAATATACTTGTCATTATGAACATTTTAAGAAGTAGATTTTTGTGTACACACTAGAGAAGAAAAGTGAAAATAATAATCAGAGAAGTAGGAGGTGGCTCAATGACACCCAGAAATGGTGTGACTTAGTATGTATACCCAAAGAAATATAGACAAAAACAAAAATCATGTCAACTTTTTGATACTCTTGATAAAAGATAATGCTATATGAATAATTTATAGGAGAACTTTATAAAAATTTATTTTATGTACACTTAAATTATAGTTAGAGTAATATAAACAAATTTACACACTTAGAAAAAACTGTTAGCAGAATATAGAAGATTTTTTATTTTTACCAGAAAACTGTCTTCCTGTTCTTAACTGGATGTCAGGATCAGTGTCGGGGAGCAGCACTCTATTGGCTGACAACAGTACTCAGACTGAGCTAATTCAGCTCCATGGAGTAGCAAACCCATACTTAGAAAACATGCCAATACACGTCTTAATTGAAGTAACAAGTGTTTATCCACACATCACTTCTGAGGGACAACTGACTATCTTGGTAACTTTTGGTTCTCTATTATTTTCAGACTAGAGAGTTAAGAATTATTTTTTTCTAAGACCATTCCACTATTTAGAATAGTTATTAATGTAAGACCACAAAAAAGACAAAATGAAAAATTGTAATATATTTGTTTTTGATTATTATTTTCTAATTAAAACTCTGAAATTTTAGAGCTAGGTTTTCTAAAGCTATACAATTTAAAATACATAATGTGGCTTTCGGTCTAAGATCAGTGACACCACACATGTACATAACACAAACCTCTTTTTAAATGCATTTCTTAGGTTAATGAGAAAAGAAATGATTTATGGACTATCTGAAAATGAGTTACAGTGAGAGCACTACATAATAAAAACAGAGAATTGGGCTAAGAAATAAGTTTGAAGATGAGGCATATCTTTAAAAAGTTACTAGAATATAAGAGACACTGAAAATAAATTAACAAGTAAGCTTAAGCAGGAAGAAAAGAACATCACAATAAATATTAGGAAAAAATGAATTAATAAAGATAAAGAAAATGATGAACCAGACAGATAATAAAGTTTATGCTGGGTTGGAGAAATATATATATAGGTCTTCAGAAAGAGTAATATAAATCACTAAAAATAACAACAACAATATATAAAAGATAAAGAATGAGAGAGTAGCATAACCACAGACACATAGAAAACTTACAAAATTATAAATTTGGAAATCTTGACTTATTTTGGGGAGGAGAGATCATATAGCATAAAATTACTCAAGAATAGTTACAGAACCTGAAGGGATGATTTCATAGACTTAAAAATACTTTAAAGGCTATCGACAATCTATCTTCAAATAAGGTAAATGTATTATGATGAATTCTACCAAACTTTCATGAAAATATTTCCTATGATATGTAAAATTTCCAAGATCACAGTTCTTGATGGTAAGGTAACCCTAATACCCACAGATGGACAAGGTGAATATAAAATTAATCTGTATGTCATGATACTATGAAGTATCATTCCTTAAAGTAAATTATAAATTTAATTAAAGCCTTAGCATATGAAGCCTAATTATAATTAAGCACAAAGTATCATGACCAAGCAGGGTTTGTCCTAGGAATATAGTAATTGATAGATCAACTGATATACTGTCATAATTAATTGAATCGAATGATAACCCTACGATTTCATTATTCAATGATGGAAAATAATTTTCAGCTCTACATTAAGTTCTGATAAAAATAAAAAGCACAAGTTAAGTATAAAAACCCATAAAAAATGGGTGCCTGGGTGGCTCAGTCGGTTAAGTGTCTGCCTTCTGCTCAGGTCATAATCTCGTCCTGGGATTGATTCCTGCATTGGGCTCCCTGCTCAGTGGGGAGCCTGCTTCTCTTTCTCCCTCTGCCTGTTGCTCCCCCTGCTTGTGCTTTCTCTCTCTCTCTCAAATAAATAAAATCTTAAAAAAAAAAACTATAAAACCCTAAAAAATTATTAATGTAGTGAAACTGCTAAAGTATTTCTTTTACAGTTAAAAATAAAACCAGAATGATGGACCAAGAGTAGATTATGCTCAGTGAAATAAGTCATATTGAGAAAGACAAATATCATATGATTGCACTTATATGTAGAATCTAAAAAAATAAAATAAATTAATAAATAAACAAACATAAAGGATAATCAGACCTATAAATGCAGAGAATAAACTGATAATTGCCAGAAAGGAGAGGGTTGGGAGGGAAGGGCAAAATAGGTGAAGGGAACTGGGAGATATAGGTTTCCAGTTATGGAATGAATAAGTCACGGGAATTAAAGGCACAGCATAGGGAATATAGTCAATGACATTGTAATAGTGCTGCATGGTGACAGATGGTAGCTACACTTGTGGTGAGTATAGATAGCATACTGTATAGAGATGTTGAATCACTATGTTGTATACTTGAAACTAATGCCACGTTGTGAGTCAACTATATTCAAATAAAAAAAATAAAAATGATAATAAAGATAAAATATATTGAACTAGACCCCCCCACACACACACAGACAAGACCAGAATGTTCATTATCATCTGCACTAAGCAAAAGTACTATAGGGTTCTAACTGATTTAAAAAGGAAAATAATAATAATAATAGAATAAATAGTTGCAAACAATATGATTTGCTACCAAAAACATTCATAGAAGACATTCAAACACAAAAAATACGGACAGTAAAATATAAGGTTTCCACATAAGATTAACATATAAAAAATACATATAGTCTCCTAAATGCCAGAATGACTACAAATGTATAATAGCCAAAAAGGATCACTAATAATACAAATAATAATTCTAAAGAAACTCTGAATAATTCAATAAGAAATGGATGAAAACCATATACAGAAACTATCAAATTTTTCAAAGGTCTTAAACTGACACTTATATAAATATATAACTATATCATGGTCTGGGATATCATGACTCAAATTGTTAAAGTCTTTTCTATGAATAAGCTATAGCCCACTCAAACACTCAAAATAGATTTTTTTAAAAAAATATTCTAAATGTCATCTAAAGAGTAATTGTCCAAAAATAATAACACTAATTTAATAAAGATAAATGAGATGGGGTGAGCATAAATTTTTCCTACCAGAAATCAAAACATCAACATACCATATAGTTAGGATAATTTAAAGAGAATTGGTTAGCAAATAAGAAAAAAATCATGCCCTCTATTTTCCATCATCCACAAAGTTTATGACTTATGTTAAAAAAGTAAAATATATTGGGGCATCTGGGTGGCTCAGTTGCTAAGGGGCTGCCTTCGGTTCAAGTCATAATTCCAGGGTCCTGGGATTGAGCCCCGCATCAGGCTCCCCATTCTGTGGGAAGCCTGCTTCTCCCTCTCCCACACTCCTTCTGCTTGTGTTCTCTCTCGCTGTCTCTCTCTCTCTGTCAAATAAATAAATACCATCTTTAAAAAATAAATAAATAAAATATAAAACAAATAGAAGTCATCTCACAAAGACCAAGAGACAGAGGCAAAGACAGAGGCAAAACAAAGAGAAGACAGAGAAAAACACATCCTAAATTTTATATGTCCTTGAAAAATCATCAGGACAATATTAAATAGGCATTCAAAATCACAGTCTCCTTTTACTTTAAATTAATTCTGTGACTCCTCTTTTTTCTAAGGTATATGAGAGCAAATCTCTCTTCCTAGGAACACAAAGCAAGTCTCAGAAAAGGTTGAGGTGGTGAATCTTGGATTATACTCAATTATAAGAAAAGAAAACATAATATAGGAAGAATTGAGGTGTGATGGTCTCCATTTTTTTGCTGATTGCCAGTCTGTTTTATTTATAAGGCTAGTATATCTTCCCTTATTTAAAAAAAAAAAAAAAAAGTGGCTCAGTCAGTTAAGCCTCTGAGTTAGGCTCAGGTCCCAATCTCAGGGTCCTGGGATCCAGCTGTGTAGGGTTCCACCCTCAGTGGGGAGTCTGCTTCTCCCTCTCTCTCTGCTCCTCCTCTTGCTCCTGCTCACTTGGCTCTTTCTTTCTCAAATAAACAAATAAAATCTTTAAAAAAGAAAAAGTGGAGTCATCAAAATTCCAACATGATTTTTTTTAACTTTTTAAATAATACAAGAAATAAATAGTATGTTGTTACAGAACAGGGCCCAGAAACAAGTTTACATAAACGGGAATATTGCCCTGCATGTGAATTCATATATGATCACTCAAAAAAAAGAAAAGAAAAAAAAAAGTAACTGCATTTAAAACTATTGGGATGACTGGCTCTCTATATGAAAAAATTCCTTAATACTGCACATAACATGTATTACAAATAAAAATCTAATATATGTTAAAATCTTAGATATATTAAAGACATAAAAATTAGAAATTATGTGTTGATGTGGAAAACAAAGGAAAAGAAAAAAAAATTAAATTTCCTCAGTACTTACACCCCATTCACAAGTCAGACATAGAGACATTCCTCTAGAAACTCAGCTGCTTCCATGTTAATACTTTGCTAAGGGCAAAGGCAATCTTAGCTTAACCTTAACCCAACCCCCCAAGATCCTGTAAGTCTACTTTAACATATAAAAATTCCTTTGGAAACTTCCTTTATCTCATCCCCTCCTCCCCCCACCAAGATGTATGTTGGCAATCATTCCCCAAGCACATGACCCATCCATATACATTTAAATCATCTCATGACTGGGTTTTATCAGACAGTAATAAATGACCTTTTCCCAACAATAGCTAGCTCCCTCAAGGTCCTGGAAACCTTGCTTCCAAAATTCCTTATAGACTTACACTTATCTCTAATCCCCCCCCCAACTTGAAAGTATATAATCAACTACTCCTCATGACCCCAGTACAGCTTTCTGCCCACAGGTCCTGTCTCTGTGCTTTAATATTGCGACCTTTTTTTCACTAAAGATGTCTCAAGAATTCTTTCTAGGCCGTTGGCTCTGAACACCAACTTCAAACCACATCATGTATAAAGGTATAGAGCATATAAAACAAAATGGAAAGAGCAACAGATTTCAACAATAAAAGGGAAAACAAACATTGTTTACATCTAACATCAACATAATTTTCAAACAAAAAATGATCTACAAGAACTTACAATATGTATTTTGAAAATAAATATTCATAAGTTCCATAAATTACAAAAAGACAAGAAAACTATACATATATAGTTTATATATATATATATATATGAGATATATCTCAGCAATTTAGAGAAGAAGAAATGTAAAAGACCCATAGACTTTTTAAAAATATGCTTACTTTTTTTTATAATGTTAAGGAAATGTGTATTTTTTTTAAAAAAGTAGATCTAATATTTCCACTGAATTTGAAAACATTTAAACTAGCAACAATATCTTATGTTGATTGGTCATGTGGAAATAGTATTCAAATACAAGGCTGATGAAAATGTAGGCTCATAAAGAACTATGGAAAGCGATTTGACCATATCTATTAAAATACGATATTCTTGGGACGCCTGGGTGGCCAGTGGGTTAAAGCCTCTGCCTTTGGCTCAGGTCATGATCTCAGGGTCCTGGGATCAAGCCCCATATCAGGCTCTCTGCTCAGCAGGGAGCCTGCTTCCCCTTCTCTCTCTGCCTGCCTCTCTGCCTACTTGTGATCTGTTCTGTCAAAAAAAAAAAAAACAAAACAAAACCTTAAAAAAATAGAATCTACATTTAATTGAGGGATGATAACTTTATGATTTAATATAATTTGTTTAGAACTTTTTCTTTAATTTGATCATCTCTTAATCATCCTGGGATTATTTATTAAGTACACTTTGCAATATAAAAATGTAGAGAGAGGTATTTTTTCCTAAGTTTTAAAAATTATAATAAAGATACATTTATTTTAGGGGGAAAACATATATAATTGATTTGAATTATAAAATATTTAGTAGGGTTTTTCTGTAGTTATGAAATAAATTAATTCTTTCTCCTCCCCTTACAATTGTTTGCCTTATTATCCCAGGGAACATAACTTAACAAAACAAAAACTCTAACAGCTAGATAAAAGAAAATTGCAGCAATTATGATCAGTTTTCACTTCCTTCTTCTCTTCGGCAAGTTTTATAAGGTGCCAGACTCTCTCAATACTGCATCTTTTCCAGCCTCAAATTTATAAGCTGTAAATGGTATGAATAGGTGTGATTAGTCCCAGGAAGAACTTGATGGCTTGTTCTCTTGGCTGCTTATTCTTCAGTGTATAAACTTGGTGTAGTTCTCTGTGTATTTTAGCATTAAATTTTTGACATGCCAGAAATTTTTTTCTTCTTTGACTATGCTAGAAGAAAGCAGTAACATTAAATAAGACTTTCCATTAGTCTTTTCCAATCAATAAAAATAGATGAAAACACTGACAAGAAGAGTGGTAAAGACCTTTGGTAGAAACATAAACAAAGAACAATGACAATCACACAATAAAGCCACTAAGTTCTGCTAGACTTGATGAAAATGGTGCAAGATTAAATGACCAAATCAAAGCTCAGGTCACAAATTCATTATATTTATGTTACAAATAAATTAAAAATGTGAAAAAGTATATATACCAAAATTATAACATTGACTTTCTGGGTGGTGACAATGCAGATAGAAACAGAAATAGAGATAGAGATATAGTATCTATAATTTCTTGCAACAAATGTCTTTTTTATAGCTAAAAATATAATTCTAAATCATTTGTTATAAGAGGACTGCCAATTGAAATAATATAATACCACTACACACCAATTACAATGGCTAAAATTATTATTTTTTTAAATGCCAAATGCTGGTGCAGATGCAGAGCAAAAGGACATTTCAGTTAATGCTGATAGGCGCATAAATGGCAATGCCATTTTAAAGCTGCTTGAGAATATCTCACAAAGCTAAATATAGTTTTTGCCTTAGGTTCCAGCAATTCCATCATAGGTATTTATCCCCCTAATTCGAATATTTTGTTAACATAAACTTGGCATGTGAATGTTTATCCAGCTGGAAGCAACCAAGATGCCCTTCAACGGCAATTGGATAAACTGTGGTACATCTATACAAGGTAATGTATTGAACAATAAAAAGAAATAAGCTATCAGGCTATGAAAATGCATCATTGAAACTTAATGCATATTGCTAAGTAAAAGACATTGTTATAGCTACATACTGTATAATTCCAATTGTAGGACATTCTGGAAAGGAAAATCTCAAGGGACAGTGAAGAGTTAGTGGTTCCCATAGGTTCAGGTGGAAGGAGGGGGCTTAATAGGCAAAGCACAGAGGATGTGGAGTGGCGAAAACACTCTGTATGATACTGAAAGTGTAGGCACAAGAAATTGTGCATTTGTTAAACCCCTTAAAACTATAGTACAAAGAGTGAAATACATATATACATTAAAAACAAACTATTTTTGATGAGGGTTCCCAAGATGGAATGCAGACTGTCACAAAAAAATCTAACTGAATTACAAAATGTGTGAAACCACCTAAGCGAAGAGGGTGGGGGGAAGATACTGACTTAAGTAAGTTTGTGCACAAGTGGAGTTTATAAGATTGAAGAAGAAAATAACTACATATAAACAGTGTACTCTAGTTAATAAAGTTTCCTATTGGATACTGAAACAATTCTGCTACTAATACTGGAACTGAACAATTTATAATGAATCACAGATGGTAAGAATGGGAGTTTTTATAGATAAGAAGAGGAAGCTAGAATAATGTAGGTGGTAAAAAAAATTAGAGTTGGAGATAATGTAAACTCATGTTTATTTTAATATTGATACAGATGGTTACCTACAGAAATATATGTTTATGTATACATATGTGAGTTAGTCTACACACATATATATTTTCCTGCTCTGTTCAGTGAAAAGGCCGGCAAGAAACAATATACCTATAACAATGAACAAATCTAGTAATCAGATCATGGTTTTTAATATCATTCTCCAATAAAAGGAACTAGGGCTTCTTGAAGAAATGACTGCATATAGGACCCAAACAGAAAATAAGACAGGATGAGCCTGAAGTGTTTTGAAGTTCCAGAAAGCAATAATAATGATGGGATTACAACAAAGTGTCAAAGGAGGTGACCGAAAGAGCTCTAAAGGGGCAAAACTAGAACAATTTGAGCATCAAAATAAGTAAAACTATTGGATTATAAACTTTAGGATAAATGAATATTCTGGAGTCATACTGAAATAAATAAATGATTGAATAAATAAAGGAAGGAGGAAGGAAAAGAGAAAAATGTCTTATTGAGAAGAATTCCAAATAATTTTTGTAGGTGTTCCATCCCCCCCCTCCAAGGAGGTAATAGCATTAATTCTTACTCTGTAAATATGGGCTGCACATAGTAACTTATGTCCAAAAACTACTTGGAAGAAGCGGGAAAGAGTAACTTTATAGCAGAGAAACCTGAAAAACTCTACCATAACCACATGATCAAAGTTAACCTCTACAGTGACAAATCATGTTGATAGTATGTATCCTAAATATGATGTGATAAAATGCTACTTCATCTCTGTGGTCTTTCTCCCCAAAGCATATAACCTGAACCTAATCATAAGGAAATAACATCAGGCAAATTCCAATAGAGGGATATCTTATAAAATACTTGAAAAATACTCCTCAAAAAGGTCAAGTTCCTCAAAAAAAGGGAACTTGGAGAAACTACCACAGCCAAAAGGAACCTAAGGGGACATGATGGGATAGGATCCAGGAACAAAGATATCCGGTAAAATCTAAGGAAATCTGAGTAAACTGAGTTTTATTTAATAAACACATATCAGCATTAGTTCATTAATTGTCGCAATATTAGTAAGATAATTTTTATCTTAGAATTAGATATTTAGAATATTAGATGATTAGAGATCTAGAATTAGATATTAGAATTATCTTACTAATACAGATCTTACTATCAGATGTTAGTGATAGGAGAAGCTAGTGAAGGAGTATATGGGAATTCTCTACTATCTTCTTAATTCTTCTGTAAACATAAAACTCTTCTAAAAATATAGCATTTAAAAGAATGAATAGGATACATTTATCTATATCCACAAACAGAAAAAAAGAATCTGAAAGAATATTAACCAAGTTTCAGATGAGTGCCTGATTTTTGAGGCAATTTTTCATTATTCTTATTTATCAATGGTTAGATTTTTTTCTAAACTGAATATAGATTTATTTTATTATGTAAACCAAGAGTGATTTTAAAAACCTTTTATTTACTTATTTTTATTTTTTAAAAGATTTATTTATTTGACACACAGAGAGAGAGAGAATGTACAAGCAGGGGGAGGAGCAGAAGGAGAGGGAGAAGCAGGCTCTCCACTGATCAAGGAGCCCAACACGGGGCTCCCTCCCAGGTCCCTGGGATCATGACCTGAGCTGAAGGTGGTCACTTAACCTTCTGAGCCACCCAGGTGCCCCAAAACTTTTACTTTTTAATAATCAACAAAAGAATGAACTCAGAGCACCCTCACTATATGGATGTCATTACTATCCACTTATATTATGAGTAGAATTTTAATAACATCTGCTCAAATGCAAGGAAGATGCCCCTGTGTTCTCATCTGGGGATTGGGAGGAGAGGGACAGCTACTCAAGCAGCTCTGAGGGGTACAGAAAAAAATGGTCTCAGGACTAAACTTCAAATTCTGGCAAAAAAAGTGGATTTAATTTGGTGGAAAACTTCTCTGATGTTGCTTAATATAATAATGTCAAGTAAAATCTGGTCTTTAAACTGGGTGATGCTGCTAAACAGATGAACTTAAATTTCAATCAGAAAGTCTCTCCAATGGATTCAGTGAAGTTGAGGGAGTTGTGAACAGAGATCACAGGAATGTGCCCATTGGGAAAATGAACGGTTCCTTAGCAAAACACAGGGCTAGATGTTTAGGAGGTTAGAGATTTAACTTAGCATTTTTATCTTTTGTGAAATGGATCAGAGAAATGAATTTAGTTATCAAATAATTGATTCTTTACATTCTATAAGAAATTGACACAATTATATAAAAAGTGAAGTACACTTAGAATACCATCTTAATAAAATTTTATATATGTAGATTAATTATTACATTTGATTCTCACAGCCCACTAAAATGTTATTTGGTGAACGATATCATCAATACCATATATAGAAGGGAAATAAGGTTCAGAGAGGCTAAATATGTTGCCACAGGTCTCACAACTTGCAGTGACAAGATATGGAGTTGACCTACATATTGTGAATCTATGACTGAATATTTTTGTTTGTTCGCATGTTTTATTTTGTTTTCAGAAATTACAGTCTTCTCCCAAACCCTGAAAAAAGTACACAACAAAAGTACACTCTAAGCAGAACACACAGCCATAGATTGAATTGATCCTAAGTCATATCTTATGCCATGTTTTGGGTGACTAGGAATGTATAATACTAGGTTGCTTAGAGGTATCTAGTAGAACTTGAATATCCAAATTAATTTTATTTACCTCAAAAAACTACACACCTTGGAAATACTTTATATTCAACATCCAGATCATTGTTCTAATATGATTAACCTTGATTTTAGGGTAAAACCCAAAGGTTATGCACTACCTTCAAAGCCAGGTTATCGGCCTCGTAAAAATGCTAAGTCAAATGTGTAAAAACCTGCTACTTTATGTAGGTTGCCATATGTCATAGGCAACAAACTACTGACTGAACATATGTGAATAGAATTTATTACTGGAATTAAAGAAATCCTTTAGCGAGAATAAATGGATGCACATTCAGTGATGAAAAACATCAAATTATAGGTTTGGTCAGAATTTTGAAGCATATGTGAATAAAGTACCCAGCTTATATACCTATATTTCATCTGATATCCCTGCCAAACCATGCTAACATTTTTTTTTTAAGATTTTATTTATTTATGTGACAGAGAGAGATCACAAGTAGGCAGAGAGGCAGGCGGAGAGAAAGAGGGGGAGAAGCAGGCTTCCTGCCTAGCAGAGAGCCTGATATGGGGCTCAATCCCAGGACCCTGAGATCATGACCTGAGCCGAAGGCAGAGGCTTAAGCCACTGAGCCACCCAGGCGCCCCCATGCTAACATTTTGTCCACCATTTTTTTTTTTCTGTGTACTTTTTAAAAGCTCCAGTGACAATGTTTTCACTATACACTTATATTTCAAATATTCAAATATATTTCACTATATTTCAAAGCTATAATTACCTTATTGAGCAGCTTTATTAGAAGATGTCAATTCATAGTTATCTGCTTTCTCTTATAGTTCATACATGTCAGAATAAAATTTAATCCTGAGATCATCAGGAAAACCATCTTCCAAATATTTGCTGAGAGTTTGTGATGAGCCAACAACCTCCCTAGTCAAACCTTGGGGTCATTATTATGAATGAAATATAGAATCTGCTATCAGGATATTTCATCTCACTAAAGAAATCCCTGCACAGTTTAGAGGAAACAAGTTATAATACAAAAATTCTATATCTTGTCCAATTTATCTTCACTTACAAAATAACAAGGAAAAAAAATCACAAATATATCAATAATAAGCAAACCTAATGACAAGTAAATAAAAGAGTAATAACCAAGGTGTATGGGCTCCCATATGATTCTGAAAGGATATGTTGCCCAACTTTCTGTTATTTTAAATTTTTCTTAAAGGTATTTTTAACTAAAATACAATTTTATATAGACATTAATGGTTTTCTTCAGCCACACTAAGAACATACTAATAACCATAAATAAGATTAATATTACTAAAAGAACAATACAACGATATTGGTAGAAAAGGTAATGAGATAGTTCGCTATTATTGGTTGGTCCTAGATAAGTGTCCAAAAGTTAATAACATCGTTAAATGTTAGTAATAATTAGTAATTACTAACCCCAAAACATAATTAAGAAAAGATCTTATTCACAATCACCAAAACCTTGTGTAACTGAAAAGGCTTCAGCCCCTTGGGCCAACCAAGTAGTCTTTAAGATTTAGCAAACACCCTTAGCTTGCGAGATTAAACCTTTCTTAGTATATCTATAGATCATGCACTTTCCTAGAAACAACAGAGCACTTCTGAAGGTCATCAGGCTCTCTTGCACAACCCCCACCCAGGATACCAAGGAACCAGAACTTCTCACATAACCTCAGAGCACCGAGATAACAGTGTAGCTGGCATCATGGAATCTGCACGTAATCAAGAAATGTCACAGATTACTGCACTCCCTTAACCAATCAGATTCTTCGAAAAATCTCTGGGCCAGGCAGAAACCTCAGGGCTGGCCACTTGACAAGAGTCTGCCTTCTCCCCAGGTGGCCAGACACCTGAATAACGTTCAAATTCCTTTCCAATCCAAACTTATCTCTTGAGTACTGGCTTTTCAAGGGACAGCCAACTGAACTTGGGTTTTGGTAACACAGTTTATAATAAATTGTTCACTACTGCCGGTGGGGGAACTATAATTAAAACAAAATAGTCTTCCAACCCAGAAATCCCCACAAAGGTACTAGAAGAAACACCCTTACTGTTGAAGAAGCATTAAACCAAAACGTGATATGGTCAAGCAAATTTGCATAGAAATAGTTGATACAACGCATTACATACCTGTTCTCAAGATAAACAACTAGTCATCTTGTAGGAGGACTTGACAGCACCATTTGTGATGTATAGTTTATCTTAACTTTACCTGGTAATCGAGGTGACCACCTGTATTAGCTAGTTGGCTTTATCCAGAGGAAAAGCACACTTCTCACATCTTTATGACAGGAGGTAGTTTTAAAAATTGAAGCAAGGAACCCACTGAAGTTAAGATTTTTAATAGGGGTCCCACCCTCTCAACGTTTACATTTCAAAGACATGGCTCCCAGACATTCCTGGGTCAAAAAGCTGACAAAAGGCTTATCTAGTCTTCAAAAGGATTTATATACATTTCAAAGCAAGGAGAAAGCACTTATAGTTGCAAGTTTCATAAGATAAATGCTCTAAGAAAAAGGAGGGGAGGGAAATCTCTCCCTTTAATTTCAAAAGGGAGAATTAAGCCTCATATTTTTAATTTGTATTTGCCCTTTTATGACTCAGATTTTAACTACCGAAACAATGGAAGGAAATTTAAAGAAAAACATACACAGAAGAAAAAAAGTATTCAGCTCTAAGAGCTCAATCAAGATGGACTAGGAAATGATGTAATAAGGAAATGGTGTAAGCATGTATCAGAAATTTACTATTTAACATATTTAAAGAGATGGTACAAACCTATTAAATATCTAATTTTAAGATGTCTATCATTCAACACAATAGGAAATCGAAAAATTTTCAAAAACTAAAAGGCTAGTCAATCTTTCCTTTAATAAATGAACTTAGTTAATATTAAAAAAAAAATTCATACCTGTTAGCCAAGAAGACCACTTGATTGATGACGGCAGGCAATCCATTCCAATCCAAAGCATTACAACTTTCTGTTGTCCACGCCCCTGCCCACCTGGCATTTCTCTCACTGAAGATGAGCATTAAAAAATATTTTAAAGTAAGTAAATAAAATTAATAAGTTAGGTTCTAACTTGAGCATTAGCCAACACTTTTTTTTTTTTTTTTTTTTAGTTTTCAGAATTTTATTTCAGGCCAATCCCAGGCCCAGAAATCAAGGGGCTAGATATGGTAGCAGTTGACATACTCAGGTTTTATTATTGGAATTATCCCTTTTTTAATTCATAAAACAAGCTCAGATCGTGAATTCATACCTCAAAAAACTTCAGAGAATCAAACAAGAATGTTATATGACTCAAAGGAGAAGCCAAGAAACAGTCACTTTCATGAAGCAGAAATATTGTAGTGGAGACCAAAATGGGTTCTTTTTGTAGTTTGTTTGTTTTTTTCCAAGTGGAGAGGAAGGGACAAAGTTTACTTCCACCACACAGACTCTATGTACATGTCTACAACTTACAATATTTGTCATGGTTCCCATAGAGTCAGAATCAGCCAGTGTCGATGGTATGGTCTAGACAATGAGCACTGTGTCTCATTGAAGAACAAGTCTGTTCCTATAGTTTCCAAGATGCCATTGTAATTGAATGTAAAATCTATTTTTATAAAGAATATAACAAAACATTTTTCTCTTATTTTAAACATGTTCAATAACCACTGATAGCTTTATACTTTTTTTCAAATGCAGGAGTTGCAAACTATGTCCAGTTCACAAGCCAAATCCAGTCTGTGACCTATTTTTATAGTCTTCAATTTCAGAATTTTTTTTACATTTTGAAAGGATCGTAAAAAATACACACATGGACACACACACACACACATACACACACAATGCAACAGAGACCATGCGTGGCCCACAGAGTCTAAAGTATTTGCTATCTGGCTCTTTACAGAAAAAGTTTGCTAATCCCTGCTTTCAGTGAATTGTCTTTTTTTGGGGAGGGGGGGGAATTGAAGAGGAAGTTTATACCTTCAAAGCAGAGCAAACATACTGCTCACTCCAAAATTTCTTTTTCTTTTTTTTTAAAGATGAAAACCAGTTCCTTTTCCTCTAAATATCTTCCTTCCTAACTTTGTGATTATTTTTAATACTAATTATATACTGGCATACTGTTTTTTTCTTTTATACACATGAATGCCCATATGTGTGTGCACTAATACGCCTTCCCTGTGACAGGACTCATTAAATATGTGATATTGATGATTTTGTAGATAAAAATAAAACATGTTAACTAAAAAAGTCCTTCCACATGGGGATAAAACAATTTGTTTTAAAATATTAAATGAGAGTTGTCCTGAGGGAATTACTTATAAAACCTGGTGTCAGCAGCTAGACCCCAAGACCTGACCTTTACTGCCCACCTGCTTATACTCACTTACCTTTGTCTTACATTTTTCCTTAAGCTCTTCTTTCTAGTGTACCTCTTAACTAAAGCAAATGAAATCTGAAATCGCCCCTCAGGTCATAGTGACTGCCCAGATAAGACCCCCCACTAGCCCAGACCACCCAGACCATTTGAGCTAAACCCTTGACTCCAGCCTGCCCAGATGAACTGTGGAGTGACCCTTGGAATTACTGACAACTACCCTTACCTCATTATAATACTAATATCTCCACTCAAAGAGGAGCCTCATTTACATAACATACAACGTATGTATAAGGATGTTTCCCTAAGGCACATGCATGATCTTATGCTTGTCTTTACATACCATGAGAAGGCTTCCCTTATCTAAATATTCATCCTAATTCAAAACAAAAGGGACCCAGCCACCCTCTCTCATGGAGTCATGGCTTTGGAAGCTATTCCCCATGATCTTATTTACTGCAAAGAAAACTTTGTTCAACAACTCACCTGGTACAGTTTCTGACTCACCAAGGAGTGAACTCACATCAGTTTGGTTACACTGGGAGTATAACCATTATGTAAAGAAGATTGGTATCTCACTTTCCTATCAGACATACCCAATTAAGCAAGCAGTCTTATCAGTCTTGCTCCTACAGGTACTGGATGTAGACAATGGCAAAGCAGTGATAGTCAAGCAGCCTGCCTTCTTGACAGTTGCCAGAGCTATGCCAAATGCTTTCTAGAGGGTCAACTGAAACTCATGGAAAATAGCTGTCCTAAACTTCTTACTAATATTGTATTTGAGAGGTCTTGCTGGAGTGAATTTTTCTACTTCAGTAAACAGTGTACTTGGGAGAGCTCCAAAATCCAAATATCTTGTGCATGCACCGCATAAAAGAGCCTGCATTTAGAAACCACTCACATACCGGGCATCAGTGGTCCATTGATATTTGCCATAAAAGCAACATTAGGCAATACAAGGAGGACTCATCTTTTCCTGTCTCCCACTCCCAAGCATAAGACAGTCATAGAACTATTGCATGCAAAAAGGAAGTGGGAGGAAATAGCCATGCTCTCACTTAATCTAAAGGAGAAACATAAAAGCTACCCAGTTGACATATTCCATTCTGGCCAGTGCTTACAAGAAGAAGAAGGGTGAACTCTGTTTTTTTATGTGAACACCGCTTTTTAACTGTGCAGATTTAAATAACTGAAAGTGACTTGGAAATTATAATAGGTGACTAGAATGCCATTCAATAATCTGATGCTTGGTAGAAGAAATTGCCATTGTATATTTCGGTGCAAAGACTGGACAGAAAGTTGGATATAGCTGGTACACAAATGCATTATATAATTCAAATCTTATTGAAATGCCCCTTTTTAAAACTTTAATTACTTAAAAACATATTCTTTATACACATACAATTATTAATTGAAAATGAAACCTATCATATCAATTTTCCCTAAATTTGAATTATTCCACTTATTTTGAAATATACTCATGCTGCTGTGCTAGGTGGCTCAGTCAGTTGAGCGTCTGACTCTTGATTTCAGCTCAGGTCATGATTTCAGGGTCATGAGATCAAGCCCTGTATAAGGCTACATGCTGGGTGTGGAATCTGCTTGAGATTCTCTCTCCCTCTCTCTCTCTGCTCCCCCTACTTCCCAACCACTGCCCCTCTGCTCACACTCTCATTCTCTCTAGGGAAAAAAAAAAAGAAGAGAAGAAAGAAATACACTCATGCTGACTATTTTTGTGTTTTTGTTTTTGTGTTTTTCTTTCTTTTTTTTTCTATTCAGATGTGTTTTTGCCTAGATCCATTTTTTTTTTTTTTAATATCTTTAAGAAATTAGGTTTAATTTGGGGTGTATCTTCTCTGGGGAGGATTAAGTTTGTGGAACATAATTTTTCTATCTTATATTTGGAGAATAAAGGACAACAATGCCTCCAAATTGAAAAAAAAAAATATTTACTCCCTCATCTGACACAAATACAGGCTGACATTTGAACATAATTATCAGATACTAATTTTCCATGACATAAAATGTGATTTTCTCCCAATTTTTCTGACTTCTGTATTCATTTGATTAACATTGAATGGCTTGTACATTGTCTTGGTTAAAACAGAATTCTCCTGACATTTGCCTTAATTCAATTCTGTAGAGAAGAAAGGAGGAATAATGCCACCAGATAACTTTAGGCTTATTGAACAACCAATTGGGCTGAAAGAAGTACCTTCTTTTGTTTGGAGTTAGTGCAAACTTAGGAGCTTTACCCCTATTACAGAGTCTACCCTATTAAACATTACTCAAGGTGATTAAGATGTTCTTCCCCTACCTCTGTGAATGTCCTCATTCTTCCTTAAGTGAGTAAATTGACAAAGATCGGGGCCATTTTATGGACAGAGCTGGATATACTATTATATCTATGGACCTTAACATATTGGGAAGCATTGAATTGCAATCCAGACAGACCCATATTAAAAGTGAACTCATACTACTTTCAAATATTAGACGGAATTAGAGAAATAATTTACACTCTGCCACTCAGTAATCTCATCTGTTAACTAGGATAACATTTATCCATAAGATTATTATAATTGTTGAATTAGGTATTTATTGAAGATCTACCTCGTTTTTTCTTTTTAATATTTTTTAAAGTTTATTTATTTATTTATTTAGTAATCTCTATATCCAACATGGGGCTCAAACTCACAACCCTGAGATCAAGAGTTGCATGCTCTTTCTTTAGAGCTACCCTATGACCCTGCAATCGCACTACTGGGTATTTACCCCAAAGATACAGATGTAGTGAAAAGAAGGGCCACATATACCCCAATGTTCATAGCAGCAATGGCCACAATTGCCAAACTGTGGAAAGAGCCAAGATGCCCTTCAACAGAC